>FXXK01000284.1:260090-285296 GCA_900184695.1 Betula pendula
TAGGACAATGTGGGTTGAATCGGTTGATTGATTGATTGGTGGGTGTTCCTGCTTCTGGTTTTTGCGACGGTGGATCTGGTTTTTTTTTTTTCCGAGTTGGAGAATCTTTTTTTTTTGGTACAATCTTTGGTTATCGGTGGATTTACAGAGTTATCCCTGCAATTTTATTCTATGTACAATGAGGCGCTGTCCCACTTGTCACATTATGTTGACTAGGATGTCTACTTTGTAGTGGATTAATTGGTTGTTGCTTATGCCAGCAATTAGTGCTAATATCCACTATGTTTAGGTTGAACTGTCAAATTTTGGCAGCTTCAAAAATGGCTGAAGCAGCAATTAAAATGCTTCCCATTTTTGCTTTTCATCCAAAAAAAAAAAATAGTAGTGCTCATTTTTGTCATGGGTGATTGATTAACTTCCAATAATTTTTTACCTTTTTTATTGTTAGGCACTTCAGTTATCATTGCTTGCTGCATTTTATTTTTTTTCCGGTTTGAAATAAAAGAGCCCAATGAATCAGAATTATATGTTGTGATAGAAATCTGAAATTTTTTGTGCAAGATGTTAGTTGGCTAACTCACTCTTTTATGGAAATTTTTTTCCCTTAGGTTTGAGAAATTTTTTACAATCAAATCTAACTGATGCTTATCACCTTACTAACATATATCCTTAAAAACATGTGATTGTCGTATGTACTTTGAATAGGAGTAACTGCTTTAAGAAAATGTCAATTTAATAAACGATATTGTAGTAATTTTATCTGATTCAATTTGAAAGAAAATTTGTGCTTTATACCCCCTTCATTGAGTAGATGAGATGCATAGGAAGAAAGAGTTAGAAGTTGAAGTTATTATGACTCTATGAAGATACCTCATTTGAGACTTCCGGTACGTTTGGTACGCAAAATGATTATTCATTTGAATAGCTTTTATTAAGAATGAAAGAAGTGAAATAAAATAGCTTTGATATTAAAGTATACATATACTTTAATACTTGAAATAACTATCCATATAGCCATGATGAAATAATTATTTCTTAAATTGAGGGAATGTATATTTCTCTCAAATTAGAGAAGAATATATATTTTCTCCAATTTATAGAAAGTTATTTCCTTATGATTATGAGAATAATTATTATAAGACTAATCTATTTTACTTCTTTTATTTTTAAGAAAGGTTATTCTAAGAAATAATTATTCTGCGTACTAAACATAACCTTAGTTTGAAGCGGTGGAACCAACCAAAACAATTATCTCGTAGTAGTAGTAGTTTCTTCGACAAGTTTGCTATTGATTTGTTGTGCATAGTTTGATCTAAGTTTAAGAAGACCTAATGCAACTACTAGCAAGGAAGTGCATTTGGAGTTCCTGCACCCCACAACCCTATCAGAAATTATGGAGACAGTTACTAAAGTGGCTTACAAAGGGATTCAGTGTAAAACTGCTGAGAAGTTTTCAAGTTGGTTGGTTGATAGACCGGGCATCGGACCTTAGCATCGGGCCCAAAAGTAAGGTTGGACGATAATAAAAACATAATCCCATCAAGTACTTTAATATAACATTGTAGTTGGTTGGTTAAAAGTCTCATAGAGATTCCATGTTGCAAAAAAGAAAATCCTTTTTTTTAAAAAAAAAAAAAAATTATTATTATTATTGTGGGTACAGGTGGACAATTAGTCATGACGTAAATGAAAATTTTTGATGAATCATATTTACTTTTTTTATTTAAGGAGAAAGTAATTAGGTGAATAATCTATGGTAAAAAGGACAAGGCCACTAAGCCTAGGTGGTAAAAAGCCTTACCAGCAATGTTACTGGAATTGAGCAAATGACTGAATTGGGGATAAAAATGTGCAAATTATATTTTAAGTGTTCAATTTATGATATAACAGTGAAAATTACTATGAATAAAATAACAAATGAAAATACAAATAGTATGTAATGGTGATGAGTAATGCTTGTAAGACCTGAACACTTCAAGCCAAAAAGCCTAAGTAAGGACATTTGCGAGCCCAGGGATACATCTCAAAAATTCTTATAGATGAATTTTGTTAGTTTTTTAATTGGCTAATTCGGTGTCTCAAAGTGATTTTTGTAATTGGAACTTTTTGGACAAAATGTAATTTAATTTTTACATATAAATTGTTTTTACTTGGTCTCATTCGAACGGGTCTCCGTTCAACCGGATAATCTTTGAAGAAGCAATAGAGAAGCTCGTTTCAAAGGGCGTTCCAAATACCGTTCAACTGGTTAGTTTCTTCAGAGTTTTAGTGCGATCTGTTCCAAATGGCGATCGACCGGATAGCTGCTTCAGACTTCTAGTACAGCCCGTTCCAAATGGCAGTTGATCGGATAGCTTTTCAGTCTTCCAATGAAGCCCGTTCCAAGTACGGTATGACCGGCCAGCTGCTTCAGAGTTCCAGAATGCTCTATTCCATTAGTCGTTCCAATCACCGTTCGACCGGATCTATTTAAGGATACTCAGAGAGCCTCATTCTATTACTCGTTTCAAGAGCCGATCGAACGCGCTGCATGAGGAGTCATGATTTCAGTGTTTAACCTAGTACCGTTTGACTGGGCCACTTAGCCGTTCGACCAGATCAATAATCCTGAAATTTCAGGAATCCGTTTTTGATTGCTTGAAGACCAAGTTTTTCTCTATATAATGTAGTCTTGTCAGACGTTTTATGTGGGAATTTAGAGGCTATTTTATTTGTGCTAAGAAAGGTTTAGGCTTATTAGAACAAATCATATTGTTTCTCTCTTAGAGTTTATTCAATCCTTATTTATGACACTTGAAGCCTATCGGAGTTTCAGTAAAGGAGATCATTAGAAGAACTTTCCAAAGGGTCTAGGAGAACTATTGCGGTAACGGGTAAGCGGGTCACTTGTCTAGTACAAACGTGTGTCTCTTACAAAAGTTTTGTAAGTATAAACACTTTGTACTTTTTTGTTTTTCTATAGTGCATTGATTTTCTGAATTTAGCTGCCCCAGAGTGGTTTTACTTTTGAAGAGTTCTTCAAAAGGTTTCCACTTTGTAACCAAAATATTTGTATCATGTGCTTTATTGCTTTCATAATACTTTGTGCGGTTGTATATTTTAAAATTTCGCATTTATTTGGTTTATACCTATTTAACCCCCCTTTTAGATGTTATTTGAAGCCTGTTTATTTATTTTTTTTCAAATTTATTAACCACCCAAGAAAATTTAGAGGCTCTTGTAGGACTAAACAGAGTAGCCCAGACCTGGTGGATTTAAGAACATTTGAAGTAGCCCGATCCCAACAAGCTTGAGACCACCATCCATCTAACCAATCAGATCCGAGTACACCTCTCCAAAATATCAATCAACAAACATGCGATTCACCCCACAAATTTTCCCACGCCTCAAATATCGCCCTAACAGCCTAGAGAGAGAGGACATTCAGAAAGAGTTGCCAAGCCATAACTGTAAGCATATACACAATATAATATGCTAAATACGCAGCGGAAACTTAAAATGGTTTTAGGATTACCTCCAGCTATCTTTGCTCAAGCGAAGTACAATTCTCTCAAACGTAGAACAAGCAGCCTATAGCAAGATGAAACAAATAAAATAATATAGAGGTGTCTTCTGACCTATTCCTAACCTTAAACCGTATTAATGTAATACACATGCACTGTATTTATAGGTTAGGTCAGGGACCCTCAATCAATTCGTTAGCTTTAATTATTCCTCCCATCAAGGAATAAATTGATTTGAAATTAAATAGATTGCAATCAAATCAATTTGCAATCAATTTTGATTCCATATGAGCTCTTTATTCGGAATAATTAAATCAAATACTGTAATTATAATTATATGTGACACCATAATTATAATTATGAAATAATTTATAATTATATATGACATAAAGGGCCATAAATAAAAATATCTAACAATAACCTTTCAGGGAAGACGCTAGAAGGTCAAATATGTATATATTATTATGAGGTACACAATTCCATCATTCGACATATTGTACCACTATCTTCTAGACTCTCCTTACGAGAAAGAGCTATCCTTCTGGCCTCATTGACTTCATTCTACGAACTGACAGACCTTCTGATGATCGTTTATTTCTTTTGTAAGTGATGCTCATTCCTTGGAGCCGTCTGAAGTCATTGTAGTAATTCATGCACCAACAATGTTAAAAGTCTTTTTTTGTGTTCTTTAAAATTAATTTAACTTTTAAAATTATTATTAGATTAAAATTTAATAGTAATTTATCATAAATTTAATATTAATTTTAAAAGTTCAATAATTTTTTATGGGACACAAGAAAGACACAAAGAAGACCTTTAGCATTATTCGATGTATATTCACAACCAATGTTTAGAACATAAGTACTTGGAAATATTTATAGCATTTTTCTTTAAGAAAAGTGATTGCTTGTAAAACTAAAAGCCGTAGTGGAAGCCAAGTTGAAGGCTAATTTTATAATTTTACAATTTGAATTGACCAACTGTCCTACAAGGTCTGAATGCTTGAGTATCTAAGAACGTATATGCCTACATTCAGACGAGGAGAGTTATTCTGCGAGGGGATGTCGTGTGGCTTTCTATTTTTCGGATTATCTGCAATTTTTAATGTAGAATAATAATATACGCTAATTTTATATTTATTTTGTATTTATTTAAAATTGATAAAATTTTTAAAATTATTATTAAATCAAAAATTAATTAATCTATTTAAATATAATAATAATTTTAAAAATTATATTAATTTTAAATGAACACAAAATAAACATATAGTTGACATTTATTCTTCCCTGAATTGGGTAGGAAAAATAGGAGAAAAATAGAAAAAGCCCTCTGCCCAAGCAAAAGGCTTAGGCAGTGTCCCCTGTTCGGATAGGAAAATCCTGTCCGGATAGAAGGGGGCTCACGAGGTCCCTTCTCATGCTCCTGTCCAGTTTTAGAGGGCAAGGAAAAAAACAGCCAAGATCTTCAATGGTAGGGATCTTGATCCGTAAAGACAATAATAAAAGACCTTATCATACTCTATAAAAAGAGAAAAAAAAAAAATTACTTAATTCATCTTGAAGCCTGTAGTTGTACTAAACAAATCCTTGGATATCATGAAGCTTTATGGGATAAGCTGTCTGTTTAAAAATTGTCTTTATCATTCAATCGATGTCACATCTAATCCCCAATTGACATGTGATATATCTAATGACTTAGGCTTGCTGTCTTTAGCCCTTCATTAAATATCAAAAGTATAATGAAGATTTATGAGATGAGTTCATTCGAAATGTTCCCTGTTATCCAATCGTTTGATGAAAACCGTTTAGATGCCACACCTAAATCTATATCACAACCGACCGTCAATTGACATGTGATATAAATGACCACTTAGGCTTGCTACTACCCATATGAATTAGGTTTTCTTGATATAACTTCATAGGAAGAACGAAGAGAGAAGACCTGTAAAAAAACAAAAAAAGAACTACTGCAACAAGAAAACGGATGTATGAAAGTCGTTGCACTAACGAGGGTCGATGTGATTTGAGTTACTTATTTCCTTTCTTCCGCTCAACAATTTTGGAAAGGGATCAATGCATGCCACAAGCATTAGATTCCTGACACCGCCGGAGGTAATTAAGGATCATAAGAGGTATTGGATGCCACAGGGATTAGTAAGGATCGATCATAAGGGGCATTGGGTATATGCCAGACACCACCAGAAAAATGGTGTAGAGCAAATGGTTGGTGGTCCACTTACCTGAATTAGTGCTATAAAGATCAAAATGGAAGTGAAAGCAAACCTTTTAATCAGCTGTCGTTTGCTTAATAAGTCACGATTTAAGAACAAGAATATGATACCAACGCAAATGGGCGCATAAAATCGGATGGAAAAGCTATATATGCTGTGATTCTAAACTTGCTTTTTACTTTTTCTTTTTGGGCTTAACCTGTACTTGAAGAAGTACTATTGAAGGTTCTCAAATATGAGAGAAATGCACATGGCCACGTTACATCTGATGGACTTGTTTCGAATTTAATTTCAAGCAGTGCCCCTATAAATAAGAGGCCATTGGCCATGCATGTCAATACGCTTCACACCAAACACATCTTAATTCCTTGTACGCTCCAACACCTCTCGCTGAATCAAGAGCGGCTTTTTAGCATCACTCCACTCACCAACAACAAATGGCCAGAGAAGTTCTCTTCAACACTGCTGAGGGTATCATTCAGAGTGTGGGCTCTCTTGCTCTCCAAGAGATTGGACTGCTCTGGGGTTTCAAAGATGAGCTTAAAAAGCTCGAGAAAACGGTTTCCACTATCAAAGCTGTGCTTTTGGATTCGGAGGAGAAGCAGGCCAAGAACAATGAGGTCAGAGATTGGCTGGGAAAGCTGAAGGATGCCATGTTCGAAGCCGACGACTTGCTGGATGACTACTCCACTGAACTTCTACGGCGACAAGTGATGACACAGGATAAGAAGGCAAAACAGGTAACAACCCAATTCCTAATTAAATGTGCACCATATCATCTGTTATATAGCATACAAATATGAGTAATGATATAAATCACCCTTTATGTCTATCTTGTGTCAATCAAAAGTGATATGACTTTTAAAATTATCTTTAGATCAAAAGTCAATAATGATCAATCATAAATTCAATGGTGATTTTAAAAGTCATATCATTTTTTGTTGACACAAGATAGACAAAAAGGGTGATATATATAATTACTTTACAAATATTTATATATCTACAACCATATTCACGTACAATCATAATTTTGACATTTATATAAACCCACAACAAATATTTACGTACATTGTTTACGTATTATGAGTCTGTAACCATGTTTTCATGTATCATTTTGACATATATAGATGCTTTTATATTCCCTTCTTTAATTTGTCCGTTTTCTTTAGAGAAAAGTACACATATCCCCTCAAACTATCACCACAGTGTTAATGTGCATCAAAACTACCAAAACAATGTCAATGTACCCCTCAATAACAAAAATACTCTTCATAAATTTTTTTTAAAAAAAATGAAAAACTAAAAGAAAACGTTATTTAAAAAAAAAAAACAGAGGGGGTGGCTTAGCTACCCTTTTTGCCAATAGGGGGTGGCCGTGCCACCCTCTTAGGCCATATCAGGGGTTGATTGAACCCACCCCTAACCATTTAGGAGTAATTCGGTTACCCCTTTGTTTTTTTTTTCTTTATTTATTTATTTTTTTAAAAAATAAAAATAAAATTTGAGGGGGTGGCACATCGGCCATATCTACGGTTGGCGCCAACCCCAAATATGGCCGAAGGGGGTGGCATGACCACCTCAAATTTTTTTTTTTTTAAAAAAAAATGAAGAGGTGGTCGAACCACCCCCAAATGGCTAGGGGGTGGTTCGGATACCCCTTCATTTTTTTGTTTTTTTTAAAAAAAGAAAATTTGAGGAGGTGGCACGGCCACCCCCGAAATGGATAGGGGGTGGTTCGGCCACCCCCTCAAAATTTATTTATTTATTTTTTTTTAAAAAAAAAATAGAAAGGTGGCCAAACCACCCCAAATGGCTAGGGGGTGGTTCGGCGCATTTGGCCACCCCTTATTTGGCCATAGGGGGTGCCAAACCACTCTCAAGGTTTTGGGAGTGGTTTGGCCACCCCCTTGGTTTCTATCTGCTCTATTTTATTTATTTTTTAATTTTTTTTAGTTTTAGATTTTTTTTTTTTCAAATTTGTAATGATATTTTTGTCTTATTGAAAAAATTTTAAAGTTATTTTTTATCTTTTTGCTGGCCTTAGGGCAGACATTGACACTATTTTGATAGTTTAGGGAGACATTGACACGATTAGTAGTTTGGAGGCACATTAACAATGGGGTGGTAGTTTGAGGGGGTATGTGTATTTTTCTATTTTCTTTATCTTTAGAACATTAGCAGCAGCTCCCGTAGATTTTCCTCAAATTTAAAGAACCAAGTTACTTTTTGTTTCTTTATTCTTTCTCTAACATTTATATTTTTGAATGTTTGTTTTTCCTAACGGTCATATTTCTAAATATTTGTCTTATTCTAACGGTCATATTTTGAAAAATTTGTCTTTTTCTAACGGTCATATTTTTTAATATTTGTTTTATTCTAATAGTTATATTTTTTAATATTTGTCTTATCGGTCATATTTTTAAAAATTTGTCTATTTTTAACGGTTATTGTGGCGACTCGATTCATAACTACAATATTTGACATTTTTTTTTTTGAATACATAAGTAGACATGAACCGAACGAATCACCACAGGGTGATTCGAACACCTGTGCCATACATACATCTCATAATGTCTTATGAGAAAACATATATTGCATTAGATTTACATATCACATAATAACATACCCTTAGTGGAAGCATATATTATGGGAGTAAAGTAAACATAAGCAGAGGTGACAAGTGAAACTCTAATGATTAAAGCTTTTACATTGTATCATTTACACAAAAGAATGGCTATACAAAATGCGTCACATACGATACGAGTTGTGGCGTCCCACACCACCTGGGAATGGGGATAGAAATGTACTTATATGTATACTCGCACCCTACTTGACACAATGTGTTTTAAAGTCGTGATGGCTATGTACTTATCAGAATTGTACAGTTAAGCGTGCTTATGCAGATAGGTGACCTCATGGGAAGTTTTGGTTTGGGGGAGCTAAAAGCGGACAATATTGTATTGTTGGGGTGGGGCGAGTCGTTACATATGGTGTAACACCCCGACAAAATCATTTAACTTGTAAATGACTTAGCGGTTCGCCTCTCAGCCTTAACCCATTAAAACTCTGGGATCATATACTTTCAAAAGAATGAGAGTCTACAGTGAAAAAACTTTTTACTTATAAAAAGCAGAGATAACAACTAATACCTACAATAAAAGAATACCAGAATAGCAAAAGAAGTATAACCAAAATATCATAAATAACATAAGTTCTGATGTTTTCAAAATAAGGTAAAAATATATCATCAACACAAAATCAGTTGGCCTCTAGCTCAAGATACATCTTGTAAGCTTTTTTTTTTTTTTTTTTTTTTTTTTTTTTTTTTTTTTTATGCTTAGTAACCAAAATACTTACTAAACATTAAAACATTTTAAAGGTAGTATCATCTTTAATAAGTATAAATACTTACATACCCGCTTGAACACTCGAAGACTCTCTAGACCGAACGCTCGAAGAATCTCTAGACCAAACGCTTTCGCAATGTCCACTGTATGATTCACATTGCCAAAGCATTAACACTTAACACTCATAGTTACTTCACAATAAACAACCCATGACATTTAAACAATACAAGCATCAATAACCTAATGGCAACCCGTAGCATTCTAATGTTCCATTGACACTCAAATAACCAACTTTGTCAACCCATAGAGAGACTCTAGGGTTAAACACCACAAATTTCCAAAATACTATATTTAAGAAAAACTAAGGTTTTGACTATTACCTTGTTCGAATGGAGCATTTGAAGTTTCGTGTCACGAAACTCCAACTTGATGATCAATACACTTTAACACGTAAAACCCCTGAGAAAATACCTATATTAAGCCACACATTCAAGGAATGTAGCTCAATATGATAAATCTAAGGTTTTTAGAATTTTACCTCAAAACGATCAGTCGAAACAACGCTATAACACCAAGGATGGTGATTCCAGTGTTAGAAATTACTTTCAATGCTTCCAATGACCAATGCCCTAGGGCTTGAGCAAACCCTAGGAGAGCAAGATGGAGACAAGGGTGTGCAAGGGAAAGAAAATGAGGGAAATGAGTTGAAGAATTCGTAATTTAGCTGTTTAGAGGCAATTCTGTGCATAGCCATTCAGACAGATAAATGATCCTATATAGTCAAACGCGACATCAAAGTAATGTGTCCGAACCAGAAACGAACGAGATGGAATGAGAGTTCTTGTGAAGCCCGGTTCGGACGCATCTGGAATGAAGACGGAACGAAACCTTTAGCCAAAGGTTTGTTTGGACGGTAGACCTCCCGTTCGGACGCTAGTCTAAAAATCAGGCTTTTTTCCAATTTTATCAAGTGCTCAGTTTTCCATAATTTTAATTACTCACTTTACAATTCTTAATCACGTTTAAATTATCTATTTAACATCTTGGACGTTACAGTCATATTTTTTAAAATTTATTTTTTCCTAACGGTTATGGCGACAATGTGGGACTCGATGACTTGGCTTGGCTTTGTGCTGTTCCCAATTCTCGTCCAATGTTGTAGAGTAATGAATGTTTGCTTTGAGTGTGAAAAAGAAATAAAAAAGGGAGATAAATTTTATTTTTTTGGTGGGTGAACAGTACTCACCAAACAAAAATCACCATTTTGCTAAGGCTAAGGCTAAGGCTATTCGGGAGGTTTTTTTTGTTGTTTTGAATGATTTGGCTCACTAAAATAGCTAAAAAACTATTTTGGTGAGTCTACTATAGGAATGCTCTTATAATGTTAAACCCAACTAGTGAACCGTAGGGGAATTCTAAAACTATCACAATGATTGGATTCAAATGGTTGGTTGTAAATGAAACAACCAAAAATAAATTCTAACTTAAATTTAATTGCAACAATTACAAACATGACCTTCATATTTTCCTTAATTGCACACATTACACACTGCCTAAAAAATGTTTTACTTTACAGAATACACCATACTAAATATTTTGGGGTATTACAGGCACACATCTTCTTTTCCAAATCGAACCAACTTGTATATGGCCTTAAAATGGGTCATAGGATCAAGGCAGTTAGGGTGAGACTAGATGAAATTGCATCTGATAGGATCAAATTTGGCTTCACTGAGCACCTTATAGGGACACAATTTGATGATAGGAAAAGAGAAGATACGCACTCTTTTGTACGTGAGGAAGAAGTCATTGGGAGAGAGGTTGAAAAGAAGGCTGTTAAAGAGCTGTTATTGGATTCCAATGTGAAAGAGGACGTTTCCATCATTCCCATTGTTGGGATTGGTGGACAAGGCAAGACCACGATTGCTAAATATGTGTACAATGACGAGGAAGTCAATAGACATTTTGATCTGAGGTTGTGGGCATGCATCTCTGATCCTTTTGACGTAAAAACTATTGTTCAAAAGCTCATAGAATCTGCAACTAAGAATGGGCCTAAAAGTCATGAGATGGATCCGTTGCAAAGTGAGCTTCGAGCAGAAATTGATGGAAAGCGATATTTACTTGTTTTAGATGATGTATGGACCGAGGATCGTGATACATGGTTGAGCTTGGAAACACTGTTATTGGGTGGCCTGAGAGGAAGCAAAGTTTTGATTACTACACGTAGTACGAAAGTTGCAGAGATTACAGGGACAATGTCACCGTATATTTCGGGAGGTCTATCTGAAAGCAATTCTTGGAATTTATTTAAGAGAATGGCATTTAAAGACGGAGAAGAGCCAAAGAATCCAAAGCTAGTAGAAATCGGAAGGGAGATCGTACAAAAGTGTGCACGAGTTCCTCTTGCTATAAAGAGTATAGGGAGTCTTTTATACTTCAAAAATTCTTTGGAAGATTGGTTGCACTTTAAAAACAATGAATTTTACAAAATAACTCAACAAGACAATGATGGTATTTTTCCAATACTTAAGTTGAGTTATGATCATCTTCCGTTACACTTGAAGCAATGTTTTGCCTTTTGTTCGTTGTTTCCAAAAGATTATAAAATTGATGTGGAGGTGTTGATTCAACTATGGACAGCTCAAGGCTTTATTCATTCGCAAGATAGAAATAAACGTCTTGAAGATGTTGGTTACGACTATTTTTTAGATTTGCTTTGGAGGTCGTTTTTCCAAAATATACAGGAATATGGGGGGGTTATAATATCATGCAAAATGCATGATCTTATCCATGATCTTGCAGAGTTGGTAGCAGGGGGTGAGTGCATAATTTCAAATCCAGATGCAAAAGATGTAGTTGAAAGAACTCACCATGTGGGATTTGAATCGTTAGATTCATTATCGGATATTCCAGTTCGTTTGCTCAAGGCTGAAAAAATGAGAATGCTTCTTTTGCAACTTCCACTAGCTGATTATTCCCCTGTCCCAGTAGTATTGAAGGGGAATAAGTCAGTCTATGAGACACTTATTTCAAGTTTTAAATGCTTGCGTGCCTTGAATTTGAGTTACTCGAATATTCAAGAAGTGCCAGATTCCATTGGCAAGTTAAAGCATCTAAGATTTCTTGATCTTTCTTCGAATAAAGATATCAAACTACTCCCCACTTCTATAACTAAATTGCAGAATTTGCAAACACTAACACTTGACTTTTGTAGTGGGCTTAAAGAATTGCCAGAAGACACTAGAAACTTGATCAACCTTAGGCATCTTTCACTTGAAATGTGTGAGAGCTTGACTCATATGCCGCATGGACTGGGAAAGTTGACCGCTCTCCAGACACTGACGCTATACAATTTAGGAAAGCAAGAAAGTTCTGCCTCCAAGCCAAAGGGTGGGATAGGCGATCTGCATGGTTTAGATGAGTTGAGAGGACACTTGCGTATCAAGGGTTTAGAGCAGTTGAGATCTTCTCCATTAGAAGCCAAGGCTGCAAACTTGGAGAGGAAGCAGCACCTTCAATTTCTCGGATTAGAATGGGACCCAAAAGCTGGTGATGATAGTGATAAGATAATTGCAAATGATGAACAGCTGTTGGAAAACCTTCAGCCAGACCTAAATTTGACAGGATTAGAAATATCTGGGTATGCAGGTGTGAGGTTATCCGGCTGGGTGTCCTCCCTCTCGAATTTGGTTTCTATTACCATAAGAAACTGTAAATGGTGCCAACATATCCCACCAGTGGACCGATTGCCTTGTCTCAAGAGTCTTAATTTGGAGAACTTGAGTGCGCTGGAGTACATAAGCAATGAGGGTAGTGACGTGTCCTCTTTTCCCCTTGAAATTCTCTCGCTTGAGAAATTGCCTAAGTTGAGGGGATGGTGGAGGATGAGGGAAGCAATAACAGCAGAGCATGAGCAACATCATCATCTTCCATTATTCCCATCATTTCCATGCCTTCATGATTTAACTATCAGAAATTGCCCTATGATGTCTCTAATACCAGTCGTACCACCAGGGAGCGAAACAACACCCTCCTCTTCCTCTCTCTTTTCCAATCTTTCCAAATTGAAGTTGCTTCTTCTTGAGGATTCAGAGGAACTTGAATATCTGCCAGAGGAGTGGCTGCAAAACCTCACTTCTCTTAAGATTCTGGTCATTCGGGAGTGTTGTAAACTGCGAATATCCATGTCTTCACTCTTTCAACATCTCCCCGCGCTTGATTGTCTGGAGATTTCTAACTGCAGGGAACTTATCAGCAATGAGGATGAAGAGGGCGCACAATGCGTTGGACCTACGACACTTCGTAATCTAGGTATAGAAAATGTTACAAGCTTGGTGTCTCTCGAGAGAGAGCTCAGACATGTTACCACTTTGCGAGGGCTTTACATTTGGGACTGCCCTAGTTTGGTGTCTTTACCGGAGTGGATAGGCAACCTCACTTCTCTTCAGACTCTTTGGATCACCAATTGTCCCAATTTAATGTCATTGCCTGAAGGTATGCGCCGCCTCACCTCTTTACATCAGTTGGTTATTAGTGGCTGTCCTCTCTTGGAGGAAAGATGTGTACGAGAAACAGGGGAGGATTGGCCAAAGATTGCTCATGTCCCAGAATTTACAAATTAGAATGTGTAGCCACCAGTTATTCTCCAGGTTATTTTCTTCTTCTTGTTGTCCATCTTTGTTTTACTCTGTCGGGCTTTTGATATATAATAATTGATTTCATATGCGGAACCAACTGTAGCATGGAACAAACATGGGTTTAACAATTGACACATTTTCAGACCTTGCCGACAATCAGATTTGCACAAAAGCTCTCCAATTTCAAGTCTTGTTTCCTATCTTTCACTTCAATGGCATTCCCACGTGTCTAATATCTTGTTTCTTTTTTTCTTTTTAAATGTTTCTTGCGTTTCCATTTGAAATTTGTATTCTATAAATGGTAGCATCACGAATTGGGTAAAAGACTTATGATAATAGACCAGGGAAGTCAATCCCATCCCAAATTTTCATAAAAAATCAATAAAATTTTTGCATAACTCTGGGTTTTCCCATAATCAAATGCAGATTTAGACAGATTCTTTTTATTATTATTGTTACTGGAGTCTAACTGCAACTCTCTTTGTTCATGGATTGATTTTACCTTTTTACTGTTTTCATTGGAAAATTTTGAGTTATTGTTGAGTTTATTATTTGGTTTTTTGATGTTCAGATAGACATTCATAGAAAAGCATCAATTCATGAAATGGGTGTGAGAATCATTGGGTGATTTATGCAATATGCTCGGATATATTAGCCTCACTTGTAGACAAAACAACGGACACTATACAGAGAACTTCCATGATGAGAAAGTTTGGGTGAGTACTATTGCAAGATCGACAATGAGATGACCCTTTGCAACGGGGACATTCTTTAACCACATTTTGCAATTTTACATAATATTCAGCCTAGAATTTGGTGAACACTTTTTACAAGCATTTAGAACTTGAAAGACATGATTGCATTTTACATAATATGCAGGCTAGCCGTCCTGAAAAGCCACCTAACGAGTATTTTGCATCTGCAGGTTCTTCCACTTGCTTTAAAGCATTTTAACCCCAAAAGACAATGAGAACTTCTGTATCGAAGCTTATGTATGATGCCCTTGAAATTGATTGAACGCGTCTTACCATGGTTGGTAAGATTACTTAGTGATGAAGAAGCGAGGTATTTTCCTCAGAATAGTATATGCCAAGTTCAATATCAGTTATTACTGATTTAAGTTAATGTTGTTCGAAAAGCATGTAATCTGTTCTAACTTGTGGAGCTCTCTGATGCAGTTCCTGATTCAGATTCTACACTGGTCACACTTTTGATTGGTCGGGTCTGCAAAAGGTCATTCAAGGAATGCTTGCTTGTCTTCAAGTATAATTGGTTGTTGTGCTCCAAGGATACTGACTGGAACTGAAGATCATGTTAGCCAACCACTCTGTTTATGTGTCTCTTTTTAGTGCAGTGCTTTTGTTAGTGCTGCCTTTGCATATATTCTTTGCAATTTATATTCATGGTTTTGTTATATGTAAATAGGATTTTATAAAATTCAGTGTGTTGAAGATTCAGATTGTTAATTTTTTTTTTTAATGTGCTACAAATTTAAAATATTAGGCACTTATGCCTATAAAAGCCTGGATCATAGTGATCTCACTTTTAAGGCTGGATGGAATGATATACTTGGGATGAACCAGAAAACAAGCTTGAATTTGAAATAAGAAGAGTTTTGCAGGATTCAACTCTTGATCCAAGAAGAAATGCATATCTTATTCAAAACCTTATGAACATTTCAGTTTATGGTTTGACACTTTCATGAATCTTATTCCAGCTATTTTGATTAATATGATTTTGTACATATTCTAATATATAAACGGGTAATGTTAGTTAGTGAATATCGTCTCAGCAGAAGTTACTTCAGGCAACAATTGGTGAAAGTTCAAATTATGAAGATTTACTTGAATGTTCTCCGTTATTCAATGGTTCATAGAACCAAGTATTTGGGAGTAAGCATTATGAAAGAAATTGGAAACTTTGTGCTGCTTGCTATGGCAAGTTATTTACATGTAGATTCTGCCATGATGAAGTCAGTGACATTCAAATTTCAATGGATACGTTAGTATGCCCTTATATTGTTTGCTTGATTGTCAGTTGACTTCCATAGATAATATTTTTAATATCAATATTTATTTGCAGGAAAGCTAGGGCTGAAATATTGTGTATGCAGTGCTTGAAAATTAGGCATGTTGTTTCTCAATTCCTTCCTGTAGTGGACAATCGATAGCAGAGTAGTATTGCAGAATTTGCAAATTTTTCAATAATAAAAGGTACGTACTTTTGTTATTATTTCCTCCCTAATCATTTTACGTTTTCAGAATTTAATAGAGTGCAAATTATCATATCTATAATTTGACAATGTAGGAGATTTGTTGGAGCCAACTGAAAGGTTTCAGTGCAAAATAATCTCTTTTTTTTTATTTTTTTTTTTTCTCTTCTCTTGTAAGTTGTGCAGCTGTGTACTGTGAGTCCATTTTGTGGTAGGTGGCGTGGACAATAGGCAAATTTACCCATGTGATCAATATGATATTAGTTCTCTCCTTTCTCCGTTGCCTAGAAATGGCTAAGCTATTGATTCATACATCTCTAACCTCTATGCTTGTAAACTAAGATGTTTTTTTTTCTTTTTCTTTTTTTATGTGCTTGAATGGATAGTTGCACTTTTATTTTTTGTGACAATGGTACACAGTTAGGTACATATTTTGTGTTCAATCAATGTATGATTGGTTAGATATACTACTTAATGCGTGTACAAAAGAGTTTTATAGTCCATATTAACTGATGGAAGCAAAGTGCCACATATGGCTGACATTCTTTTTGTCTTTTCTTTCTATAATCTAAATTTAGTGATTGCTTTTGCTATGGTTTTATTTGGAAAAGTGAATTCCTGCCTTCTTCTCCTAATAAATGTTCTCCCTAAATCATGTTTCTTTGACAGAACAAAAATGCAACTCATGCAATTCAGAAGGTTGCTGCTGCTAATGACTGAAAATTGTTGAAGGTGTTCTTCTCCATCAGCTGAAACAGTTTGACAGGAACTACCACTTGAAGATGAAAGCATCTAGGTTTATTGTCAGTGAAATAAATTAGAAATTTCCTACCATGCCATTCACAACTAGGTGTATTGTGCCTTTACGGCATTTTTTTAAAACATTGTCTTTTGGGTATTGTCTTTTGCCATCTACTCTTCAACCTTTCACAATACATGTGGAGTTTCTCTACAACAGGGCTCTGGAGGAGAAGTGGGCTCGGCTGGGTTTGGTGGAATGTGTTAATCATAAACTCTTGCAGCCGTATCCTGTTCTTCATGAGAACTGGGTAAGATATATCTATATGGGTTAATAGCAGGACCCTGGTTAGATTCACTCACAGTTGATGTTAGTTTTGCTAATTTTGCAACAATGGGTTGTTGGTTTGCAGGTGATTATGTTGCTCACATCAAATTCATGGTTTTGCTAATGCCAAATGGTTTGGATAGATTCACATCTCATCCTCTGCAGGAGCTGCAGCCCACAAAGACAATAGATGATCCTGAAATCAAGGCATGGTTAGCCTTGGACACAAAGACAAAGAAGAAAGGTGGTGGAAAGAAGAAGAAAGGTAAGCTGGAACATGATAATTGGTAAACTAGAACTATATTATCCTGAGTAATGTAATGGAATTGTTATTTTTTGGGATTATTTGTGTATTGCAGGTAAAAAGATTGACAAAGCTAAAGAGTCAACAGAAGCTGAGCCTATGGATGCTACAACAAATGGTGCTGCTTCCTCGATTCTCTTTTTTTTTTTCCTGTTTCAATTTTCAACCCCCTGGTCAATTTTGGTACTTTGTTCAATCCATTGTATCAGGCATTTATGCCTATGATAGCCTGGATCATAGTGATCTCACTTCCAATCCATTGTATCAAGTTGGATTGAGTATGTTTATTATTGTGTTTAGACATTGATCCTAATCATATTTCCTGCATATACGCCCTTTTATGTATTTTTTAAGTACTCTTGATTTCTCTGAAAATTTAGAAGCATAGAATCTAGCTTCGATCTACATCGTGGCATGGTGACACTAGTGGGGTTACTAGAAGTCTAGAAGTGATAATCGAGGCACAAAATTACAAAAAGAAAAATAGTAATGGCCCTATCATCAAGTAATGTATGTTGAAATCAACCTTTGTTTAAGCTGAGCCATTAATTATTTAAGGTTCCTTCTAACGTGGGCAGCGATAGAGATTCTATTGTTATTTGTCTGATCTCATTCAATGTTCTCTATATCCTAATTCTTACATCCAATTTGGCATAATTTCAAGGTTTCTAGAATTGGGTTCTATCCTGGAGCCTGGAAGGCTGGTCAAAACAGAAAAGGCCGCCATTTTGAGTGATGCTATTCGAGTGGTGACCCAATTACAAAATGAAGCCCGGAAGCTAAAGGAATCAAATGAGGATTTGCAAGTGAAGATTAAAGAATTGAAGTAGGATATTTTTTCAGAGTAAGAACTTTCTTTCTCTGTTTGGAGGATGTACTTCATTTAGAAACTGTGCTTGCTTCATCTGCATTTCATCTTATCTTCCCTGGCTGAATATACCCACCATATTTGTATTGGTAACTGGATGTGAAGTGTAATTTTAGCTTTCCCTTTTCTTGTGCAGGCTGAGAAGAATGAGTTTCGTGATGAGAAGCAGAGGCTCAAGGCGGACAAAGCAATGAGTGCGCAACCAGGCTCCCTGCCTCATCCCTCTGCAATGTTGTGTACATTTTCTGCTGTAGTTGACACATCACAGGATCATGTAGTACGCCTTCCATTTGCTTAAAATTGAACACACCCAGGGACCAGGGTTTGGTTCATATTACTTGTAAGGCAAGGGTGTTTCTTTTATTATGTTTTTCTATGTAATTGTTTTCAAGCACTGCTTCTGTGTTGGTATCTTAGGGTTAGAGAGGTAAATAGGTGGAACATCCATCATCTATGTATAGTAACTAGCAATTGTTATGGATTTCTACTGATCTTGTGCACAACAAAATAAGCAAATGCTTTGAAATATTTGAGTTGTTGAACGGAAGTGCATGGGTACATGTCTGTAACAAATGCTTTTGTTCATCATCTGTGAATTAGTTTCAAATAGCCGTCCTGGATCTCAATTGGCAGGAAAAAAGAAGAAGCTTAATGGACACCACAGAGAAATGGGATGTCTGCAATGGATGACATTAGCCAACTTTATTGCATTTAGCATTAGAATTTCTAGAATTAGTGTCTTATTTATTACCGAGAATCTCCTTTCCTAAAGGATTATATACATAATGATAGATTTGTGCGTATCATTTGGAAGCGTTTGTAGGAGAAAATATTGGGTGTTTCGTTTGCTTTCCCTAGAGTCCTATCTCTTTTCACGAATCTAGTGTAGTAGTTACTTTTTTAGCGTTTCGGTTGGGGTTTGGTGTAGGGCTGGTTTCCAAATGTACGAGGTAGAGCAAGAGATAGAGGCAAATCTTTTTCTTTCTATTGGTTAGAATTATGATGGCTGCTATAGTATATGCTCTATGACGCAGAAAAATGCTAGATTCTTTCAAGAAATAGGAATTTTGGGTACATATATTGTTTCAGAAATTATATTTTGGGTTAGACCTAAAGTAAATTCTTGTAAGGGTTCGTAAATCTCCCGTTAATTAATAGCTCTATAGCTGGTTCTTAAGGTTTTTCTGATGTAATGTTTTAGTTTGTTTTAGCCCATATTTGCCTCTTTGTAGGCGCTTGTTTGTATACCCCCTTTCTCTAGCTTTTAGACTGCCTTGATTTTGAGCGGTTGCTTAAGAATCGTTTTTGTTCTAGTTGAATTTCCTCAGTAAATTCTTACTTATCTTAAAAAAGAGAGGCATATAATATATTATATTTTTCCCAGTAGTATTGGAATACTTTAATGTATCATCAGTTATCCATCTGCAAATGCAATTGTATGTATTCACAGAAATTTAAGTGTATTTGTAGAGGGCCTCGCGGACGATAGATTTGTCAAAAGTTTTTATTTTTATTTATTTTTCCTGATAAACGAAAAGGAAAGTTCAACTTAAGCATTCAACAAAATATTTAAAAAGTTATTTTGAATAGCCTTGTAGTAAAAAATGCTCAGATTTGCTGAGCTGCTATGGTCAACAAATTTGTTGAGTACTATTGCTCAAGAGAACAATTTGTTTTTATTCTCTTGAACATTTTTTATCCATTTCTGTACAAGACAAGAGATGTGTAAATTTATTATTGAATATGTGATGCGGGTCTCACATATTTAATGGTGGATTTGCAAAAGAGATGGACAAGAGACGTGGAAGAAAATGACATCAAACACATCTCATTGCTTAACCATCTATAATTTATAGTGATAAAAAAAAATAATAAAAATAGGACTTTCTCATATTTTCGGAGGTCGTTAGTTCTATTTTGGATTAAAATTTACTCGTTATTTAATATTGAATACTTTTGTCATGAACTGTTTTCCTAGACCCTTTTAGCAATTAGAGTTCTAGCAATTAGATGTGCTCTCAACGCTTACAAACATAGGGTTTGAATAATTTCTTGATTAATTAATTTTATTCAATAACAAAGCAATATTTAAAAGAACATATACAATTGAAAATAGAGTCCAAACATGAAATAAGGCTTCCATTGACTCCACGACTCAACAACCCAACATGCTGACAAGTGTCAACATAAGTCACTAAGACGTGATAGACTAGTCATCTAAAAAAAAACAAATAAACCCAACAACATAATGACCCAATAGAATAACACTACTTCATGCACATAACAGTCTATTTTTAATACGATTTACAAAACAAAATGCATTTGGCATCGTCTGAAGACAAATATTGCTAAAAAGAAAATTGTGATTATCTGCAATTTCTCGAGAAGAGGACTGCTGCCCAAATACTGAGTCCTTTACCCAAGCAGAGGGCTTGCGTAGTGGGCTTCTATTCGGACCTATCTGAGCAGAGAGACCACTTTCATCCTTTGCTCAATTGTAGAGGTGAAAAAAAAAGAAAAAGTTTTTAGGGTATAATTATAAAAGTATCGAAACATCATGGGAGTAAGTAAAGTTTTTTCCTTTAATTTTTATTTTATTTTATTTATATATAACAAGACAGCCTTTCACGCATGAAAAAAACATAATGTGAAAACCGCGTTGAAAACCCATTTGAATCACTAATAATCAAAAAGAGTTTTAAGCATTTAAAAAAGAGTCGTGGTTGGGCCCACGCAAATCAACTAAACAGTGTGGCATGCATATAGTAATAGCAAGACTAAGGAAATCTATTATTTCTCCTCTGTTCTGCGACAGGGGTTCTAAAAAGTCTTCAATATTCCTACACCCCAAAGAATTAATATTATCTTCTTTTTTTGAACCGGTTCCCTGTCAATAAAATATCCATAAGATAATAGGATTCACAATTTTAGTTAATGGATTCAGATAAGTGATTGCAAAAATATAATTTAATTAGTGTTCTGGAACATCCTATATATAACGAGGTTCTTGAGTTTGTTTTTCTCAATAACCACAACAAATTCAACTTGAGTAAAGCTGATTTATTGTTTTTCATGGAATCTCTTATGGCAGTCTTGAAATTAATTTTGAAGGAGCCTTCCGGAGGGGGAGCCCGTTTTTCAGCTGAGGGAATCATCATCTTGAGTTTTCAGGCTGAGTGATGCTCCATGGTGACCTTTCTGATGGAGGAGGATAAGGGTATGTTGTCAGGGATTTTGCCTTCATGAGCAGCTCTGTTTTTATGGAACCAAAGAGGGTCACAGGCCACAGCTCATATTTTAGAACCTTCAATACTTCAAAGATAGGTTAAGCCCAAAAAGAAAAAGTAAAAGTAAAAGGAAGGTTAAAGTATCATGCATGGGATCACAAGCACTCGCGCATCCTGTTGAACAAATATTTAGTTAAAATTTAATTAAAGAAACTTTTTCCTATTTTAGCTATTCATTTTTTTAAGGCGTCTACATTTTCCACAGCATTTTAATTATCTATTTTTACTTTTCTATTTAAAATATTCTTTCTTTATCTATTTTCTCTATTCCCAAATAAGGGAGAGAATCATATCAATTTTTTTATCAATATAAATTATAAATTGTTGAGTAATAATACTAAACAAATTTACTGAACACTGTAGCAACTCAACAAATCTTTAATAATTTTGTTAAGTTAAATGTGAAAATAACTTTTTTAACTACTTTATTGAGCGGAATATGGAGCATTCTCTCATATTTTAGAACCTTCAATTGTTCAACGACAGGTTCAGCCAAAAAAAAAAAAAAGAAGAATAGGATCACTCCATCACAGGGTTAAAGTATCAAGTATGGGATCACTCCATCCACTGTGATCCCATACTTGATACTTTAACCTTCCTTATTTACTTTTTCTTTTTCATTTTGGGATTAACCTGTCCTCAAAGTATTTTTAAAGTATAATATGAGAGAAATGCCACGTTACATGATCTGATGGGCTTGTTTCGAATTTAGTTTCAAGCAGCGCCCCTATAAATAAAAGGCCATTGGCCATGCATGTCCATACGCTTCACACCAAACACATCTTCCTTAATTCTACGCTCCAACACCTCTGATTACTGCTTCAACAGCGGTTTTTAGCCTTTACTTGACTCATCACCTACAAATGGCTGAGGCAATTCTCTCCGACACTGCTACAAGTATCATTAAGAGTTTGGAATCTCTTGCTCTCCAAGAGATTGGACTGCTCTGTCGTTTAGAAGATGAGCTTAAAAGGCTCGGGAACACCGTTTCCACTATCCAAGCTGTGCTTTTGGATGCGGAGGAGCAGCAGGCCTACAACCATGAGGTCAAAGATTGGCTTGGAAAGCTGAAGGATGCCTTGTTCGAAGCCGACGACTTGCTGGATGACTACTCCACTGAACTTCTACGCCGACAAGTGATGACACAGGATAAGAAGGCAAAACAGGTAACAACCCAATTCCTAAACGTGCACCATAACATGTGTAATTAATATAGCATACACATATTTATATATCTACAACCATATCCTTGTACAATCATTTTGACATATATAGATGATTATAAATCCACAACAAATATTTGTTGGAAATAATTTTGGATGGTGCAAAATTCTTGTTGAAATAAAATAATCAATCGAAAATTAACAATAAGATCGATAAGTAAAATACAAGAGATGGAAGTAAAATATGAAAATATCTCACAATGCTATAGAATCATGTAAGAGCATTGTCTTTAAAGATTGATTCGTGTCTCCTAGAGTATTTAATTTGGTACAATCGGATCCCTTGATACCCAATATCACAGAATTAGACTATAGCGTCTACCTTCGTTAAGAATGCGCTTCTAAGAATAAAAGTTAATAGAACAACCCTTCAATCTTTGCTCATGAATAATAATCTCAAAATTTTTATAGAGCAATAGAATTGAATGAAAGTAAAGAAAGTATATTTATATATATACAAAAACAAGCTTGGGATGTCTTTTATAGACGTGAAAGATGGATTATAAAATAGGCTAATATTTTTTTCTTTTATAAACTACCATAATCCAATACTCTTGAATAAGGTTTATGACTAAATAGCTAGAATCTTAAATGTCTTGAAAAAGGTAATAGTCATAAAACGTTAGAAACACCTTCCATAAAACCAAATAGTCATAACTTATAAATTTATTGTTCATAAAAACGAAACGGTCATAAATGTTAAAGAATTAAAAGCCATAAAACTTATTAAAGTCTAACCGTCAAAACCATTTAAAGTAGGTGTTTTTTTTTTTTTCATTAAAACTGATGAAGACATTTTAATTGGATATGCTAAAAAAGCTACCCAAGTATCTCTTATCCCTCCAAATATCACTATCATCATTAAATCTATAACGTTTTAAGCAATTTTAATGACCAATGTTTAAAAATTTATATGAAATGCACATTTTATTCTCTTGTCCTTCTTTCATCCTTTCTATTTCTCAAAATCACCATTGAATTTGTGGTCCCCATGTGTAGACACATATGGGACTACAAATCCAATTGTGATTTGAGAAATAAAGAGGATAAGAGAAGGATATCGATAATGTTGTAGCATAATATATATATATATATATATTACTAGAGTGAATCACACATCAAAGTGCTTAGAATTGCGACACGTGGCGTGAACCTATAGTTTTACAAAAAAACCATTTTTTTAATCATATTTTAAATGAACCGGTCAGTTAAGTAGAATCGTTTCAACTTCTTTTTTTTTTCACTTATCTCATTCTCCACGTCTAACTCTCTTCTCTCTCTCCTCTCTCTCTCTCTCTCTTTCTCTCAACTTTATCCGTCTAACTCTCTCTCTCTTTTTCTTTTCTCTCACTTCTGTCTCTCTCCACGTCTATTCTCTCTCTTTTTTTTCTTTCTTTTTTTTCTTTTTCTTTTTCTCTCCACTTCTCTCTCTCCACGTCTATCTTTCTCTTTTTTTTTTTCTTTTCAATTTGTATTATATATGTAGGTATATTTTTCTTTGATAAAAATTGTAACTTTAGAATCAAAGATAATAAATTTTTTAGATTTTTAGTAGGCTAATGGATGATTATAGTGTATTTTAGTTTGATTTTTGTGTTTTGTACTGTTAATCTGGATTATCAATACTCATATGAGCTCATCCTGTTTGTTGCGGTTGTTTGACTTTTATGTTTTGTTTTGTTAATCTGGATTAGCAATATTCATACCTACCCATTTGTTGCAGTTTAAGGAAAAAGATAAATTTTTTGTGTTTTTAGCTATCAATATATAGATCTAAAACTAATGTTTTGTACCGTTAATAAAAATAGCACAATTCTATCCAAAAAATTGTGATTGAATGTTAAATTTATTTTATTTGTAAGTCGTTTATTTTTTATTTTTGAATTTTTAGTGGGCTAATAGAATATTAGTGTATTTTTGTTTGACTTTTGTATTTTGTATTGTTAATATGAATTAGCAATACTTATACTCTATACCGTTTGTTACAATTTAACAAAAAGATAATTTTTTTTTATTTTTTATTTTATTTTTTATTTTTTGGCTATCAATATATAGATATGAAACTATTGTCCTACTCTATTTATATGTTTGTTCGTTGATAAAAATTACAACTTCAGAATTAAGATAATAAATTATGTGAATTTTTAATAGACTAATGGAAGACTATAGTGCGTTTATTTGATTGTTATGTAGCAAAAGGAACATAAACTCTTTCAACACACCAAAGAGATGATTAAGCGTTGAATTTTGAGTGAAAGATTTCATTTTATTGCGTATTCATAAACTACTTCTTTTCATTTTAAAGTACTCCTATGAGAACAAAGATTTGAACATGTTTTAATTTAAATGGATTAAACTAAAATATAAGGTCTTATGTTTTAATTCATTTGAATGTTTTATGTGTTATTATTATTATTATTATTATTATTATTATTATTATTATTTGTATGGCTTACTCAGATTTTCATGCATTTTTTGGAAGTGCTTCTTGTGATTTTGAAAGCAAAAGAAGGCAAAAACTTATTT
>FXXK01000284.1:288834-306334 GCA_900184695.1 Betula pendula
ACAAGTACATGCTATTAAAAAAATATGTGTTTTTCACATGCTAAAGGACACATGTCATTTTATTAGACTGGTTTGTAGCTAATTGCTACAAATCAGTTTGTAGCTAATTTCTGTCATTTTTAGTGGGCTAATAGAATATTATAGTGTATTTTTGTTTGTATTTTGTATTTTCTAGCAATACTCATATTCTATGCCATTTGTTGCAACTAAACAAAAAGATAAATTTTTTGTATTTTTTAGCTATCAATATATAGATATAAAACAATTGTTGTACTCTATTTATATGTTTGTTTATTGATAAATATTGCAACTTCAGAATTAAGATAATAAATTGTGTGAATTTTTAGCAATACTCATGCCTGTTTATTGTAGTTTAAGGAAAATAATAATAATTTTTTTTTAATGTTTTTAGCTATATATATATATGGAAATCAATATATATATATTAAACTAATGTTTGGTGCCTTTGATAAGAAATTAAAAATAACACAACCATATCCAAAAAATTATGATTTTGTGTTAACTGTATTTGCAAGTCGTTTATTTTTCGTTTTGGAGTTTTAGTAGGCTAATGGAAGATTATAGTGTAGTTTTGTTTGACTTTTGTATTTTGTATTGTTAATCTAGATTAGCAATACTCATTTTCTATGTCGTTTATTGCAGTTTAACAAAAAAGATGATTTTTTTTTCTTTTTTGTATTTTGTAGCTATCAATATATAGATATGAAACTATTGTTTTGTGCCTTTGATAAGAATAATACAATCATTTTCAAAAAATTGTGATTGAGTATTAACTGTATTTGCATATCATTTATTTTTTCAATTTATACTCTATTTATATATTTTTTCTTTAATAAAAATTGCAACTTTACAATTAAGATAATAAATTGTGTGGATTTTTAGTTGACTAATGGAAGATTATAGTGTATTTATTAGATTGCTATGCAGAAAAATAAACATAAACTCTTTCGAAATACCAAAGAGATAAGAGTAATGCTATATGTTAGACTTTCTCATCCAACTCTATTCAACTTTGTATATCTGGACCAAGATGGGCCCCATATACAAATTTTTTTAAAGAGTTTCATTTTACATTTGTGGGGTTCCTCGTTATCCACATATACCAAATTGGATGGAGTTGAACAATGAAGTTGGACATGTAGCATTACTCAATAAATAATTAAGCGTTGAACTTTGAGTGAAAGATTTTATTTTATTTTGCATTCATAAAATACTACTTTTCATTTTAAAGTACTCTTACAAGAACAAAGATTTTAACATGTTTTAATTTAAATAGATTAAACTAAAATAAAAGGTCTTATGTTATTTTAATTCATTGTAATTTGTTTTATTGTTTTGTTGTTGTTGTTTTTTGATTTTTTTTTTTTTTCATTTGTACGGCATATTGAAATTTTCGGGCATTTCTTGGAAGTGCTTTTTGTGATTTTCAAAGCAAAAGAAAGCAAAAATTTATTTATCAAAGATTCCTACGATTTTCTTTTGATGGTTGATAATTAGAATCTAGTTTTAAGTCTTGCTTCTTCATTTTTTCCCCCTTATTAACTTCTTTTCATTTTAAACTTATTTCTGTGGGGAACGAAAATTTTAACATGAATAATTTATACTGGATTAAACTAACAATCAAGTTGTCCTTAATGTTTTAAATTAATTTAAATGTTTTGTGAGTTTTTTTTTTTCTCATTTGTGAGACTTATTAGGAATTTTTTAGTCATTTTTTTAAGTGTTTTTCTGCTTTTAAAAAAAAATAAACAAAATTTTATTTGATATTATGTAGAAAATGAGAAAACGCTTCGAAAGATATTAAGCATTACTTGATTGAGGAGGATTTTTTGATTATTATATATTGGTATTATTAATTATATTTTATTATTATTATTATTAATTTTAATTTATTTTATAATTGAATGTTCCGATATTTTGATTTTATTTATATTGCAAATATATAGTATTACAGCGAAAACATTAGAAATTCTATTAATTTTCTATTATGTTTGGAATAATTACAATTCAGGTTTTCTTTTTGCTATTTATTTTTTCTTTATACTCATTTTCAATTTAAACTACTCCTATGAGAACAAAGATTTTAACATGTTTTAATTTATATGGATTAAACTAAAATCAAGGTTTTTACGTTTTAATTCATTTAAATGTTTTATGGAAAAAAAAAAAATTTTTGTTCCTTTGTGTCATTTACTCGAATTTTTAAGCATTTTTTTATTGTTGTAAAAAAAATGAACAAAAACTCTTTCAAAACACCAAAATGATAATTATTTAATTGCGTTAAATGTTGAATGAAAGATTTTGTTTTATTATGTATTAATATAAAAAAAAAATATATATTTTGTTTATTTTGCTCTATATTTGTTTTTAGAATGTTTAGAATTATATAAGCTTTATTTACATTGAAATATAATAGGTATCACCCCAATAATATTACAGATTCCTACTGATTTTTTATTAATGCTTTGATAATCAAAATCTAGGTTTTCTTTTTGCTATTTTTTTTTTCTTTATGCTTATTTCATTTTAAACAACCACCACGGAACAAAGATTTTAACAAGTTTTAATTTATAGAGAATATATTCAGTCAGGATGTAGTGTAAAACCCATCTTTTACAGCATCTAATAAGAAGTTAACACGTCAGTTAAAAACACAAAATACATCTTATGAACAAAAGAAAAACTTATCAACAAAAACATAATTTGAAGACCTACCGGATCTACACTTATTGTATTTTGTGTGCTTAGATGATATATCAACCTCTCATTGTAGGCTGTACAAGTAAGGTTTACAGCCCATCTTAATTGTAAGAGCTCTCTTAATGAATTAAAACATAAGACTCTTAATTTTAGTTAAATCCATATAAATTAGAAAGCCCCTACAAAAATAAAAATTTCTTATGTTTTAATTCAATATTAAAAATTCCTACTAATTTCTTACTATTTTTTTTCTTAACACTTCTTTTCATTTTAAACTATACATATAAGGATATTTTAACATGCTTTAATTTATATGAATTAAACTAAAATTAAGGTTCTTATATTAAGTTTTAAAAAATTAAATTATAATAAAGAATCCTGCGCATAACGCGGGTTATAAGCTAGTTATTTGTAACAATACAACAATATTTACGTACATTGTTTTCAGGTATCATTTTGACATAGATGCCTTCTTTATATTCCTTTCATTTGTTTGCTGTTTTCTTTATCCTAGCTTACAGTTGGTAGAAATGGAGTCTTCCCTAAAACTGTCTCATTTGTAAGAGTGCTAACCATATGCTAATTAAAAAGTACGGTTAATTAAGTTGTGACATCTTTCCAAGAGCAAATGGAGTCTAGAAAAAGTCACAAAAATTAACCGCCCCATTTTAATGTTAAACCCACCTAATCAACGGTAGGAGAATTCTAAAACTATCACTGTGATCGAATTCGAATGGGTGGTTGCAAATGAAACAACCTAAAAACAATCTTACTTAAACTTAAAACAGTTACAAACATGACCTTCATATTTTCCTTAATTACACACAGTCCAAAAATGTTTAACTTTTTGGAATGGACCTTATTAAATATTTGGGGTATTGCAGGTACGCATCTTCTTTTCCAAATCAAACCAGCTTGTATATGGCCTTAAAATGGGTCACAGGATCAAGGCAGTTAAGGAGAGACTCAATAACATCGCAATTGATAGGATCAAATTTCACTTTACTGACCGCCCTCTGGGGATGCAGTTTGAGCATAGGAAGAGAGGTGATACACACTCTTTTGTACCTGAGGAACAAGTCATTGGAAGAGAGGATGAAAAGAATGCTATGAAAGAGCTGTTATTGAATTCAAATGTGAACGAGAAGAATATTTCCATCATTGCTATTGTTGGGATTGGTGGACAAGGAAAGACCACGCTTGCACAGTATGTATACAATGATGAGGATGTCCAAAGACATTTTGATATGAGGTTGTGGGCATGCGTCTCTGATCTTTTTGACGTGAAAACTATTGTTGCGAAGCTCATAGAATCTGCAACTAAAAAGAGACCTGAAAGCCTTGAGATGGATCCGTTGCAAAGTGAGCTTCGAGCAAAAATTGATAGGAAGAGATATTTACTTGTTTTAGACGATGTATGGAATGAGAATCCTAGTACATGGTCCGAATTGGAAAAATTGTTAGTGGGTGGCCTGAGGGGAAGCAAAGTTTTGATTACTATACGTAGCGAAAAGGTTGCAAAGATTACACGCTCAGTGTCACAGTATGCAGTGTCACAGTATCATTTAGGAGGTTTATCTAAAAGCAATTCTTGGGATTTATTTAAGAAATTTGCATTTAAAGATAAGGAAGAGCCACATAATCCAAAGCTAGTAGAAATCGGAAGGGAGATCATACAAAAGTGTGCACAAGTTCCTCTTGCTATAAGGAGTATAGGGAGTCTATTATACTTCAAAAATTCGGAGGATGATTGGTTGTACTTTAAAAACAATGAACTTTACAAAATAACTCAACAAGACAATGATGATATTTTTCCAATACTTCAGTTGAGTTATGATCATCTCCCGTCACACTTGAAGCAATGTTTTGCCTTTTGTTCATTGTTTCCAAAAGATGTTATGATTGAGGTGGAGGTATTGATTCAACTATGGACAGCTCAAGGCTTTATTCATTTGCCAGATATAAACAAACATCTTGAAGATGTTGGTCAACAGTATTTTATGGATTTGGTTTGGAGGTCGTTTTTCCAAGACATGCACAGAAATGAATATGGTGATATAGAAGCATGCAAAATGCATGACCTTATCCATGATCTTGCACAATTGGTAGCAAAGGACGAGTGTATAATTTCAAATCCAGAGGCAGAAAAAGTAGTTGAAAGAACTCGTCATGTCACATTTGATTCGTTAAATTCATTACTCGATATTCCAGCTCCTTTGCTCAAGGCTAATAGAATGAGAACGCTTCTTCTGCGAATTCCAAGTCGTTTCATCTCTGTCCATGTACTTGTGGGGGATAAGTCAGTCTATGAGACACTTATTTCAAGTTTTAAATGCTTGCGTGCCTTGAATTTGAGTAACTCAAATATTCAAGAATTGCCAAATTCCATTGGCAAGTTAAAGCATCTAAGATTTCTTGATCTTTCTTCGAATAAAGATATGAAACTACTCCCCACTTCTATAACTAAATTGCAGAATTTGCAAACATTAACACTTGACGGTTGTGGTGGGCTTAAAGAATTGCCAGAAAACACTAGAAACTTGATCAGCCTTAGGCATCTTTTGCTTTCAAAGTGTGAGAGCTTGACTCATATGCCACATGGACTGGGAAAGTTGATCGCTCTTCGAAAACTGACGCTATACAATTTAGGGAAGAAAGAAAGTTCTGCCTCCAAGCCAAAGGGTGGAATAGGTGATTTGCATGGTTTCAATGAGTTGAGAGGAGAATTATGTATCAAGGGTTTAGAGCAGCTGAGATCTTCTCCATTAGAAGCCAAGGCTGCAAACTTGGAGAAGAAGCAGCACCTTAAAAATCTTGGATTAGAATGGGACCCAAAAGCTGGTGATGATAGTGATAAGATAATTGCAAATGATGAACAATTGATGGAGAACCTTCGGCCACACCTAAATTTGAAAGAATTAGAAATATCTGGGTATGCAGGTGTGAGGTTATCCGACTGGGTGTCCTCCCTCTCGTATTTGGTTTCTATTGACATAAGCAACTGTAAATGGTGCCAACATATCCCACCATTGGATCGATTCCCTGTTCTCAAGCATCTTTATTTGGGGAACTTGAGTGCGCTGGAGTACATAAGCAATGAGGGTAGTGGCGTGTCCTCTTTTCCCCTTGAAAGTCTCTGGCTTGTGAAATTGCCAAAGTTAAGGGGATGGTGGAGGATGAGGGAAGCAATAACAGCAGAGCATGAGCAACATCATCATCTTCCATTATTCCCATCATTTCCATGCCTTTTAAAATTAATTATCAATAATTGCCCTATGATGTCTCTAATACCAGTCGTACCACCAGGGAGCGAAACAACACCCTTCGCTTCTTCTTTCTTTTCCAATCTTTCCAAATTGGAGTGCCTTCATCTTGAGGATTTAGAGGAACTTGAATATCTGCCAGAGGAGTGGCTGCAAAACCTCACTTCTCTTGAGGAATTGACGATTTTTGGGTGTGGTAAACTGAGAATATCCATGTCTTCACTCTTTCAACATCTCACCGCGCTTGAAGATCTGGGGATTTCTAACTGCATGGAACTAATCAGCAAGGAGGATGAAGAGGGCACACAATGCCTTGGACCTACAACACTTCGTCGTCTATATATAGAAAATGTTACAAGCTTGGTGTCTCTCCCAAGGGAGCTTAGACATGTTACCACTTTGCAACGGATGAACATTAAGGATTGCCCTAGTTTGGTGTCTTTACCGGAGTGGATAGGTGACCTCACTTCTCTTCAGCTGCTTTGGATCATCAATTGTCCCAATTTAATATCACTGCCTGAAGGTATGAGCCGCCTCACCTCTTTACGTGGTTTGGCAATTGCAAAATGTCCTCGCTTGGAGGAAAAATGTGTACAAGGAACAGGGGAGGATTGGCCAAAGATTGCTCACGTCCCAAAATTTTTAAATCAGGTGGCCAAAGATTGGTGCCTAATGCACCAATCATTCTCAGGTTATTTTCTTCTTCATTGTCCATCTTCGTTTTACTTTGTGGGGCCTTTGATATATAATAATTGATTTCAAATGCGGAACCAACTGTAGCATGGAACAAACATAGGTTTAAGAATAGACACATTTTCAGACCTTGCCAACAATCAGATTTGCACAAAAGCTCTCCACAATTCTATTCTTGTTTCTTATCTTTCACTTCATTGGCATTCCCACGTGTCTACTATCTTGTTTCTTTTTTAAACGTTTCTTGCGTTTCCATTTGAAATTTATATTCTACAAATTGTAGCACCACATATTGGGTAAAAGTCTTGTGATAGACCAGGGAAGTCAATCCCATCCCAAATTTTCATAAAAAATAAATAAAATTTTTGCGTAACACTCGGTTTTCCCATAATCAAATGCAGATTTAGACATATTCTTTTTATTATTATTGTTAGTGGAGTCTAACTGCAACACTCTTTGTTCATGGATTGATTTTACCTTTTTAATGTTTTCATTGGAAAATTTCGAGTTATTGTTGAGTTTATTATTTGGTTTTTTGATGTTCAGATAGACATTCATACAAAAGCATCAATTCATGAAATGGGTGTGAGAATCATTGGGGGATTTATGCAATATATGCCTGGATATGTCAGCCTCACTTGTAGACAAAACAATGGACACTATATAGAGAACTTCCATGATGAGCAAGTTCGGGTGAGTAATGTTGCAAGAATGACAATGAGCTGAGCCTGTGAAATGGAGACATTCAATTAACCATATTTTTCATTTTTAAATAGTACGAGCCTATAACTCACGCTATGCGCGAGATTCTTCATTATAATTTAATTTCAAAACTTAAACGAATCTCCATCGTACTTTTTATTATATGTTAAAGGTTATACATTAGTATATTACTAAACATAGTGACACAAATATTCAAACATTTGTTCCCATAGGTGTAGCTTAAAATGAGAATATGTATAAAGAAAAAAAAAATAGCAAAGAATAAAACCTGAATTCTGATGATCAAAACATTAATAGACAATATATTAGCATGAATCTCTTATATTGTTAGTGTTATACCTATTATATTTAAATACAAATGAATCTATATAATTATGAACATTGGAAGTAAACAAAATCTTTTTACTTTTATTTTTTATGAATACAAAATTAAACATAATCTTTCACTCAATATTTAATGCAATCAAATAAATTCTCTTTGTTTACTTTTTACAGAACAATCAAATAAATTTTTGCATTCTTTTGCTTTTAAAAGCAAAAAAGCACTTTCAAAAACTTCTTGAAAATTCGAGTAAATCACACAAATGAAGAAAAAAAAAATCCTCATAAACATTCAAATGAATTAAAACATAAGATCCTTAATTTTATTTTAATCCAAATAAATTAAAATATATTAAAATCTTTATTCTCATAGATGTAGTTTAAAAATGAAAAGTATAAGGAAAAAACATAGCAAAAAAAACAAACCTAGATTTTGATTATCATCAACTCATTAATAGAAAATTAACAGGAATCTATGAAATATTGTTGGTTTGATACCAATTATATTTCAATACAAACAAAACCTACATAATTTTGAACATTTGAAAAAATTACAAAGCAAAATAAACAAAATATTTTTTTTAAAAAAAAATGCAAAATAAATAAATAAAACTTTCACAGTTTCACTCAACATTTAATGCAATCAAATAAATCATCTCACATCAAGTTCAATGCTTAATTATTGCTTTGGTGTTTTGAAAACATTTATACTCTTTTTCTGCAAGATAAACAAATAAATTTTTGCCTTCTTTTGCTTTTAAAAGCAAAAAAAAAAAAAAGCCTTCCAAAAAATGCTTGAAAATCTGAGTAAATCACACAAACAAACAAATAAAATCCCACAAAACAATCGAATGAAGTAAAGCATAAGATTCTTGATTTAGTTTAATTCATATAAATTAAAAATGTTAAAATCTTTGTTCTCATAGGAATAATTTAAAATGAAAAGAAGTATAAAAAAATAAAAAATAAATAAAAAGCAAGAAAACATGGATTTTGATTATCAAAACATTAATAGAAAATAGAATATCTTATATTGTTGGTGTGATACCTATTATATTTCAATATAAATAAAATCAACATAATTTTGAACATTCAAAAAAAAAAAAATAGAGAGCAAAATAAACGAAATTTTTTTTTTTTTTAATTTACAAATAATCTATCTAAATTAAAATATATTAAAAATTTTGTTCCCATAGGTGTAGTTTAAAATAAAAAGTATAAACAAAAAAAAATAGCAAGAAAAAAACTTGGATTCTGATTATCAAAGCATTATAATTATATTTCAATACAAATAAAACTTGGAGGGTGACACGCTTCAAGTGGTAACTACTCTAAACTTTACAGGCCGTTCTTTCAGGAGATTTAGTTAGATAATAGCAAATACACAAATGGTTTTTACATCTCTTTCGAGTTGGCAAGTTGTGCACTCCCCCCAAATGGCTAATTTTGCAAATCATGGCTTAACCAAGACTGCAATTAAACACGTCATTGACGATATTTGGTAGGAAGAGATTCCAAGTTGTATTTGTGATGTTCTTTTGTTAGAGCAATTTGTTCTATTTTCATGATCTGTTAATGTAATCGAATTAATGCAGTCTAATAAATCCTTTCACATTAAATTTAATGTTTAATTATCGCTTTTGTGTTTCAAAAGCATTTCTACTCCTTTTCTACACAACAATCAAAAAAATTTTGCTTTCTTTTGCAAATTTTTCCAAAAAAATGCCTGAAAATCTAAGTAAATCACAAAAAAAAAAAAAATCCTTCAAAACATTCAAATGAATTAAAAATAAGACCCTTCACATATTGCTATTTTTTTTTCTATTAAAAACACAAAAAAGTAGGCTAATGTGTTTGATTATCGAATTTAGGCTAATGTGTTTGATAGTGGCTTATATGAGTATGATTATCGAAGCATTCATAGAAATAATAATAATAATAATAATAGAGAGCAAAATAAATAAAAACATTTTTTATGAGTACCAAAAAAAAAATCACTCGATATTTAACGCAATCAAATAAATCCTCTCAAAAAATAAAATAAATTTTTGTCTTATCTTGCTTTCAAAAGCATAAAAAAACACTTAAAAAAGGTTGAAAATCCAAGCAAATCACACAAATGAAAAGAAAAGAAAAAATCTTATAAATATTTAAATAAATTAAAAGATAAGACCTTTAATTTTAGGTTAATTCATATAAATTAAAATACATTAAAATTTTTGTGATGATAGTTGTAGTTTAAAATGAAAAGTATCGAGAAAAACAAATAAAAATAACTTTTAACATAAAAATAGAGAGAGAAGAATCAAATACTGAATACATACTTACCGTTTGACTTTTGTTGCAAACTTGCAGAGCCTAAAAAGCTTGTTATTTGGGTCTCTTTTGCTGTATGGTTGTGCAATTATCATAATGGGATGCGAGGTTTTGATGGTGTCGTCGGCAAAATCGACTTTGTATGCGTTGGGGGAACTTCACGTTAAAAAGGCACAGTACTGTTAAGCGGAGTTAAGAAGGTAGACGTATAGGAGAGAGAGACCGAGTGAGGGTGGGAGAGAGTCTTTGTTTAAAATAACTGGTTCATTTTTACTTAAATTACCGGTTCAATTATAAAAAACACAGCTTAAAAAACCGGTTTTTACTTCAAAATTATGGGTTCATGCCATGTGTCGCTATTATATATATATAGATTCTACCTACAATTTGGTGAACACCTTTTATGAGCACTTAGAACTTGAAAGACATGATCAAGAATCCTAGTTGTCCTTAAAAGCCATCTAACAAGTATTTTGCATTTGCAGGTTCTTCCACTTGCTTGAAAGCATTTTAATCCCAAAAGATAGTGTGCTTGCTTGTCTTCAAGTGAAATTGGTTGTTGTGCTCCAAGGGTACTGACTGGAATTGAAGATCATGTTAATTAGCCAACCACTCTGTTTATGTGTCTCTTGTTAGTGCAGCTCTTTTGTCAGTGCTGCCTTTGCATATATTCTTTGCAATTTATATTCATGGTTCTGTTATATCTAAATAGGCTTTTATAAAATTCAGTGTGTTGAAGATTCGGATTGTTAATTTTTTTTTTTTAGTTGTGTTTCAAATTTAAAATATTAAGCACTGATGCTTATCATAGCCTGGATCATAGTGATCTCACGTTCAAGTTTGGATGGCATGATATACTTGGGATGAACTAGAAAACAAGCTTGAATCTGAAATAAGAAGAGTTTTCAAGATTCAACTCTTGATCTGAGAAGAAAAGCATATCTTATTCAAAACCTTATGAACAGTTCAGTTTATGGTGTGACACTTTCATGAATCTTATTCCAACTATTTAGTTTAATATGATTTTGTAAATATTCTGATATATAAATGGGTAATGTTAGTCAATGAATAGCGTCTCTGCAGAAGTTACTCCAGACAACAACTGGTAAAAGTTCAAATTATGAAGATTTACTTGAATGTTCTCTATTATTTCATGGTTTGGAGAAACAAGTATTGGGGAGTAAGCATTGCGAAAGAAATTGCAAACTCTGTGCTGCTTGCTGTGGCAAGTTATTTACATGCCGATTCTGCCATGATAAAGTCAGTGACATTTAATGGATACGTAAGTTTACCCTTATATTGTTTGCTTGATTGTCAGTGGACTTCCATAGAAAATATTTTTGATATGAATATTTATTTGCAGGAAAGCTATGGCTGAAATATTGTGTATGCAGCCTCTTGGGCCAGTTTGCATCAGTTCCTTCATGTGGTGGACTATCGATGGCAGAGTACTATTGCAGTATTTGCAAATTTTTCAATGATAAAAAGTACATACTTTTGTTATTAATTTTTCCTCCCTAATTATTTATTGATGACAACAGTTTTTATGTTTTCAGTGTTTAATAGAGTGCAAATTATCAGATATGTGAGTCCATTTTGTGGTAGGTGGCCTGGACAATAGGCAACTTTATCCATGTGATGAATATGATATTGGTTCTCTCTTTTCCTTGTTGCCTAGAACTGGCTAAGCTATTGATACTCGTTACTGACTTGTTTATTGTCTGTACATTCATACTAGTTGCACTTTTATTTTTTGTAACAATGGTACACAGTTCAGTACACATTGTGTTCAATCGATGTATGATTGGTTAGATATAGTACTTAATGTGTGTACACAAGTGTTTTATGGTCCATATTAATTGATGGAAGCAGAGTGCTATATATGGCTGCCATTCTTGTTGTCTTTTCAATAATCTAAATTTAGTGATTACTTTTGCTATGGTTTTATTAGGAAAAGTGAATTCCGACCTTCTTTTCCTCTAATCAATTTTCTCCCTAAATTTTGTTTCTTTGGAAGAAAAAAGATGTAACTGATGCAATTCAGAAGGTTGCTGTTGCTTATGACTGCAAAATTGTTGAAGGTGTTCTTCTCCATCAGCTGAAGCAGTTTGACAGGAACTACCACTTGAAGATGAAAGCATCTAGGTTTATTTTCAGTGGAATAAATCAGAAATTTCCAATCATGCCATTTACAGCTAGGTGTGTTGTGCCTTCAGTCATTTTTAAAACATTCTCTTTTGGGTATTGTCTTTTGCCATCTACTCTTCAACCTTTCATAGTACATGTGGAGTTTCTCTACAACAGGGATATGGAGGAGAAGAGGGCTCGGCTGGGTTTGGTGGAATGTGTTAATCATGAAGTCTTGCAGCCGTATCCTATTCTTTAGGAGAAGCTGGGTAAGATATTTCTATATGGGTTAATAGTAGGACCCTTGTCAGATTCACTCACAGTTGATGTTAGTTTTGCTAATTTTGCAACAATGGATTGTTGGTTTTGCAGGTGATTATGTTGCTCACATCAAATTCATGGTTTTGCTAATGCCAATTGGTTTGGATAGAGTCACATCTCATCGTCCTACAGGAGCTACAGCCCACAAAGACAATAGATGATCCTGAAATCAAGGCATGGTTAGCCTTGGACACGAAGACAAAGAAGAAAGGTGGTGGAAAGAAGAAGAAAGGTAAGCTGGAACATGATAATTGGTAAACTAGAACTATATGATCCTGAGTAATGTATCGGAATTGTTATCTTTTGGGATTATTTGTGTATTGCAGGTAAAAAGGTTGACAAAGCTAAGGAGTCAACAGAAGCCAAGCCTATGGATGCTACAACAAATGGTGCTGCTTCCTTAATTCTCTTGTTTTTTTTTTTTTTTTGCTGTTTCAATTTTCAACCCCCTAGTCAATTTTGGTACTATGTTCAATCCATTGTATCAGGCACTGATGCCTATGATAGCCTAGATCATAGTGATCTCACTTCCAATCCATTGTATCAAGTTGGATTGAGTACGTTTATTATAGTGTTTAGTCATTGATCCTAATCATATTTCCTGCATATACGCCCTTTTATGTATCTTTCAAGTACTCTTGATTTCTCTAAAAATTTCGAAGCATAGAATCTAGCTTCAATCAACATCGTGGCATGGGGTCACTAGTGGGGTTACTAGAAGTCTAGAAGTGATAATCGAGGCACAAAATTACAAAAAAAAAAAAAAAAATAGTAATGGCCCTATCATCAAGTAATGTATGTTGAAGTCAACCTTTGTTTAAGCTGAGCGATTAATTATTGAAGGTTCCTTCTAACGTGGGCAGCGATAGAGATTCTATTGTTATTTGTCTGATCTCATTCAATGTTCTCTATATCCTAATTCTCACATCAAATTTGGCATAATTTCAAGGTTTTTAGAATTCTGTTCTATCTTGGAGCCTAGAAGGCTGGCCAAAACAGACAAGCCCACCATTTTGAGTGATGCTATTCGAGTGGTGACCCAGTTCCAAAGTGAAGCCCGGAGGCTAAAGGAATCAAATGAAGATTTGCAAGTGAAGATTAAAGAGTTGAAGGTGGGATTTTTTCAGAGTAAGAACTTTCTTTATCTGTTTGGAGGATGCACTTCATTTAGAAACTGCTGTTGCTTCATCTGCATTTCATCTTATCATCCCTGGCTGAATACCCACCATATTTGTATTGGTAACTGGATGCGAAGGTTTAATATTAGTTTTCCCTTTTCTTGTGCAAGCTGACTAGAATGAGCTTCGTGGTCGTGGGGAGAAGCAGAGGCTCCCTGCCTCATCCCTCTGCAATGTTGCGAACATTTTCTGCTCTAGTTGACACATCACAGGATCATGTATTACGCCCTCCAGTTGCTTAAAATTGAACACACCCAGGGACCAGGGTTTGGTTCATATTACTTGTAAGGCAAGGGTGTTTCTTTTATTATGTTTTTCTATGTAATTGTTTTCAAGTACTGCTTTTGTGTTGGTATCTTAGGGTCCGAGAGGTAAATAGGTGGAAAATCTATGTATAGTAACAAGCAATTGTTATGGATTTCTGCTGATCTTGTGTACAATAAAATGAGCAAATGCTTGGGTACATGTATGTAACAAATGCTTTTGTTCATCATCTGTGAATTAGTGGGCAACCTTAATTTGCTGTGATTGAGCTTTTTTTGTGTCAGGTTATTAGTCAATCAGCGGTAGTGTAGTTAGTTAGTTTCTTTAGCGTTTCGGTTGGGGTTTGGTGCAGGGCTGGTTTCCAAATGTAGGAGGTAGAGCCGGAGATTGAGGCAAATCTTTTCTCTCTCGCGTGGAAGTTTGGAGAGCCTATGTGAAGTTTTTATTTTTTTTAATAATAAATCTAATATTGATTTTAAAAATCACATTATTTTTTTAAGAACACAAGAGGGACACAATGAGAACCTTTAGCATTACTCATTGGTGATATTCATTACCATGCCAGAAAATGAGTACTTGGAAATATGTCGACTTCTATTTTAAATAATTATATATGTCAATCTCTATGTTTATTTTATATCTACTAAAAGTGATGTGACTCTTAAAATTACCATTAGATTTATGATGAATAATTATTGACTTTTGATCTCATTATAATTTTAAAAGGCACATCATTTTTAGTAGATATAAGATAGACATGAAAGTTCACATCAATCATTGCTCTTTATAATTTTACAATTTGAATCGACTGACTGTCCTACAAGGTCTGAAAGGTTGAGAATCCTATGCCTACTTTCAGACGAGGAAAGTTATTCTGCGAGGGGATGTCATGTGGTTTTCTCCTTCGCGGATCATCTTCAATTTCCCTGTATCTCTATACTTGGGTCGGGGAAATCGGAGAAAAATAGAAAAAAGTCCTCTGCCCAAGCAAAAGGCTCAGGCAGTGCCGCAGTGCCCCCTGTTCGGATAGGAAAACCCTGTCCGGATAGAAGGGGGCTCACGAGGTCCCTTCTCATGCTCCTAACCAGTTTTAGGGGCAGGGAAAAAAAACGTCAAGATCTTCAATGGTAGGGATCTTGATCTGTATAGACAATAATAAAAGACCTTTATCATACTTTATTAAAAAAAAAGAAAAAAATTACTTTTATTCACCTTGAAGCCTGTAGTTGTACTATACAAACCCTTGGATATCATGAAGATTTATGGGATACGCTGTCTGTCTAAAATTGTCTTTATCATTGAATCTGTTGAAAAAATTATTGATTTTTCAAAACCCGTGAACAGCCAAAGCCAAAGCCAAAGCCAAAGAGACAGAAAAACAAAAAAAATAATCAATCACAAGATACAGAAAATTAAGTCTTCACCCTCAATGGGCTATGTTTACTGTATTGCGGCAAAGTTTTACTATTTTCAAAAAACAATACAAAGGGAGGCGTCAAACGCGTATATCAAAATCCTATTACATAAGCGGCTATTTAAAGACCCTCAACTGGGTCGAAAAAACATAAACGGATGGATCAAAAAATTGTCGATGGGCGCTTCGGCTTGAGTCTATCAGCTCAAGCCTTTGCTCAATAAGCCAACCTTAAAAAAAATCTCATTTAAACCGTAACCCTTCTTTTGTCGTATCGGGTCGAGTACAAACCGGGTCAGGCACAAAACCAAGCTCCACATAACCTAACAGAATTGATGTCACGTCCAATCGCTATATCTAATGACTTAGGCTTGCTGTCCTTATGAAATTATAGTTTTATCCCTAAAATAAAAAATGAAAACTATATAAAAAAAAAAAATTAGCCCTTCGATCACTTATCTATTGGATATCAAAAGTTTAAATCATGAAGATATATGAGATGAGTTATTCAATATTCAAAACGTTCCCTGTTATCCAATTGTTTGACGAAAACCATTAGATACCCACCTAAATTCATATCACAACCAATCATAAATTGACATGTGATATAAGTGACAACTTAGGCTTGCTATCCTTATGAATTATGGTTTTCTTGATATAATTCCATGAGTCGTGATTGGCATAAGCCCAGGATGAATGAACAGTCATTCAGTCTGGACAAGGATGAGAGTAAAAAAAAATAAAAAATTACTGTTCATGAGCCCACAAAATTACTGTTCATGTACCTGGGTTGAATGAACAGTCATTCAGCCCAGGCTTATTTTTATCTTTACTGTAACTCCATAGGAAGAACGAAAAGAGAAGACCTGTAAAAAAAAGCAAAACTACTGCAACAAGAAAACGGATGTGCGAAAGTCGTTGCACTAACGCGCATAGGTGTGATATGAGTTATTTATTTTCTTCCGCCCAACAATTTTGGAAAGGGATCGATGCATGCCACAAGCATTAGATTCCTGACACCACGGGAGGTAATTAAGGATCATAAGAGGTATTGGATGCCACAGGGATTAGTAAGGATCGATCATAAGGGGCATTGGATGCCAGACACCACCAGAAAATTGGTGTAGAGCAAATGGTTGGTGGCCCACTTACCTGAATTAGTGCTATAAAAATTAAAATGCAAGTGAAAGCAAACCTTTTAATCTGTCGTTTGCTTAATAATTAGTTACGAATTAAGAACAAGAATATGAGACAAACGCAAATGGGCGCATAAAATCTGATGGAAAAGCTATATATGCTGTGATTCCCATACTTTACTTTTTCTTTTTGGGCTTAACCTGTAGTTGAAGAACTATTGAAGGTTCTCAAATATGAGAGAAATGCACATGGCCACACCGACACTAGTGCGAGTATCATTAAGAGTTTGGGCCCTCTTGCTCTCCAAGAGATTGGACTGTTCTTGGGTTTCAAAGATGAGCTTAGAAATCTCGAGAACACGGTTTCCATTATCAAAGCTGTGCTTTTGGATGCAGAGGAGCAACAGGCCCAGAACCATGAGGTCAAAGATTGGCTGGGAAAGCTGAAGGATGCCATCTACGAAGCCGACGACTTGCTGGATGACTACTCCACTGAACTTCTACGACGACAAGTGGTGACACAGGATAAGAAGGCAAAACAGGTACACGTTCCCCCAAATATTTACGAAAGAATAATCCACAACAACAATTTGTTTATTATAATGTTAAACCCAACTATTCAAGGACATCTTGCAAGATCTCTGTAGATGTATGGAACTACAGTGACATCACATCCGGTGCCTTGGATCCTTGAATCAGCAAACCTGCAAAGGAAAAAGGAGGTCAGAGTGGGCTTGCTGGCTCTAGCCTGGGAAGTCGCTCTGATGCTCTAGTTAGATGGGAATTTTCTAAGAAGGAGAATGAGAGGATGAAGATGTCCTGTCAAGGGGACAATACCTTTTTTAGTTATATAGTGGGACGAGGGGTGGATTTTTAGTTATATAGTGGGACGAGGGGTGGATACGGACAAAAGGGTCCCTATCGTCTCTGTCGCGTGCCACCTTTTTCTCTTTCTTGGTCGTTAGGAAAAGGGGGGGCGGGGTATGCTGTAGTTAGAGCCAGTCTTCTAGTGGTGTGCTTGGA
>FXXK01000284.1:321441-343009 GCA_900184695.1 Betula pendula
ATTACCTCGAATAATACCTCAAAATGTGATTGATAATTCTCGATTGTTGATGTTTGTTTAAGATTGATGAGAGCTCTAATAGGGTTATCAAAGGCATTGTCTTCTCTAAGTGTAACCATTGCTTTGGCTACCTGGGAAATCCGTGTACCTTTCACCATGTCGCAGGAATGCGGCTCTGATACCATTGTTATGAGATATTTGAGGATGATAATTTGTAAATAAAGAACACTTTGTCACTTAAAAGAGCCAATCCCTCCTCTCTCTAGCTCATGGCTAGTAGACGTAGAACACTTTGATATAATTTTCTAGATATTCATTCAATTGAAGTCTTCAACTCAAATACAGGAAACATAAGAGTACTCCCATTGGCTTAGCCATTTTCTTCTTTTAGTTAGAATGACTAACCAAAACACTTAAAGGTCCCTCCATTAGATCATGTTGAAAAAATGAAAAATAGATTTGAAAGGCATTGGTGTACAGTATCACACAAACATATGTTTTCTTAATTGTTTCTCTCTCTTCCTTTTTCTCTCTTTCCCTCGCTTTGATTCTCTCTCTCTCAACAGCTTGCTTTCATGTTTTGTTCTTTGATTCTCTCTCTCCCTACTCCTCCCACCACAGAACCACTGCACAAGACCGAGAGCCACCATCACAAAATCGCCACTACCCAAGACCCAAAACCGCCCACGCTCCAGCTACAATCCGGACGAGAGCCACTACTACCCAAGACCCATGGCACCACCATCCACCACTGCCCAAGACCTACAGTGAGGACATCTAGATTTTCCTTTGTTTCTTCCTATCTCGTTCCAAAATCGTCGCATGACCCGAGATCCAGAACCACCTCCCACCACAGACTCGTCGCACAAGACCGAGAGCTACCACCACAAAACTGCCACTACCCAAGACTCATAACCGCCCACGCTCCAGCTACAATCCCGCCGAGAGCCACCGCTGCCCAAGACCCATGGCACCNGTTACCTCGAATAATACCTCAAAATGTGATTGATAATTCTCGATTGTTGATGTTTGTTTAAGATTGATGAGAGCTCTAATAGGGTTATCAAAGGCATTGTCTTCTCTAAGTGTGACCATTGCTTTGGCTACCTGGGAAATCCGTGTACCTTTCGCCATGTCGCAGGAATGCGGCTCTGATACCATTGTTATGAGATATCTGAGGATGATAATTTGTAAATAAAGAACACTTTGTCACTTAAAAGAGCCAATCCCTCCTCTCTCTAGCTCATGGCTAGTAGACGTAGAACACTTTGATATAATTTTCTAGATATTCATTCAATTGAAGTCTTCAACTCAAATACAGGAAACATAAGAGTACTCCCATTGGCTTAGCCATTTTCTTCTTTTAGTTAGAATGGCTAACCAAAACACTTAAAGGTCCCTCCATTAGATCATGTAGAAAAAATGAAAAATAGATTTGAAAGGCATTGGTGTACAGTATCACACAAACATATGTTTTCTTAATTGTTTCTCTCTCTTCCTTTTTCTCTCTTTCCCTCGCTTTGATTCTCTCTCTCTCAACAGCTTGCTTTCATGCTTTGTTCTCTGATTCTCTGTCTCCCTACACCTCCCACCACAGAACCACTGCACAAGACCGAGAGCCACCACCACAAAACCGCCACTACCCAAGACCCAAAACTGCCCACGCTCTAGCTACAATCCAGACGAGAGCCACTGCTACCCAAGACCCATGGCACCACCAACCACAGCTGCCCAAGACCTACAGTGAGGACATCCAGATTTTCCTTTGTTTCTTCCTATCTCGTTCCAAAATCGTCGCATGACCCGAGATCCAGAACCACCTTCCACCACAGACTTGTCGCACAAGACCGAGAGCCACCACCACAAAACTGCCACTACCCAAGACTCAACCGCCCACGCTCCAGCTACAATCCTGCCAAGAGCCACCGCTGCCCAAGACCCATGGCACCACCATCCACCGCTGCACAAGACCCACATGGGGACATTCATATTGAAAATGTCTGATTTTGAGGAGGATTTGCTGATTTCTTAAAGATGTCTAATTTTTGTGCAATTTGCTAATTTCTTGAAGAGTTTTGATTTTTGTGTGAATAAAAAAATATTGTGTGAATGAGAATTTGTTGATTTAAAGAGGTTTGGCAGCAAATGAAAAATTTCTTGAAGAGGATTTGCTGATTTCTTGAAGTTGTTCGGCAGCTGTAGGCTTTAAGGATTTTAATGGTCTAATTTTTGTGGGTTGGTGGCGGTGGAAATGGTATGGTTTTTGTGTGTATAAAAAAATCTAAAAAGATTATTTTAATAAAATAGAGAAGAAATTTAAATAAGTCAATGGATGTGGGTTTTTATAAGTGATTAGCTAAGTTAGCAAAAATGAGTTTTGATTAGCCATTTTGCATATAGAAATGCATAATGACCAAATATTAGTAGCCATTTTCGGTTTCAATTTTGCATGGTTTTAGCGTCCACAATATATATCATTAGCGGCCCACTTTTTTGGCTGCTGTTAATCGATTATCAGTGGTCACTATAAAAGTGGCTGTTAATGATCATCAGCGTCCATCATATCAGTGGCCAAAAGTGGCCCCTATTGATCAACAGGGGCCACAAAGTGCTCAATAGCAGCTGAAAAAAGTGGCTGCTAATGAGCAAATTTTTTGTAGTGAGCCCACTAACTTTCTAACATAATCGTTTACCCCATTAACTAACCCACTAACGCTAAGAATAACTACTAACCATGCCCCACTACTACTAGGCGACATAACTGACTCCACTAACTAGGACATGACCCAATACATGACACAATCCAACCGCGACCCAAAACCATTCTAAATGGTTCTGGGTTGATTTGGCAACTTTCCTCAAAATCATTTATCAAACACAGCCTCTAGAATCCACGTTGACACAACAAACCTTAAAGTGAACTAAAAGACACTTTCACTGCTCCTTGAATAGTGCAAGACATTATCACAATTCACATACTGCTCCTTGATTCGGAAAAGGATCCTCTCCATTTCATTTGGAGCTGGTTAGTACAATATTATGGGTAAAATTGTCTCAACATTAATATTGTACCAACCGGCTCCTAATGAAATGGAGAGGATCCTATTCCCCTTGATCCACGCAACAGCCTTGAATAGCACAATAGCCTGCAGTGTGGTGATTAACCCGCCCATGTGGCTGACATTCACAAACCTAAGCCAATAAAAATCAAAGCCTTACGACTCTAGGCTCATAATAGTGAGAGGGGGCAGGTAATGGCATCTGTTTGGTGAGTAATGGCTACAGCCACCGCTCTAGGCGGCCTTGCTGACCATCTTGCACATGAATTCCAATGGCATTGGTTGTTGGTTCAAATCTGAAGGTTCAGGTGAGGCAGACATGGTGGAGCCACATGTAGACCGGTGGGGCCATTGCCCCCACAAGTCTATAAAAAACTACTTTTTTTTTTTCTTTATAATTTATTTTTTAATATGTAAGTTGGAACAAATTTTGAAGTTATTAGTTAATGGCTCTCTCAAAAATCATCCATCTGGCTTCACACTATTTTTTTTTTCTTTGTGAGTGTTTCTTGGCAAATATTATTTGTATACTCTTAAAATATTTTGTTTTTTAGACGATTCATGCATATGTCCATCCAACACCTAATGTCATACACTCAATTTCATGATTTTTTTGTGAATGCTACTTAAAGTCTTGGGTTAAATATACTTTAGCCTTCTGAACTAACAACCAATTTTTATTTAGCTTCACAAACTGACAGCTGTGACACTTAGGTCCATCAAGCTACCATGTTGTTCCAACTTATATAGTATCATTCGTTAGTCTTGACGGTTATGAGCAGTCTAATCAATTCTCACCCTAAATCTTGTTTCTTTGGTAGAACAAAGATGTAACTGATGCAATTCAGAAGGTTGCTGCTGCTTATGACTGCAAAATTGTTGAAGGTGTTCTTCTCCATCAGCTGAAGCAGTTTGACAGGAACTACCACTTGAAGATAAAAGCATCTAGGTTTATTTTCCGTGAAATAAATTAGAAATTTCCTACCATGCCATTCACAGCTTGGTGTGTTGTGTCTTTACAGCATTTTTTTAAAACATTGTCTTTTGGGTATTGTCTTTTGCCATCTACTATTCAACCTATCATAGTATTTCTCTACAACAGGGCTCTGCAGGAGAAGAGGGCTCGGCTTGGTTTGGTTGAGTGTGTTAATCATGAACTCTTGCAGCCATATCCTGTTCTTCATGAGAAGTCGGGTAGGAAACTTGTATCTTGGTTAATAGCAGAACCCTATTGACTTCTGAAGAATTTCCAGAAGAATATATACAGGGATGGTTGTTAGGTAAAACATCCAAACCTTTTACCTTCAAATTCTTTGGTAATCTTTCAATCTATCTTTGTTTGTTGGATATTAAAGTAATTAATTTTGGTATTGCAGGATATACAGTGAAATGATTAAAGCTATCATCAGTGTGAGTTTTGCGGATCCTTTGATAGCACTGTAATTAAGGTTGATTCCAGTTCCTACCATTCAACATCAAACTTGTAAGGGCATTGGCTTTCTCTTGGTCTTATTGGATATGTACCTTTGGCGGCAGCACCAGCTATATATACACATGGATTTGTAAAGTAAAGTTCCATTAAAAATGGTGAATTTTCAGTGTTATATAACCAAAATGATGTAGGACGGAATTTACCTATATTTTCGGTAAATTTCAAAATAAGAAAAATAACAAATAACATATTGGAAAAATACCGTTCAAGAAGATTTTTGTTCAGATTCAAACAATGGAAGTATAGAAGGAAAGATCTTGTCACGATCACTGCTGATTGTCAACCGTATTCGATTGACACAAAAATCAATTTATTGATTTTCTATTTTAGATTAGGATGCTATTAAAAAAAAAATAAATAAAGTTTTATTAAAACTTTATTTATTTCATTTTCATGATTGTATTTACTTTTTCCTTTCCTTTGTAGACTTGTATTTATTTATTTCCTTATTAGGATTAGGTTTACTTGTTCTACTAGGACTAGGTTTACTTATTCTACTAGGACTAGGTTTATTTGCTTTTTCTAGGTTTCCTGCTAGTATAAATATGTGATTCTATATTGTAAACAAACACACAATTGAATATTTATCAATCAGAGAATTTCTCTCAAACACTCTGCGGAGTTTGTTATTTTTAAGCCTGCGGGCTTGTTTTATCTTTTAGTCAGAAGACGCAGACGCTTCTGATTTGTTTACCAAGTCTTATGCTACGTCACAAAACTATTGATCATCCTTTTTTCCCAACATTACGAGGTTGTATGGATTTTTGTTCCTAGCTTGTATGGATTTTCAACTGTCCTTTTTTATCAATAGAGAAATTGAAAATATATTGCCTTTAGGAGGAAATTTCTTAATAAAAAGTCTTTGCGTTGCTTAGATGTCTTGGTTTAATTTCTATGTTATACTTTCTTGTACAAACCAAGAAAGTGAATTGAAGTTATAAATCTAAGTTGGCCCTTAGGACGGTAAATCGAAGTTATATCTTCTTCTTTTTTTCCCTTTCTTTTCTTCTTTCTTTGTTTATTTTNCCTTTCTTTTTTTTGGTTCTCATTTATTTGTGTTTGTACTTGTATTTGTCCAAAAAATACTCTTTTTTTTTTTTCCTTTTAATTCTTTTTCCTCCTTTTTTCAATGACTCCCAGTTTCCTATTCTATGAATATCTTGTCCCATTCTTTGCCTTATCCCACTTTATTTTTGTTTACGAAAGATACACAGTCTCGTACTTTCCCTTGATAGACCTAGTACTATTTTATATCCTCTTTCGTATTTTTTCCAACTAGTAAGTTAAGTATTAATGTTTATTAGTAGTTTTGTAAATGAGTAATGCTAAATACTATAATTATATCCAACATTAATATGCATTGTTGACATGGTACTTCCAACTAACTTTTGGATTAATCTTTGTTAAATAATATATTAAAAAAAAAAATTCAATAGTTGGTTGGACTTGGGAGTGAATGCGAACATTGTTGGATGAATATTTGATAGAATTATAGTATTAGCATTACTTTTGTAAATACCATTGATTTTAGTTGAAAGTAATTTAGAAGGTTTTGTTTCTTGTTTGATAAATATAGAAAAAAGAATTCATATTCGTTTTTATTTAAGCTAAACAAATGCAATTGAATGGAAATAAGATTTAGCTGTAGACCTAAAAAAAAAAAAGACCTTGTAGTATTAATTATTTCGTATACACAGAATATCAAGTTATTTCTTAATTCAGAATAGTTTTGAACAATTCACAATATACCAATATGCACAAATGTACAAATGGTTACGATTAATGATTATTGCCTATAACCGCAGTCGCTTTAGGCGGTTATCTTATTTTTACAATCATTGGTGATTATACTAATAAAGTAGTTGGGATGGAAATTCATTTATCACCCCATATTTGTATTGTCTCTCCATTGCCGATCCACCAAATAAGCCTCTAAGTTAGGACTTCCCGTGCTCCAAAAATGCTTCTTCATGCAAAAGGCAGCTTTCTACACAATTAAATAAGGGATAACTTCACTTACTCCCTGAAATATCACCACTTTTATAATGTCTTTTTTAAACTTCAAAATCTCTCAATTTAGTGTATCAAAGTTTTAATTTGTTGTAATGTCCCCCCTTTGATAGCAATTCTGTTAAATCAGATGGTAAAAGGGGTGAAATGACTTCTCTGCCCCTAAGTTTTCTTTAAAATTACAAATTTTTCTTTAATTACGAATAAAAAATTATTAAAAAAAAAGTGACCCACGTTTGGGTCACAAGTGACCCACTGTCGTGGAGCAATAGACCCATGGCCGTGGGTTTGATCGTGACCCAATGTGGGTCAACAGACCCACGAGTCACTTTTTTAAAAAAAAAAAAATTGAAAAAATTGAAAAAAAAAAAAAAACCAAGGGTATTTAGGTAACTTAACGAAAAATCCTAACGAAATGGAGAATATTGCAACAAATTAAAACTTGAATATACTAAATTGAGAGACTTTGAACTTTAGAATGGACATTACAAAAGTTGTGACATTTCAGAAGTATAAGTGAAGTTATCTCATTAATTAACCACGTCTATTGGAAAAGGACATTAACAAAAATTTGAATAACTTTGAATAAAATAGGGAAAAAAAATTGTACAACTTGTGTTTCAAAAAGCTAGCGGATATTTTAAATAAAATTTCTTAACATTTTGTATTTTAAAATTTTCTTAAATTAAAATTATAAAGATCTTATATAGATTTTTTAATCCTCAGTTTATATTAAGTTGCCGAGTAATGCTATTTGTCATCCTTGTATTTTTCTCTTGTCCCCTAATCTGATGTGGCGTGATCCTTACAACCTAAAAACCAATCTTCATGCACTAAATATGGTAAAGACCGTGTAACACGGGATTGGGGGATATGAGGGTCACAAATAACATTACTCTATGTTGTCGCTGGCGTGCACCCTCAACATCTTATTGTTATGGGCAGTTGATGCAGTAGTCATGATAGATGTTGAGTTGTCAAATGCTAAATTAATGGCGGAATAGCTTGACGAAAAATATTAGCTAAAATGTCAAGAGTCGGCATGATTAGTTATATTTGGGATAATATCGTGCGATGTGCAGTAAAACAAACATGACTTTTGTTATGAGTATCATAATAATGTATAAGACTCCAAATATAGAAAGCTCTTTTTTGGCGCATACTTTTTTTGAGTATGTTTGTTAATGCGTATTTTTGGGGACTTTTTTGTCTTTGGTTTGAAAAAAAGTGTTTGTGACATAAATTTGAAAACAGTTTTGAGTTGTTTAATTGTTAATATTTTTGTTTTAAAAAACAAAACAAAACGAAAGTGAGAAAAAGAAATTTTAACAACAATCTTTCAATTTTAGAGGGCTTCGTTGGCCACACGGGTACGGAAATAAGGGCTTGATTCTAACGTTTCTTGCACTGAATTGGCTCTTTAATTGATGAAATGTTCAACGGTATCATCTTTTAGACAGGAACAAAATAGAAATCTGATATAGGGTCCCCAATTTTTTTTGGGTCTGGAATAGGACCAATAGGTTATGTTGGAAGATTTTGAGGATCACTGTAAAAGAAAAAAAGAAAAAAAAAATCACCTTTCGTCAATGATGTTAAAGGCGTCAATCTCACCTCAGTAATTGGAAGAGCCCTTGGATGGGATTCATGGCAATTGAACGACAGGACGAGGACCAACCCATTACCTATGTCCAATCCGATTATAAATTTGCAAAAGAGACAGACGAAAAATAGATAAGAAAACGATAGGTAACAACTCTCTATATTGATAGTCTGTCTTGTATTCAAACTCGATGGCTCTCTCCATTCATATATAATATTTTTGTTTTCTCCTTCAATTTTTTTATGTATTTTTTTTTAAACTAAAATTCAAGATGGCCGGCCACGTCAAATCTAATGGAACCCTATGCTACTACCCCTTAATTTAATATTTCGTTCACTCAGAAGATACGATTGGTGAACTAAAATATGAGAGAAATGAGCGCTGGCCACGTTTTGTTTTTTTTTTTGTTTTTTTTTTTTTGTCCAGAGCAAAATACAACTCAAGGAAAGGGTTATACGAAGATCGTTCTCACTATTAAGCCTAATAGAAGAGAAAATAGGCAGAGTGTTTCTAAACACTAAGTTGGTAACAGCTCACTTGGTGAGATAGTGTGCACAAAAATTGACACTTCTTAAACTTTTGTAACACTCCACATATGAAAATACTGTAGCTTCAATTTGATGTCAACCATGATTGGAGCAAAGGTTAGGGAAGAGGTGGTCTTGGTTTATAGCCAAAATAGTGACCAAAAGAATCTCCTTCAAAAGATAAGTGATGGCATCTACTGTTATACTATTAACATTAAAATCAGCCATTGGATCACCCAAAAATAGCTTTTTTTTAAAAAAATTAATAGTTGATTTTCATTGCCACATCATCATATTTATAATAAATGAGTGAGCATTTTTTTTTTATTTAACAACTTTGTCGACAATGAGATAAAAGCTTAATTAGAATAATGTTATTCTTCACATATATTTATTATAGTACTCATGTCATACCAACACATTGTGTGTTTTTAGTGGTTAGACATGCACCATGGACTGGGGAGACTGCTATCTCTACCAATCATTTAAAGCTTAAAAATAAATAAATAAATAAATAAATAATTGGGACAAATTTTTCCTCATAGGATTGAGAGAAATTATGTCATATGATAGAACATAGTTCACCTATTGACAGTGAAAAATTTCTTATTATATTTCTGTTAAGCAACTTGTTCTTTTTCCATGTGATTGAACAAAGCTTGAATTTGTAGAATCCTATGTTAATTAATTACTCAATTGAAGTGGTTCGATGAGCAATTGACGCAATTGACTGGTCGGTGGTCTATGTTAGCTTTGGTAGTCGGACAGCCATGTAATAATAGAGGTAGGGGTTAGATTAATTAATTTAAAAGTGGGTGGTGAAGGACAATAAAGTTGACAAGGAGGAAGCAGTTGCGCATGCGCAACTGCCCCTTATTTTAAGCCTAATCCATGCAACTGCTCCTTATTTTAACATATCGTTTTCTAGGAAGACAAATACGAGAGATTCGGGAACTAAAATAAGAGAGAAATGCATATGGCAACAAGCAGCGCCCCTCCAAATAAATAAAAGGCCATTGGCCATGTCCATCCGCTTCACACCAAACACATCTTCATTGTACCTCTCGCTGAATCAACACCTCTCTCTCACTCACCAACAACAAATGGCGGAGGCAGTTCTCTTCGACACCGCTGGGAGTATCATTAAGAGTTTGGGCTCTCCGGCTCTCCAGGAGATTGGACTGCTCTGGGGTTACAAAGATGAGCTTGAAAAGCTGAGGGACACGGTTTCCATTATCCAAGCTGTGCTTTTGGATGCGGAGGAGCAACAGGCCAAGAACCGTGCGGTCAAAGATTGGCTTGGAAGGCTGAAGGATGCCATGTACGAAGCCGACGACTTGCTGGATGACTACTCAACAGAACTTCTACGGCGACAAGTGATGACACAGGATAAGAAAGCAAAACAGGTAACAACCCAATTCCTAACTGTCCACCATAACATGCATCTGTAATTAATATATCGATCATACAAATGTTTATACATCTACAACCATATTCACGTACAATCATTTTGACATATATAGATGATTATAAATCCACCAAAAACAATCTAACTTAAACTTAGAACAGTTACAAACACAACCTTCATATTTTCTTTAATTACACATACAGCCCAAAAAATGTTTTAACTTTTTGGAATGGGCCATACTAAATATTTGGAGGTATTATAGGTACGCATCTTCTTTTCCAAAAAGAACCAGCTTGCATATGGCCTTAAAATGGGTCATAGGATCAAGGCAGTTAGAGAGAGACTCGATAACATCGCAGCTAATAGGACTAAATTTCACTTTACTGACTGCCCTCTAGAGACGCAGTTTGAGCCTAGAAAGAGAGGTGATACACACTCTTTTGTACCTGAGGAACAAGTCATTGGGAGAGAGGATGCAAAGAAGGATGTTAAAGAACTGTTATTGGATTCCAATGTGGACGAGAAGAATGTTTCCATCATTTCCATAATTGGGATTGGTGGACTAGGCAAGACTACGCTTGCTCAATATGTGTTCAATGACGAGGAGGTCCAAAGACATTTTGATATGAGGTTGTGGGCATGCGTCTCTGATCCTTTTGACGTGAAAACTATTGTTGCAATGCTCATAGAATCTGCAACTAAGAATAGGCCTGGAAGCCTTGAGATGGATTCGTTGCAAAGTGAGCTTCGAGCAAAAATTGATGGGAAGAGATATTTACTTGTTTTAGACGATGTATGGAATGAGAATCGTAGTACATGGTCCGACTTGGAAAAATTGTTAGTGCGTGGCCAAAGGGGAAGCAAAGTTTTGATTACTACACGTAGCGAAAAGGTTGCAAAGATTATATGCTCAGTGTCACAGTATGCAGTATTACAGTATCCTTTGGGAGGTCTATCTGAAAGCAATTCTTGGAATTTATTTAAGAAATTTGCATTTAAAGATAAGGAAGAGCCACATAATCCAAAGCTAGTAGAAATTGGAAGGGAGATCGTACAAAAGTGTGCACAAGTTCCTCTTGCTATAAGGAGTATAGGGAGTCTATTATACTTCAAAAATTCGGAGAATGATTGGTTGTACTTTAAAAACAATGAACTTTACAAAATAACTCAACAAGACAATGATGAAATTTTTCCAATACTTAAGTTGAGTTATGATCATCTTCCGTCACACTTGAAGCAATGTTTTGCCTTTTGTTCGTTGTTTCCAAAAGATTTTATGATTGAGGTGGAGGTATTGATTCAACTATGGACAGCTCAAGGCTTTATTCATTTGTCAGATACAAACAAACGTCTTGAAGATGTTGGTCAAGAGTATTTTATGGAGTTGGTTTGGAGGTCGTTTTTCCAAGACTTGCACAGAAATGAATCTGGTGATATAGAAGCATGCAAAATGCATGACCTTATCCATGATCTTGCACAATTGGCAGCAAAGGACGAGTGCATAATTTCAAATCTAGAAGCAGAAAAAATAGTTGAAAGAACTCGCCATGTCGCATTTGATTCGTTAAATTCATTACCTGATATTCCCGCTCATTTGCTCAAGGCTAATAGAATGAGAACGCTTCTTCTGCGAATTCCAAGTTGTGTCCTCCCTAGCCATGTACTTGTGGGGAATAAGCTAGCCTATGAGACACTTATTTCAAGTTTTAAATGCTTGCGTGCATTGAATTTGAGTTACTCGAATATTCAAGAAGTGCCAAATTCCATTGGCAAGTTAAAGCATCTAAGATTTCTTGATCTTTCTTTTAATTTTCATATCAAACTACTCCCCGCTTCTATAACTAAATTGCAGAATTTGCAAACACTAAAACTTGACTTTTGTGGTGAGCTTAAAGAATTGCCAGAAGACACTAAAAACTTGATCAGCCTTAGGCATCTTTCGCTTTTTGGGTGTGAGAGCTTGACTCATATGCCACATGAACTGGGAAAGTTGACCGCTCTCCAGACACTGACGCTATACAATTTAGGGAAGAAAGAAAGTTCTGTCTCCAAGGCAAAGGGTGGGATACGCGATCTGCGTGGTTTAGATGAGTTGAGAGGACACTTACATATCAAGGGTTTAGAGCAGTTGAGATCTTCTCCAGTAGAAGCCAAGGCTGCAAACTTGGAGAGGAAGAAGCACCTTCAATTTCTCGGATTAGAATGGGACCCAGAAGTTGGTGATGAGATAATTGCAAATGATGAACAGCTGTTGGAAAACCTTCGGCCACAAATAAATTTGGAAAGATTAAGAATAGCTGGGTATGCAGGTGTGAGGTTATCCGGCTGGGTGTTCTCCCTCTCGAAATTGGTTTCTATTACCATAAGCAACTGTAAATGGTGCCAACATATCCCACCAGTGGACCGATTGCCTCTTCTCAAGAGTCTTTATTTGGAGAACTTGAGTGCGCTGGAGTACATAAGCAATGAGGGTAGTGACGTGTCCTCTTTTCCCCTTGAAAGTCTCTCGCTTGAGAAATTGCCTAAGTTGAGGGGATGGTGGAAGATGAGGGAAGCAGTAACAGCAGAGCATGAGCAACATCAACATCTTCCATTATTCCCATCATTTCCATGCCTTTATGATTTAACTATCAGTAATTGCCCTATGATGTCTCTAATTCCAATCGTACCACCAGGGAGCGAAACAACACCCTCCTCTTCCTCACTCTTTTCCGATCTTTCCAAATTGAGGCGGCTTAAGCTTGAGAGTTCAGTGGATCCAGAGGAGTCGCTGCAAAACCTCACTTCTCTTGAGAGACTGCGGATTTTGGGGTGTGGTAAACTGCAAATATCCATGTCTTCACTCTTTCAACATCTCACCGCGCTTGAATATCTGGATATTTCCAACTGCATGGAACTAATCAGCAATGAGGATGAAGAGGGCGCACAATGCCTTCGACCTACAGCACTTCGTCGTCTATCTATAGAAAATGTTACAAGCTTGGTGTCTCTCCCAAGGGAGGTTAGAGATGTTACCACTTTGCGATGGCTTTACATTAAGGACTGCCCTAGTTTGGTGTCTTTACCGGAGTGGATAGGCGATTTCACTTCTCTTCAGAATCTTTCGATCATCAATTTTCCCAATTTAATATCATTGCCGGAAGGTATGCGCCACCTCACCTCTTTACGTCGGTTGAGAATTGCAAAATGTCCTCGCTTGGAGGAAAGATGTGTACAAGGAACAGGGGAGGATTGGCCAAAGATTGCTCACGTCCCAGAAATTTCAAATCAGGATGCGTAGCCTAATGCACCAGTTATTCTCCAGGTTATTTTCTTCTTCTTGCTGTCCATCTTCGTTTTACACTGTCGGGCTTTTGATATATAATAATTGATTTCATATGCGGAACCAACTGTAGTATGGAACGAACATGGGTTTAAGAATAGACACATTTTCAGACCTTGCCGACAATCAGATTTGCACAAAAGCTCTCCAATTTTCAATCTTGTTTCCTATCTTTCACTTCAATGGCATTCCCACATGTCGAATATCTTGTTTCTATTTGTCTTTTTTAAATGTTTCTTGCGTTTCCATTTGAAATTTATATTTTACAAATGGAAGCATCACGAATTGGGTAAAAGTCTTATGATAGACCAGGGAAGTCGATCCCATCCCAAATTTTCTTAAAAACTCAATAAAATTCTTGTATAACTGTGGGTTTTCTCAAAATCAAATGCAGATTCCTTTTATTGTTATTGTTACTGGAGTCTAACTGCAACTCTCTCTATTCATGATTGATCATATCTTTTTACTGTTTTCATTGGAAAATTTTGAGTTATTGTTGAGTTTATTATTTGGTTTTTTGATGGTCAGAGAGACATGCATAGAAAAACATCAATTCAAGAAATGGGTGTGAGAATCATTGGAGGAGTTTTGCAATATGCTCGGATATGTCAGCCTCACTTGTAGACAAAACTACGCAGAGCACTTCCATGATGAGTAAGTTCGGGTGAGTATTTTGCCTACAATTTGGTGAACACTTTTTACCAGCATTTAGAACTTGAAAAACATGATAAAGAATCCTAGCTGTCCTTGAAAGCCATCTTACAAGTATTTTGCATTTGCAGGTTCTCCCACTTGCTTGAGAGTATTTGCAGTGATAATGCTTGCTTGTCTTCTAGTGAAATTGGTTGTTGTTCTCCAAGGGTACTGATTGGAATTGAAGATCATGTTAATTAGCCAACCACTCTGTTTATGTGTCTCTTGTTAGTGCAGTGCTTTTGTTAGTGCTGCCTATGCATCTACTCTTTGCAATTTATATTCATTGTTCTGTTATATCTAAATAGGATTTTATAAAATTCAGTATGTTGAAGATTCAGATTGTTATTTTTATTATTATAATTTTTTTCATGTGTTACAAATTTAAAATATTAGGCATTGATGCCTATGAAAGCCTGGATCATAGTGATCTCACTTTCAAGGCTGGATGGAATGATATACTTGGGATGAACCAGAAAACAAGCTTGAATCTGAAATAAGAAGAGTTTTTCAGGATTCAACTCTTGATCATTCAAAACCTTATGAACATTTCAGTTTATGGTGTGACACTTTCATGAGTCTTATTCCAATTATTTTGATTAATATGATCGATTTTGTAAATATTCTGATATATAAATGGGTAATGTTAGTCAGTGAATAGCTGTAGAAGTTATTTCAGTCAACAACGGGAGAAAGTTCAGACTATGAAGATATACTTGAATGTTCTCCATTATTTCATGGTTTGGTGAAACAAGTATTTGGTAGTAAGTTTGTGCTGCTTGCTGTGGCAACTTATTTACATACAGATTCTGCCAGTACATTTAATGGATACGTAAGTTTGCAGGAAAGCTATGGTTGTTTGATTGTCAGTGGACTTTTCCATAGATAATATTTTTAATATCAAAATTTATTTGCAGGAAAGCTATGGCTGAAATATTGTGTATGCAGTGCTTGAAAATTCAGCCTGTTTGGCCGTTTGCTCAATTCCTTCCTGTGGTAGACTATCGATAGCAAAATAATATTGCAGTATTTGCAAATTTTTCGATCATAAAAGGTACATACTTTGTTATTAATTTTTCCTCCCTAATCATTTATTGATGACATCAGTTTTTACGTTTTCAGATTTCAATAGAGTGAAAATTATAAGATCTATAATTTGACAACGTAGGAAAGTTGTTGGAGACAACTGAAAGGTTTGAGTGCAAAATCATCTGTTTTTTTTTTTTTTTTTTTCTCTTGTAAATTGTGCAGATGTGTACTGTAAGTCCATTTTGTTGTAGGTGCTTGGACAATAGGTAACTTTACCCATGTGATCAATATGATATTGGTTCTCTCCTTTCCCTGTTGCCTAGAAATGGCTAAGCTATTGATTCATACATCTCTAACCTGCATGCTTGTTAAACTAAGATGCTTTTTTTATGTACTTGCATGGATAGTTGCACCTTTTATTTTTTGTAACAATGGTACACAGTGAGGTACACATTGGTTCAATCGATGTATTGATTGGTTAGATAAGGACTTAATGTGTGTACACACGAGTTTTATGCTCCATATTAACTGATGGAAGCAGAGTGCTATATATGGCTGCCATTATTCTTTTGTTGTCTTTTCTTTCTATATTTCAAATTTAGTGATTATTTTTCCTATGGTTTTATTAGGAAAAGTGAATTCCTACCTTCTCTCCTTTAATCAATTTTCTCCCTAAATCTTGTTTCTTTGGCAGAACAAAGATGTAACTGATGCAATTTAGAAGGTTGCTGCTGCTTATGACTGCAAAATTGTTGAAGGTGTTCTTAGCCATTAGCTGAAACAGTTTGTGATAGATGGTAACTTTTGTATTGAGAGTATCTGGTCCAGAGAAAAGCGTTTGATTATGCGGAATTTGAGGAGAATGAAGTTTATACTGTTGATATTGTAACAAGCACGGGTGAAGGCAATTAGGTAATTCTGGAGTCAATATTAACTTAACATGCCATTTCTGCACACTGTTCTTTTGAGTCCTCAAATTTGATTTTATGGGATTTGCAGCCTAAGCTGTTGGATGAGAAGCAGAAGACTATTTGTGATTAATTTTCTGAAGTAGATTTCTTATTTGTCGTCTATATGTTATTTCAGGACATTTTATCATTTCCCTTTCTGCAATTTATGCCGTCTTAGGAAGGGAATTGGTATTGGTTTCTTTTGACATGCAATTGCTGCCTGGGGATAAAGTTGGAGGATCACAAGTGCTGCAAGAATTGTGTGGAAGCAAACTGTTCAATGTGCTGTGATTTTTTGTCCACATCAAGTGCGACTCTTTGAGCTCTTCCATGTGGCCATTTTATGCATTTAGCTTGCTTCCAGGTCTATATTTTATTCAATTCTTTGCTTTGGTTCTTATACTGTTCCTCTGTTCCAATATTTTGCTATATAAGGAAATTGATTTTTGTACTGGCTTCATGTTTTATTCCACTTCCTCATTAATTAATCTCAGGCATACACTTGCAGTCACTGAAGTCATCCAATTTGTAGCAAATCTTTGGGAGATATGGCGGGAACTATATAAATTTTTATGATTTAATTATTCTTATAGGATTTTTATGTCTCTCAACATTGTTTGCTTATTGGCTAACTTCCACCTGGAGTTCAAATGCCTCCTAAATGAACCTCACTATAATGGAACAAAAGCTTAATGGATGTCTGTGGACTTGATAATTTAATCTTTAGATGGTACAGATCTGACACAATTAAAGAGTAAAGCTGATTGTTTAGCAAGTGCAGTCTAAAGTTATAAGTGGTGAAGAATGTGAGGTTTTGCATCTTTGTGTTTCTGTAAACAATACATGCGTGGTTCACTGGTTTTGCATCCTAGATTTAACCAAATCTAGGTACAACTTGTAAAAGCTTAGAAAAAAAAAGTACAACTTTTAAACAAATATTTGGAATTGATTTGGTCATTACCATATGCTAATGCTAGAATCAATTCCAAATATTCAACAATCTAGGTTTTGCATCCTAGATTTAATGCAACATTCAGCTAATCATCAAAAAAATTATACATGCGTGGCTGCTTTTTGGACTGTACACAACATAGCTGTAAATAATACTCATTTGCTATGCATGAGTGGAAGGGGTTTGGCTGGTTGGACAATAACTATGTTATGCACTGATGGAATTCTTACCCTTGTTTGGCACTAGATACCTTCCTTGCTTCCCCTACTTGTCCATGAATATTAGTTCAATTCTATGCCCATCTTTCTGATTTCAAAGTGAATGTTTAATTTGAATTCTTTATAATTTGCTTTCTTTTAAGGTATCTAGGACCACCTACTTCCATTCAACTTTACTAGTAAAACAAGGAATTCCTTTCTTTTGTTCTTGTGGCAAGCAGGGAGTTATAGGGCACTCAAACTACGAAATGGTTTTGCAAATGGATATTTTGGTTTATATATATGCGTGTTTGTGTCGCCCATGCCTGTGCTTAAATTTTTGTTTTGCTCTCTAATCAGGTTTACTTCGGCATGCTTGATGCCCTATTGACTTCTGAAGAATTTCCAGAAGAATATATAAAGGGATGGTTGTTAGGTAAAACATCCAGACTTCTTACCTTCAATTTCTTTGGTAATCTTATAACGCTATCTTTGTTTGTTGAATATTAAAGTAATTAATTTTGGTATTGCAGGATATACTGTGAAATGATTAAAGCTATCATAAGTGTGGGTTATTTGCTTATCCTATGACAGCAGTGTAATTGAGGTTGATTCCAGTTCCAACCATTCAACATCAAACTTGGGAGGGCATTGGCTTTCCCTTGGTCTTATTGGATGTGTACCTTTGGCGGCAGCACCAGCTATATATACATGGATTTGTAAAGTAAAGTTCCATTAAAAATGGTGAATTTTCAGTGTTATATAACTAAAAGGAGTGATCATCCTTTTTTCCCAACATTACGAGGTTGTATGGATTTTTGTTTCTTGTATGGATTTTCTACTGTCCTTTTTTATCAATAGAGAAATTGAAAATATATTGCCTTGATGAGGAAATTTCTTAATAAAAAGTCTTTGCATTGCTTAAATGTCTTGGTTTTCTATGTTATACCTTAGTAATATTCAAACTTGTAGACCTTTAAGATATTCTTTTTCGGCAGAATAGTGATTAGAAATTGCAGTTTCGATTGTATTGGACAAACCAAGAAAGTGACTTAAAGTTATAAATCTAGGTTGGCCGGCCCTTAATTAGGACGGTAAATCGAAGTTATATTCTTCTTCTTCTTCTTTTTCCTTTCTCTTCTTCTTTGTTTGTTTATCTTCCTTTCCTTTTTATGGTTCCCATTTGCGTTTGTATTTGTATTTGTCCAAAAATAATAATCTTTTTTTTTTTTTTTCGTTTGGGTTTCATATTAGAAACGAAATCTCTTATCTCATTTTTTGCTTATCTTCCACTTTATTTTTGTTTATAAAAGATACACATTTCTTTCACACATTCCCTTGATAGATATAGTACTATTTTATATCCTCTTTCTTATTTTTTCAACTAGTAAGTAAGCATTAATGTTTTTTTAGTAGTTTTGTAAATACCATTGATTTTGGTTGACAATCATTTAAATGGTTTTATTTCTTATTTGATAAATATAGAAAAAATGAATTTATATTTGTTTTGATTTAAGCTAAAGAAATTGCAATTGAATAGAAATAAGATTTATATTTCATGAAAATATTTAGTTGGCTGACTCAATACTTTTAATGGATATAGTTTCCATCCAAATTGGGTTAAATGAAATTTCTAATTCAAAATATTTGTTCTTAAACAATGTGATTCTTAGATACATTTTTATGTTACGAGTGTACATAACATTAGATAAGAAATTAATAAAAAAGATAGATGTAATAGGATTTTCGAAGAATCTTAGACTTCTTATGAGCAATTAAGGTGCTTTCAACTCTTACAAACACAATGTTTGAATAATTTACTGATTGATTAATTTTATTCAATAACAAAGCAGTATTTAAAAGAACGGAACATAATAAAAAAAATAGAGTCACACATGAAATAGGACTTACATCCAGCTCACAACAACTTAACTTGCCGTCAACAACACTCCTAAAAGAGATAAACTTAATTCTACCCAAATAACACCATAAAAGAGATAAACATAAGAGCTCTTCCCTAACACGTGATAGACTAGTCTTTTAACATAAAATAAAAATAAACTCAACAACATAATGACCCAATAAAATAACACTACTGCATTGCACGTAACATTTTATTTTTAATAGGATTAACAAAACAAAATACATGTGGCATGCTCTAAAGACAAATGGGTATTTAATTGAAAACTTTAAACCCCAATGTTCTCGACCTCATTGAGTAGATTTTTTTAAAAAAAAAAAAAAATTCTTATATATTATTCATCTCATAAAACTAGAGCAAATTGCTCCGACAAAACAATATTAAAAATACAAGTAGGAATTTCTTCCATCCAAACCTAATCTATGACTTGTTTAACTGCTGCTTTGGCTAAATCATGAGCAGCAAAGTTTGCCTCCCTTTTGACATAAACAATATGCCATTCAGGCAACCTGTTAAACACTCCTCTAGTATTATCTACTAGTTGTCCATATCTGCTCCAACTTCGATTGCTTGACTTGATAGCATTATCTTTTTGGAGCACATCCCTTTTCATAACAATTTTCTTCAAGCCCAGATCTCTGCCAAACTCTGCAGCATGTAGGGCTCCCAAAGCTTCAGCTGCAACTGGTTCAAGATTCCCCAACTTAGTCAAGCTTTTCGCAGCTATCACATCTCCCTTATGATCCCTCACTATGGATCCCAATCCCATGCGCCCATTAAACTTATCAATTGCAACATCCCAGTTAATTTAGCCTCTAATTCCCCTATATTCCCATGACCTTCTTGTATTCATTGAAAGACTCCCTCACCCTCCTTGGCACTATGTTGGGATCTAGAAACTCTCCCCCATGTACAACTATATTCCGACAGAGCCAAATCTGACGGGATATTATAACGAACAATTCAAACTCTTCAATAGAACATTTAGAAGACATACCTTCCACAAACTGCAAAAAATTAGAAACGCTACATGAGCATTTCTGAAATTTTCTCCCAGACACTCCCCAAACATCCATAGCCAAAGGGCAACTCCATGGAATATGTAACATACTTTATCCCACAATACAACAAATACGCCAAGAAGGATCTTCTATTGTACCTCATTTCAGCAAATTTTCTCTAGTAGTTGAGACATTGAGTTACAAGTTTTTTTTTTTTTTTTTTTTTGAGCCACTGAGTTAGAAGTTGAAACAACCAAAACAGTGATCTCATAGTAATAGTTTTTTTTTTTTTGATAATTAAGTAAAATATCATTAAAAGCGCGAAGCGCAGCCCTGGTACACAAGAAGTATACAAGAGTCACGACTGAATGAGAGAAGAGAAGAGTACAAGAAAGTCATTAAAATTAATAACTAAAGGGGCTAAAAACGCCGCAGTCCAAGAAAAGAGAGTAAATAAGAAGAAACACTTGAGCTCCTCAAACGTTATTTCCCGATCCTGAAAAGTTCTATCATTCGCTCCATCTATAGGCACCAAAACAGGCAAGATGGCACCATCTTCCAAACAACAGCGTTTCGAGAGCGACCCCTCGTCCACCAGCAAGTGAAGAAATCAGCCACCCGGGGGGGCATAACCCAAGACAGGCCAAAACGGCTGAAAATGGCAGTCCATAAAGTAGGGGCACACTCACAATGAAGGAGAAGATGGTCCACAGACTCCATGTCCCTTTTGCACATATAACATCTATTCACAATGATGACCTTTCTCTTCCTAAGATTTTTCACGATGAAGATCTTCCCATGAGCAGCCGACCAAGCGAAAAAAGCCACTTTTAGGGGGACTTTAGTCCGTCAAATGCTCTTCCAAGGAAAAACGGCATCGGAATGCTCAAGGACCTTATAGAAAGAACGAACATCGAACTTCCCTTTGTGAGAGGGGATCCACCAGAGCTTGTCCACACCGACCCTTCTCCCGCTAGAGGAGGATAATAAAGAGTAAAAAGAATCCAAGGCGCCAACCTCCCAATCTCGAGAGAGCCACTAGAGAAATCCATATGGTTTGCCACACAAGCATCCTTGTCGCCTGTGAAGCCGTAAAGAACCGAGAATGCTTCCTTGATGTCCATCTCCCCACACCACACATCATCCCAGAATTTGATTTTAGACCTATCCCTCGGCTTGAATCTGGTAAAGCTAAGAAGATCACTTCAGGCCCTTCTGATATTCTTCCAAAGCCCCACACCATGCAGCCTAGAGGAGAGCTCCACCCCCCCCAAAAAAAAAAAAATTTGACTACGAATTTGGATCCACAAACGGTTCTCCACACAAGTCTCTCTCCATACGGCACATATCACCATAGCCATCACTAGCAGGCCTATATTGAAGATCTTAAGTTCGAATCCCCAA
>FXXK01000284.1:343682-368676 GCA_900184695.1 Betula pendula
CATTAATTTTTATCATACTTTACAAGAAGAAAATTAAAATAAAAATTACTTATTGTTCTTGAAACTTGTAGTTGTACTAAACAGATCCTTGATATCATGAAGATTTATGGATAACCTATCTGTTTAAAATGGTCTTTATCATCTAATTGTTTAACGGAAACTGTTAGTTACAAATTTAGATCTATGCTCACAATTACGCCAATTGACGTTTAATATACATAATTACTTAGTTTGCTATCCTAATGAAATTATAGTTTTATTCCTCAAATAAAAATAGAAAGTAAATTAAATATTAGAAAAAAAAGGTTGGCCTCTCACTGATCTCTTGGATATCAAAGTACTAATGAATATTTATGTGATAAGTTATCCATTCAAATGGTCCCTATTATCCAACCGTTTGATGAAAACAATTAGATGTATATTTTGATCTATATCACAACTATTTGGCAATTGACATGTGATATAATTGATGACTTAGCTTGTTGTCCTTCAAAATTATAGTTTTACCCTCAAATAAAAAAAAAAAAAAGAAAAAAAAAAGCCTAGCTGCCTTGTTCATTGAGGTGAGGGATAGAAGAAAGGTGGTCCCTCACTAGATGGAGGTGGACTTAGAGGGAGCCGACTAACATCCTTTATCTGGTGAGGGCGGAGGCGCTAGGTGTGGGGCAACTGTGAGGGCACTCTCCTGTTTAATTTTTTTTTTTTTTTCTATTTTAATTTTGCAGTTTTTAGGGTAATTTTAATTTTATAAGGAGAGTAAGTCGGAAGTCATAGCTATGCCATGTGTCAATTGATTATTGAATGCGACGTGAATCCACATGTATTTAATGGATTTCGTTAAACGACTGACCGCAAGAACTATTTGGGACAATAACTTACTCAAAGGCTGTTCATGATTATACTTTTTGGTACATGAATTAGTTTGATAAAACCGCGAAATAAGGGGAATAATAATTTTTTTCAAAAGAATGAAAAGTAGTAAACGAATATAGTTAGAGAAAATGCAATTTCTAGGGCCCTAAAATTACTATAGTTTTTTTTTTTTTTTTTTAAAGTAATTACTATAGCTATTTGCTTAGGGCTGTGGTTTTGATTTTGTATTTATTGTTTATTTTTCTAGCCTGTTGTGAGTGTTTGGCGTTGATTATTGAACAGAACCCAAGGCTTTCTGGAAATAAAAATTGTGCACCTAAGAACTCTGAGAGGTTGACAGAGTCAAAGAAAAGATTTGTGAAATATGGAACTGGAAAAATTATCCCAAACATGGTAGGGGCCAAAGGGGCTGGGAACTTGCAGTAAATTTTCTTAAAAATCTCTCATCTCGACTTCTTTGGCTACCCCTCCTTTTTAACCCTAATTTTAAATCTTAATTAAATCCTAATGTTAAATTGACATTGCAATTTTTAAACATGGAAATTCAACATTGGCAACTTTTTAAACTTTAAAGTTTGATTACAAAAGTGCCGAAACATCATAGCAATAAGTGAATTTTTTCCTTTAATTTTTTTTTATTTTTTGTTATATAACAAGCAAGCCTTCACACATGAAAAAAAAAAAAATACATGTGTTTAGTTATTTTTTAAAAAAGTGTTTTGTATTTGTTTTAAAATGTGTGTTAGTTATGGAGCGCATGTGAAAACCCATTTGGTAAAATAATAATTTATAAAAACTTTCGAGCATTTAGAAAATGAAATCAATTATCCAAAGAAACTTATTATATATAGCTCGACTGGCGGGGAGAGGAAGAGATGGTTCAAAGTCTTCTTTACATTACACGTAGCAACTCTTTTTGTTCAATCTTGACATCCGCTCGCACCCTATTGAGTCTGATTGAAAAATATAGCTTTTGTCTATAGAAAAAACTAAAACACAGTTTTAAGCTTTTTTTAAAGCAAAAATGTCAAAATATTGTATTTTAAGTTTTTACCAAACGGACCAATTTTTAATTGGAACAATTTTTTAAATACCAAAATCACTTTGAAAGCTCTTGAAATCAATTTCAAACAAACTCTTTAACCCTCGGCAGATAAGAAATTTATTGATCGATTAGTACTTGTGTTTAATAACCTCACGCCTAAAAAAAGTCGTGGTTGAGACCACGCAAATCAACTAAACAGTGTGGCATGATATAGCAAGACTAAACGAAATCTATTGTTTCTCCTCTGTTCTGAAACAGGGGTTCTATAAGGTCTTCGATGTTCCTACACCCCCAAAGAATTAATATTATCTTCTTTTTTTGAACCGGTTCGCTGTCAATAAAATATCCATAAGATAATAGGATTCATATTTGTAGTTAATGGATTCAGATAAGTGATTTCAAAAATATAATTTATTTAGTGTCATGGAACATCCTATATTTAACGAGGTTCTTGAGTTTGCTTTTCTCAATAACCCCAACAAATTCAACTCGAGTAAAGCTGATCATTTAGTTTTTCATGGAATCTCTTATGGCAGGCTTGAAATTAATTTTGAAGTAGCCTTCCGAAGGGGGAGCCCATTTTTCAGCTGAGGGAATGATCATCTTGAGTTTTCAGGCTGAGTGGTGCTCCATGATGACCTTTGAGCATCACTCAACTCACCGACAAAAAATGGCATGGCGGAGGCAATTCTCTTCGACACTGCTGCGAGTATCATTAGAGTTTGGGCCTCTTGCTCTCCAAGAGATTGGACTGTTCTAGAGTTCAAAGATGAGCTTAAAAAAGCTCGAGAACACGTTTCAACTATCCAAGCTGTGCTTTTAGATGCTGAGGAGCAGCAGGCCCACAACCATGCCGTCAAAGATCGGATTCGAAAACTGAAGGACACCATGTTCGAAGCCGACGACTTGCTGGATGACTACTCCACTAAACTTCTGCGGCGACAAGTGATGACAGAGGATAAGAAGGCAAAACAGGTACACGTTCCCCCAAATATTTACGAAAGAATAAATCCACAACAACAATTTGTTTAATTATGATGTAGGACAAGAATCTCATCTTGTTCTTGAGAGGTTCTTATTACCAAGGGGTTCTTATTACCGAGGGGCTCGTCTTGCCGTTGGAATTGCTAATGAATGGGCTTATGCAGGAGCAATCTTACCGACGGTGGAAATACAAAAGGAAAAAGATATCGCACATTACTGACGGGTAGAAGAAAAGCAAGAAGTGACCGGCATGACTTTCGGTACCGACAGGAATTAATTAATTGGTTTATGTCGTACCGAGATGAGAATTAATTAATTAGTCATAATGTGCCAACGTAATTAATTCTTGAATATCATAACATATATTGTATTAATGAATCAAATCAAGAAGATCAAAGCAAGAAAGGAAAGAGTCAACTACGGGATGGCATCCAAGAAGGAAAGATCCGGCTGATTGATTATGAAGATCTCTAGCATAATCCCTCAAATAATTCCTTTAATTTTCTTTATAATATTTTAATAAATTAGGTTTACGTAGCCACCAAGTATTTCCATAATTATTTTCATAATAAATTAGGTTTACGTAATCACCAAGTATTTCCATTCCTAGAAGATTTTACCCTTTTGAAAGCTGTAATGTTTCACTATAAATTCAGATCAATTGTAAGGGAATAATCAAAGTTTTTATCATCAATAAGAATATCAGTTTTCTTATCAACTTGTGTGTTGATTTTGTGTATTGAGAACACAGTTTCTTTTTCACGTTTATCGCTTCTGCTACATCAAATTATTATAATGTTAAACCCAACTATTCAAGGACATCATGCAAAATCTCCAAACGGTTGGGGAAATTGAAATAGGATCCTCTATGAAATGAGGGATTTATGGTTTAATGTTGTTGTATTTAACGGTATAGATTCATTCTAGTTAGGTGTGTTTTTTTTATATACTTTCTGTGTACTTAAGGACGCCTTACGCTTTCAATGAGATTGACATATTACTTATCAAAAAACAACATTAAAATCGGACCAATTCTAACCATGAAATAGTTCATTTACATTTCATAAATAAAAGAAAGAGACAAGAAATGGAGAGGATCCTTGAATCACAATGATTGGATTCGCATGGGTGGTTGTAAATGAAAGAACAAAACGAAATATAACTTAAACTTACAAAAATTATAATCGCAACCTTCATATTTTCCTTAAATAGCCCAAAAAATGTTTAACTCTTCATAATACACCATACTAAATATTTGGGGGTATTACAGGGTCGCATCTTCTTTTCAAAATCGAACCAGCTTGCATATGGCTTTAAAATGGGTCACAGGATCAAGCAAGTTAGGAAGAGATTGGATGAAATTGCAACTGATAGGATCAAATTTGGCTTCACTAGGGGCCATATAGAGGGACAGTTTGAGCATAGGAAGAGGGAAGATACACACTCTTTTGTACCTGATGAAGAAGTCATTGGAAGAGAGGATGACATGAAGGCAGTTAAAAAGTTGTTATTGGATTCTGATGTAAAAGAGGATGTTTCCATCATTCCCATTGTTGGGATTGGTGGACTAGGTAAGACCACGCTTACTCAATATGTGTACAACGACGAGGAGGTCAAAAGACATTTTGAGCTAAGAGTGTGGGTGTGCGTCTCTGACCCTTTTGACATGAAAACCATTGTTGCGAAGCTCATAGAATCTGCAACTAAGAAGATACCTGAAAGCCTTGAGATGGATCCATTGCAAAGTAAGCTTCAAGTAACAATTGGTGGGAAGCAATATTTACTTGTTTTAGACGATGTATGGAATGAGAATCCTAATAGATGGTCCAATTTGAAAAATCTGTTGGTGGGTGGCCTAAGGGGAAGCAAAGTTTTGATTACTACATGTAGCATGAAAGTTGCAGAGATTATAGGCACAATGTCACCGTATCTTCTGGGAGGTCTATTTGAAAGCAATTCTTGGGATTTATTTAAGAAAATGGCATTTAAAGATGGGGAAGAGCCAAAGAATCTAAAGCTAGTAGAAATTGGAAGGGAGATCGTAGAAAAGTGTGCACAAGCTCCTCTTGCTATAAGGAGCATAGGGAGTCTATTATACTTCAAAGAGTCGGAGGATGATTGGTTGTACTTTAAAAATAATGAACTTTACAAAATAACTCAACAAGACAATGATGATATCTTTCCAATACTTAAGTTGAGTTATGATCATCTCCCGTCACACTTGAAGCAATGTTTTGCCTTTTGTTCGTTGTTTCCAAAAGATCATGAAATTGATGTGGAGGTGTTGATTCAGCTATGGACAACACAAGGCTTTATTCATTTGTCAGATAGAACCAGATGTCTTGAAGATGTTGGTCGCGAGTATTTTATGGATTTGCTTTGGAGATCATTTTTCGAGGACATAGAAATAGATGAATATGGTGCTATAAAAACATGCTTTATGCATGACCTTATTCATGATCTCGCACAAACAATAGTAGGGGACGAGTTCATAATTTCAAATCCAAATGTAGAAAAAGTAGTTGAAAGAACTCGTCATGTGACATTTGATTCTTTAGATTCATTAAGTGATATTCTAGCTCCCTTGCTTTAAGGCACACAAAATGAGAACACTTCTTCTGCGAATTCCAACATAAGAAACACATGATGATGATGAAGATTTGAATGAGAACATTGCAATACTTCAAGGGAATAAGTCAGTCTATGATACACTTATTTCAAGTTTTAAATGCTTGCGTGGTTTGAATTTGAGTGAATCTAATATTAAAGCATCTAAGATTTCTTGATCTTTCTTTTAATAAGGGTATTAAACTACTCCCCCATTCTATAACTAAATTGCAGAATTTGCAAACACTAGTTCTTGCCTTTTGTAGTGGGCTTAAAGAATTGCCAGAGGACACAAGAAACTTGATAAGCCTTAGGCATCTTGATCTTTATGATTGTGAGAGCTTGACTTATATGCTGCATGGATTGGGAAATTTGACTGCTCTCCAAACACTGACGCTATACAGTTTAGGGAAGAAGGAAAGTTCTGCTCCGAAGAAAAAGGGTGGGCTAGGCAATCTGGATGGTTTAGATGATTTGAGAGGAGAATTATGTATCAAGGGTTTAGGGCACTTGAGATCTTCTCCATTAGAAGTCACAGCTGCAAACTTGGAGAGGAAGCAACACCTTCAAATTCTGAAATTAGAGTGGGGATCAGAAACTGATGATGATAGTGATAAGGCAATTGCCAATGATGAACAACTGTCGCAAAACCTTCGCCACACGTAAATTTGAAGGGATTAGAAATATCTTGATATGCAGGTGTGAGGTTATCCGACTGGGTGTCCTCCCTCTCATGTTTGGTTTTTATTGTCGTAAGCAACTGTAAATGGTGCCGAAATTGAGGGGATGGTGGAGGATGAGGGAAACAATAACAGCAGAGCATGAGCCACATCATCATCTTCCATTATTCTCATCATTTCCTTGCCTTTCTGATTTACATATCAATAATTGCCCTATGATGGCTCTAATACCAGACGTAGCATCAGGGAGCAAAACAACACCCTTTTACTATCCCTTTTCCGATCTCTTCAACTTGAATTCTCTTTCTCTTGAGGGATTAGAGGGACTTGAATATCTGCCAGAGGAGTGGCTGCAAAACCTCCATTCTCTTGAGATTCTGGATATTAGCAAGTGTCGTAAACTGCGAATATCCATGTCTCTACTATTTCAACATCTTACCGAGCTTGAAGATCTGTCGATTTATAATTGTGGGGAACTTTTCAGCAATGAGGGTGAAGAGGGCGCACAATGCCTTGGACCTACAACACTTCGTCGTCTATCTATAGAAAATGTTACAAGCTTGGTGTCTCTCCCAATGGATCTTAGACATGTTACCACTTTGCAATCGCTTGACATTGAGAAGTGCCCTACACTAAAGTCTTTACCGGAGTGGATAGGCGACCTCACTTCTCTTAAGACGCTTGTGATCCTCGATTGTCCCAATTTATTATCATTGCCTGAAGGGATGCTTCGCCTAACCTCTTTACGTCATTTGACAATTGTGAGGTGTCCTTGCTTGGAGGAAAGATGTAGAGAAGGAATTGGTGAGGATTGGCCAAAAATTGCTCACATCCCAAAATCTTCGAATCTTCAGTTGTTCTACGAATCAGATGAAATGGATTCGTAGCCTAATGCACCAATTATTCTTTAGGTTTTTAAGTCACCAAGTCACCAATTAGACGGTAATTTTCTTCTTCTTGTTGTTCATCTTCGTTTTACTCTGTCAGGCTTTTGATATATTATATTTGATTTCATATGCAGGAAGAAACAAGGGTTTTAGCATAGACGCTTCTTCAAACCTTGCTGATAATCGGATTCGTGTAAAGCTCTAACATTTCCAGTATTGTTTCTTATCTTTCACTTCAATGACATTCCCAGCACCGTTTTCTTTTTTGTTTTTTAAATTTTTTCTTGTTGTTCCATTTGAAATTTAAATTCTACAAATCGTAGCATCACGTATTAGGTAAAATACTTATAATAGACCACGGAAGTCACTCCCTCAATGTCAAATGTAGATCGTGTTGAACGATTTGGGCGAACTCTTTTTATGATTCGTTAGGTTATTATTTGGTTTTTGTATTGGAGCCTAACTGCAAGTGGCTCTGTTCATGGATGAAATTTTTACTTATTGCTATTCCCACTTATTGCTTCGATGCCAAAGGAAAACAAGAGACTTAATTATAAGTTTCTCTCTTTTATCTATTGGTGGATTGTATTAATGACAGCACTTTTCAGAATTTGTTGCATCTTTGACTTCTTCAGGCATGGAATAGAAACATGTATATCATTGTTATTTGTCTAAGAAATAAAATGTCAATGCGATTCCTTCTTCCTTATTTCACTCTTAAGGGTTTTGCTATTTTCGATAATTTCTGATTTATCCAATTTCATATGCAGAACAAATTGAAGCACTGACATACCTGGATTTAAGATTTGGAGCCAATCGAAACTTGTTCACTCCGCAACTATACAATAAGTTGACAAGCCGGGAATTAGATCTCATTATTTTCATCATTACAATTGCTCATTCCACATTTGATTTATTTACATATGAGATGAAAAAAATATGCAAAATCTGCTAGAACTTGATTTTTTAGTCCAAACTGCACCAACCATGTGATGTCTCTGCTGCTTAGCCTGCTTTGTTAATCTTTTCGATGGCATATCGATTGTGGTTGGAAAACCAAATTTGGTAACCACAGTACTCCTAGAATAGCATCTTAAGTCTTGGGCTTGTAATGATCTTTTCAAAGATCATAATATGCTGAAAGTTCAAGTGGTATGATGCTAGACAGGGGGAGGATCTGGAGGTTCTTGTGAAGAGGGTGCTCATCATGTTTTATTTGCTGAAAAGGACTCAAACTTTTAGCTTTTATATCATTCGGATGTCTCTTATTCATCTTGCTTTTAAGTTTTGGACTATGCTTTCAATTCCTCTCTGCCCCACGCCCCCATGCTTCCACTTTCTCTTGAAAAAGTCTCATTTGGCAACAGATGCCAAGAAAGGATCTCTAAATCAAGCTATTTTTCCCTCCTTAAGAAAACATTGGGGAAGAGCTAGAACTGGAAGGGGTGCCCCCCTCAAGAGTCATTTGGGTAATCATCCAGATTTCTATATTTTCTCAAATGTGTTTGGATTAATGTTTTTCACATTGTCTTGGACCTACAACACTTCGTTATCTATATATACAAAATGTTCCGAACTTGGTATCTCTTTTAGGGGACCTCACTTTACTTCAGACGCTTCAAATTAATTCTGAATTGTCCCAATTTAATATCACTGCCTGAAGGGATGCGTTGCGCCACCGCTTTACATAATTTGACAATTGAGAAGTGTTCTCTCTTGGAGGAAAGATGTGTGGAAGGAATAGGCGAGGATTGGCCAAAAATTGCTCACATCCGAAACTTTTCGAATCAGCAGTTGTTCTACAAATCGTATGGAATGGATCTGTAGCCGAATGCACAAATTTTATTCTTCAGGTTTTTAAGTCACCAATTAGACAATAATTTTCTTCTTCTTGCTGTTCATCTTCATTTTGCTTTGTCAAGCTTTTGATATATCAGATTTGATTTCATATGCAGAAATCAGAATCATAGATGCTTCTTCAGACCTTGCCGACAAATAACTTTGCACAAGCTCAACATATCTCCAGTATGTTTCCTACCTTTCACTTCATATAGTATCCCCACTTATCTAATAAATCGTTTTTTTTTTTTTTTTTTTAATTAAAAAAAAAATTAATGTGTTTCCTTTGAAATTTTGTTCCACAAATGCTAGCATTAGGTAAAAGACTTATGATAGACCAGAAAGTCAATCCAATCCCTAATTTTCAAATAAAAAATAATTTCACTTGCTAATGAATTGTCACCTCATTTGCAATGTCTCTTTAAATTCAAAGTCTCTTAATTTAGTATATTAAGTTTTAATTAGTTGTTATACTCTCTATTTGTATGATTCACCGTTAAATCATTCAAAATTTTAAAAATCATTTTTAAAAATATATATATAAAAAAAATTTAAAGATTCAGACTGGGTATTTTTTGTAAATTTTATAAACCTGACCAAATGCTAAATCTTTACAATTTTTTTTCTTTTTTTTTTTCCTAAAAATTATGGGTATTTTAAAATTTTGACACTCATCCGTTTACGATTTACGGAAAATTCCTAACGGAAGGGAAAAATTGTAAAAATTTAAAGTTCGTACATTAAATTGAAAAACTTTAAATTATTAAAGGAACATTACAAAAATATTGAAAATTCAACGGATAAATAAAGTTATTAAAAAAATAAAAATCAATACGAATTTTGCATTACTCTGTTAGGATTTTCTAGTGTCAAATATAGATCGTGTTGAACAATTTGGACAGATTCTTATCATAATTATTGCTATTGTGGCCTAATTGCTAGTAGCTCCGATCAAGGATGGAATTTACACTTTTACTATTTTCATTGGTAATTTTTGAGTTTGAGTTTATTATTTGATTTTTTTGATCGCCAGTGGACGCATGCTAAGTGTGGGGGGCCCAATTAATATCAGTAGGTAGCCCAGGAGAGGTCCAGGAATTACCCCCACGGCCCAAAGCCCAAAGAGTGTCCTCATGAACAGTAACGTCCCGGCCCAAGAATGGAGGGCTTCGACCCAGATAAGAGATCCGTGACCAAGCTATACCTTTAGGAATAGTAAGGCCTCGGCCTCATCGCTATATCTTTAGGAATAGTAAGGCCTCGGCCTCGGCCTCATCCTCATGGATTACCCAGCGTCGCCAGCCTTGGTTGGCCTAGCTTGACCGTTCGACCCACGTTGCCAGGCCCATCCCTCCTGGTCCTTCTAGAAGAATGGAGGAATCTATGCGACGAGCTCACAATCTGGAATCTGATCGCAGAAGCACGAGACCCCCTCCTTGAAAACGGCTTGCAACGATCAGGAGAGAGAGAGAGGCGCGGGAAAAGCGGGATGCTAACTGCTTTCTGGCGCCCTCCCCTCCTCTTTCCGCCTTCTTCTACCTATATAAGAGCCTCAAGGTATGACTCCAACCCCTTAGGAACTCATTCTACACACTCACCAGAAAAGACTAACTTTAGCATCGGAGTGACTTCTCTGGCCAGCGCCAGCAGAGCCCTCTCTGATCTTCTTCTTCTCTTACGCAGGAACGGTGGTTCATTGGCTACGTGAGGACGTGGGATCACTGTAGGCGGAGACACCTACAGTTGGCGCCGTCTATCCTCTTTAAAAGGTCCCATGCCGATCACAAGGTCCGTGCATCACCAACTTGCCCTCCACGACGGAGACAGCACCAGCGGGGTTCGGCTGGCCAACCATTCCACCCCTGTTATTCCCCAACACCTTCCACCTGAACCATCACCTCCCGGAACCACCCCCCAAAACTCCTCAGAGAATAACCGTCCTCCACATTCCGCTTCCCCAAGTGCATCCCATGCCGCAGCCAATCGTTCCTTTTCCTTTGCTCCAGATTCCCCATTACCAAAACACCACCCAGCACCGCCCCATCTCGCCATCCCAACTCCACCATCTACTGGACTTTATGACCAGCGTTTCGCCTCTCTTGAGGGACACCTTTCCTTCCTAACCCAAAGTCTGAACCAGTTTCTCCACCACAATCAGCGAACTCCCGTCATCCCACCGCCATTGCCTCATCAGCCTCCTAACCATGGTACAACCTCCTTTCCACCCATATTCCCCTTTACTTCAACCATGATTCCCCCCCATATTCAAACCAATACCGCTTCCACCACACCTTTCCCTCAACCACCACAGTCCCAACCGTCAATTATACCTCCACCTCATGCTCCCACGACTTTCCTGCCAACTTTTCACCCACCTCAAACTTACTACCAACCTTACCATAACATTCCCCCCCACCACCATGCCACGGCAATGGAGGAAGCCAGTTCCGCACACACCCCTTACCCAAACACTTCCAAACTTCAAGAATTTCAGTCTGAGTCCTCTGCCGTAGATACTCACATCAAGGATCTCAACAACAAGTACAACGCACTACTTCAGCATATCCATCGTCATGACGATGCCCCCCTTGAAGGATCCTCGCCATGTTCCGATTTACCATTCACACCAGATATCCTGCATTTCACGTTTCCCGAGAAATTTAAGATCCCGACGTTTGAAACGTACGACGGGACCGGGGACCCCACGGATCATGTCGAGAAGTTCCGAACGTTGATGGCTTTGCGCGGTGCCGCGGACCCGCGGACCCGATCATGTGCCGAGTGTTTCCCATCACTCTTGCCGGATCCGCGCGGATTTGGTTCACTAGACTCAAGCCTGGTTCTATCGGCTCCTTCGCTGATCTCCAGCGTCAATTTCATGCCCAGTTCCTTTGGGCCCGTCGTAAGAAGAGGTTGCCCACTTACCTCCTTACTATCAAGCAGGATGATTCAGAATCTCTGCAAGAATTCATGGCGCGCTTCAACCGCGAGAAACTCACGGTTGATGACCCGGATGAAAATCTTGTCCTTGCCGCACTCATTTCGGGTATCACACCCAGAAGCTCGTTTATGAAGGAACTTGCTCGCAAACCGCCGAACACATTGCAGCAATTCATGGATCGTGCGGCCGAACATATCAACGCTGCTGATATCATTCGCGCCTTCTCTGAGCAGCATGTTAAAAGGCCGACTTCATCTGATCAACGAAAGCGAAAGGATTCGCATCGTGAATCACATCGTGAGAATCAGGATCGCCCTACAAGGGATCCCCGGCGGTTCAAACCGCTTCGTAACGAAAAGGCTCCGGTAGATCGAGACCTTGATTTCACACCGCTTAATACTCCCGCCGCCAAGATTTTGCTGCATGTCCAGGACGATCGAGATATTGTCTGGCCTGGGAAATTGGAATCACCTCCGGAAAGTCGTCGTCGCGACAAATTTTGCGAGTTCCACAGAGACCATGGACACGATACCGATGACTGCTATGCCTTAAAAAAACAACTGGAACGGATGGTACGGAAGGGAAAGCTGGACCGTTTCCTTTCTCGGCGCCCACAAGAGAGGCGTCATGATGGGCGGAGAGAAGATCAAAGAGATCCATCCCCACCTCAAATCCCAGTTAATGAGCAGCGTGAGGAGATTCTGACAATTTTTGGTGGAATAACTGAAGCCGGGGTCTCTAATTCATCAAGGTGAGCCCACATCCGAAGAGCTCGGACAGAGGAGGTGTTATCTTTAGATCGCCCCCACAAACTGTCCAGGACTGCGGCAGAACCCATCACCTTTACTGAAGAAGATGGAGTCGGGGTCCGATGGCCGCATGATGACGCATTAGTAATCAGAGCCGTGATTTCTAACTATCCTACCCACCGGGTGCTAATCGATAATGGGAGCTCCGCGGACATCTTATACATGACTGCATTTGAACAGATGAAAATCCATCGGAATCAATTGCAGTCAGTCCATGCACCCCTCCGCGGTTTCACAGGAGATGCGATCCACCCAGTCGGCTGCATCACACTCCCCCTTACTGTGGGGGAAGCACCACAACAAGCCACTATAATGGTCAATTTCCTAGTCGTTGACTGCCCCTCGGCATACAACGTTATTTTGGGGCGGGGCGCCTTAAATAACTTGCACGCCGTTACATCCACCCGATATCTGAAAATGAAATTCCCCACTAAGAGTGGGGTCGGCGTGGCTAAAGGCGATCAGCACGCTGCAAGGAGATGCTACGACATCTCAACCAAGGATGAGGTAAAAGCGAAACAAACCCTGCTGGTCGAGGAAGTAGATATCCGAGATGAGAAGTACCTCCAACAGGCCGAGCCGGGGGAGCCCATACTTGAACTACCGTTGGTACCGGCCGAACCGGACCGCAAAGTCCGAGTCGGGGGCCAAATAAGCACGGATATCCGGGAGGCAATCCTCTCGTTCCTCCGCCAGAACGAGGAAGTATTCGCCTGGTCCCACGAAGATATGCCAGGGATTAGCGCGGATGTCATTTCTCATAAACTCAGCATCAATCGAAAGACCCGTCCGGTCAAGCAGCGGTGCCGAAGTTTTGCCCCCGACCGGAACGCGGCGATTGCAGAAGAAGTCCAAAAGCTCCTAGATGCGGGCTTTATCAGGGAGGTACACTACCCAGACTGGTTGTCAAACGTGGTTCTGGTTAAAAAGTCAAACGGCAAGTGGCGTATGTGCGTTGACTTTACTGATCTAAATAAAGCTTGTCCAAAGGACAGTTTTCCTCTTCCCCGTGTTGACCTCCTAGTCGATTCCACTGCGGGCCACGAAATGCTGAGTTTCATGGATGCTTTCTCCGGATACAACCAAATCCTCATGAACGAAGCAGACCAGGAGAAGACCTCCTTCATCACCGACCGTGGCCTTTATTGTTATAAGGTCATGCCCTTCGGCCTAAAGAACGCCGGAGCAACGTACCAACGTCTGGTGAATTGCATGTTTAAGGATCAGATCGGTAAAAACATCGAGGTTTACGTTGATGACATGCTAGTTAAGAGCAGGAAGGCCGAAGATCACCTTAAAGACTTGCAACAGACCTTCGAAGTATTAAAGAGGTACGGCATGAAGCTTAACCCAGCTAAATGCACCTTCGGCGTCTCTTCTGGGAAATTCCTCGGGTTTATGGTTTCTGAGAGAGGAATCGAGGCGAACCCCGAAAAAATATGAGCCATCGTTGAAATGCAACCGCCGCGGACAGCAAAAGAAATGCAAAAGTTGGCTGGCAAACTAGCGGCACTCAACCGCTTCATCTCACGATCCACCGACCGTTGTGCCCCATTTTTTAAGACATTGCGGCGAGCCTTCGAATGGACCGAAGAATGTGCCACTGCCTTCGCAGGCCTGAAGGAATACCTTACTACCCCACCGGTTCTCAGCCAATCCTTTTCCGGGGAACCACTATATGTGTACTTGGCAGTCTCCCAAACCGCAGTGAGTTCAGCGCTGGTTGCTGAGCGTCCAAACGCTCAACAACCAGTATACTATACCAGCCGAGCGCTCCAAGGTGCCGAGATGAAGTACCCAAGCATCGAAAAATTGGCTTTTGCCTTAGTAACGTCGGCGCGCAAACTCCGCCCTTACTTCCAGGCACACCCCATCAAGGTACTTACCGAGCATCCGCTACGACAAGCTCTTCAAAAGCCTGAGACGTCAGGCCGACTGGTGCGTTGGTCAGTCGAACTGAGCGAATTTGACATAGAGTACCGTCCGCGAACCGCCATCAAAGGGCAAGTGCTCGCCGATTTCATCGCTGAATTCACAGAGGGGACGGAACCCTCGATTCAAGAAGACCTGCCCTCCCCTTCGGAATCCTGGTTCATTGACGTCGACGGCTCATCCAATAAGCGCAACAGTGGCGCCGGATTGGTAATCACTGCCCCAAACGGACTTACTACAGAATACGCCATCCGCTTCGGGTTTGAGGCCTCCAACAATGTCGCGGAATATGAAGCCCTTCTGGCGGGACTCTCAATCGCCTTGGATTCACACGCCGAGGCGGTAACAGTCAGGAGCGACTCCAAATTGGTCGTAGGCCAACTCACAGGTGAATTCACCGCCAAGGGTGAGCGCATGAAGCTTTATGCCGAGAAGGCTTGGGCACTCAGGGACCTCTTCAAAAGATTTGAGGTCGTCCACATTCCAAGAGACTTGAACGGACGAGCCGACCAGCTAGCCCGCCTCGCCACAGCACCAGAAGGAAGTCTCACTGAAGGGAGGATTCCAGTGCGACTCCTTCATACTTCATCAATCACCCGAAACAAGGGCGAGGTCAACCAAATCGATCTAGGCGAAGTTGCATGGGCTAAGCCGGAGGCAGAATTTTTACTGAGCGGCTCCCTGCCTGAAGATCAGGCCGAGGCGAAAAAGGTGCGTCGCCGCGCCGCAAGGTTTACCATTATTGACGATGTTTTATACAAGCGCAGTTACATATATCCCCTGTTGCGATGTGTCTCCAAGGACCAAGGCAACTATATACTCCGTGAAGTTCACGAAGGGGTTTGTGGCAATCATTCTGGGGCGCGAATGCTCACCAGGAAGGTCTTAAGAGCAGGTTACTACTGGCCAACGATGAAGGAGGATGCAATGGATCTAGTTAGAAAGTGCCGCGCATGTCAGGAGTACTCCAACATTCTTCACCAACCGCCTCAAGAACTCACTTCACTATCATCACCCTGGCCCTTCGCCCAATGGGGCGTCGATATAGTAGGCCCTCTACCCAAGGGAAAAGGCGGGCTGAAATTCACAATTGTGGCCGTGGATTACTTCACCAAGTGGGTCGAAGCTCAGCCACTAGCCTCCATCACTGAAAGGGCAATCGAAAAGTTTCTGTGGTGCTCGGTGGTATGCAGATTTGGAGTGCCACATGTCATCGTCACCGACAACGGAAAACAGTTTGATTGCGCCGCCTTCAGAAAGTGCTGCGCCGAATGGAAGATCATCAACCACTACTCCTCGCCGGCCCATCCACAAGCGAATGGCCAGGTCGAAGCTACTAATAAGACAATCTTCAAGATGCTTGAAAAGAAGCTCGACTCCCACAAAGGATCTTGGCCCGAAGAGCTCCCCGGCGTCCTCTGGGCTTACAGAACGACCGTTAGAACCCCAACCGGGGAAACGCCTTTCGCTCTGGCCTTTGGTTCCGAAGCCGTAATCCCTGTGGAAATTGGCGTACTTTCCCATAGAGTGGCTAATCTCAACATTGAGGAGAATGACGAGGGCCTGCGCGCAAACCTCGACCTCATCGAGGAAAAGCGCGACGCAGCGGCATTGCACGCTGCAGCATACCAGCGGCGTCAGGAGAAATACTTCAACGCAAGGGTGAAAAGCCGATCCTTCAACATTGGGGACCTGGTCCTAAAGAGAGTTCTTGTTAAGAATCCAACCGATGGGAAGCTCGCACCAAACTGGGAGGGACCATACCAAATCACCAATTGCAATCGTCCTGGGGTTTACCACCTGATGACCACCGACGGCAAACGCCTCCCACATCCCTGGAATGCCGAGCACCTCCGGCGTTTCTACCAGTAATTTCTGCAGTGTTTTTTCTCTTTGTTTGTTATTCCCCCGTATCTATTTCAATGAAGTGAACTACATCCCATCGTTTTGAATCATAACATTTGCATGCAAGCACCAAACCGTCTAAAAAGACCCAACCATCGAGGCCGTATAAGACCTCTCCTACCGAGGCATCTTAAGACCTCCGTGGCGGGCACGCCACTTACGGAGGCTGTATAAGACCTCTTCTATCGAGGCATCCTAAGACCTCGGCGGCTAGGAACGCCCAAACTAGACACCTACCCGCCGAGGCTGTATAAGACCTCTTCTATCGAGGCATCCTAAGACCTCGGCGGCTAGGAACGCCACGTACCTCGGCCGTGTAAGACCTTCCATCCGAGGCATCTTAAGACCGAGGCTGTAATCAACTCTACGGCAATTTGCTCCAAGGACTCAATCCAAAGCCCACCCGCCGAGGCCGCGTAAGACCTCTCCTGACGGGGCATCCTAAGACCTCAACGGCTCGGCACGCCACTCTCAACAACAGTCTCGACAAAGCAAACAAAACGCACAAGGACAACAGTATAAAAGCCACGTTCTCATTAACGTTCTGTGAATTACAAAGGTTCTGAGAGTTTCAAAAAGACATATACAAACACTAGGGTTTCAAAATACAAATACACGTTGCGGCATCCATCAGTCCACTTCGAACGCCGTGGGACACTCCTCCTTGAATAGCCGCGCCCGGCCTGCAATCGCCCGCGGCGGGGGCTCTTGTTCATCCCATTTCAGTTGGGATACGTCGATTTGCCCTCGCATCCCCAGAGCCAGCCTCTGCATGGTATAAAAACCCCACCGATACCCATGCGCCCAGCAAAGGTCCCTTAGCCGCGGAATCTTCCCTAATTGGTTGCGGTAATTCCCAGCTTCCGCCACAGCCGTATGCAAGCTACCTTTGAGACCCTCCTCGGCACGGCGAAGCTGTCGGCACGAACGGCGTACATGACGGAACTTCATTTTCAACACGTTGCATTTTCGCCGCATGTTGCCCAGATCTTCGATCGCCCCATCACACTCGACTTTGAGCCCTTCAACAACACCTCGACTTGTGGCCAACATCGCCGCCACATGATCCAACTCAGCACGGACCGCACCTAGCTCCTCTTGAGCACCAGTAGCGGCAGCCAGTTCACTTTTAACTTCGGCCAACTCTCTACGCACCGAAGATAACTCCACGCCTGCGGTGCGGGCAACCAGAAGTTCTTTCTCAGTTTCGGCCAATTGTCCTCGCACCGTCAACAATTCTTCATTTGCGGTACGTGCAACCGCAAGCTCTTTCCTGGCCTCGTTCAACTCTTCCAACACAGAAGGTAACTCATCGCCTGCAACGCGCGCCACAGCCAACTCCTGCTTCGCAGTTGCAAGCTCCTCCTCCACGGCAAGCAATCTCTCCACCTCGCATTGCATCCTAGCCTTTTGAGCTTGCACTTCAGTTAACTCCTCCCGTCTCCTCACCACCTCTGCTGCCAAGCTGTCGCGTTCGGCGGCGACAACAGCCAACTCGGCGCGCGCTTCGTCCAAATCCCGTGTCCGGTTGCTTAGCTCGTCTCCCCTTCGGTCATAATCCAGCTCAAGTTGGTCAGCATACTCCCTCCAATTCCCAGCCTCCCGCGAGGAGTTGGCAAATAAACCACGCAACGACAGAACCTCCGACCGGGCGAGGTGTAGTTCAGCCCTACGCCTCGACACTTCAGCGCGCAGCGCCCCAACGTATGCGTCCGTATAATAGCGTTCAGTCACCGGCGCACCATCACTGGCCCCCACCTCTTCCGCATCTTGCCCAACGCGTTCCTCATAAAGATTAGCAAGCGAGGCTAACGCCTCATCCAAAATCTTCTGGGCCCCAACCACAAAAGACCGTGCACCACGGCTCGCCGCTACCCGCTCGGTTTCACCTCCACCATCTTCCATTCCATGCTCGTCGGTGCCTTTGTCAGCATTCCGTGTATGACCTCGCTCTGCACTATCCTCGGCGCAACTGGCCTCGCCTGTCCCACTTCCCAAGTTAGGCATAGGACGCTCGGTATTCAGCACCCATGGAACATCTTTACCTCCAAAACCCACTCCCGCGTTGTTTCGGAGCATTGAAGCCAACTCCTTCATCATCATTTGATTCCTCCGAGCCCAGTCTAGCTCAAACTCAACGCGGACAGTTTGTGCAGGAACAAGCGCCAACTCCATCCCATGACCGGCCGACTCCGCCTCATCAGTCCTTTGTTCGGTCGGCTCCAACCCACCAGCAGGGCCCCGCCGGTTGTCCCCCGCACCGGGAGGAGATATCTCTTCCACACTAGAGCTACCTCCGCGTACAGAATCACTAGACTGCACAATGTATGTTTCTTGACCTCCCGGCGTTATCATAGCTAATGGCGTCACCTCATCCGGAGTGCTCTCCCTCCTCTCCGTGTCACTCCCTTCATCTGACAACACCACTCTAGCACGCCGGAATGCGGATGACACCTCGTCACCATGCTCTGGTCCCGCATCATCCATTTCCTGGTTCGAGCCAAGAAATTCCTCAAACCCTTCGTCCGCCAAGTCGTCAGAGCCATCGGTGTCGTCGCCCGCACTTTGTGCACCAACGACTCTAACCCGTCGCCGCAACTCCCCGATTTCCCCTAACGATTGGGGTTGACCGCCAGATAGTTCCGCCTCAAAGTCCACAGGCGTCGGAGACCTCGACAAATACCGCATCTCGTCACCAGTAACTCCCCCTAGCCAGCCCATCGCCCCGGAGCGCTCCCCCCTTTGATTTTCGCAGCGGGTCGCGCTCCCTGACGCTACAACTCGTGCCACCTCCACCCCGGCAGCTACAGCATTTACCTGCACCGGCAGGCCCGACACATCAGTAGAAGCACCACTCGACACTTCATCCACCAAATGCGTCCGTGTGCCCCCGCTAATACCCAATACGACACCGGTCTCCCCACCTTGGTCATCCGCCCTTTCCCGACCTTTTTTCCTGCCGTCCGGTTCGTCTTTAATATGCCCGTCGCCGCACCCACGGATATGGCAGCCCTCGGCGGCACCTTTTTGGTTTTCTTTGTTTGTACCGAGCCGGCAACACTCACGGCTTTTCTCTTCTTCTCGGCCCCACCTGCTTGTCTCGGTAGCCTTAACGGCTGAGGCCTTGGCGGCAACACCTCAACTTCGGTTCCTGGGAAAAACGACATAGCATCATCCGCCATGGTTGCGGCACGGGAAATTCTCGCGGCTTTCTCGGCACCTGTTAACGAGCTCACACCCCGGTAGCCAAGAGCCTCCTCAAAGTGCACATCCTGTAATAGCCAGTCGACGTTATTCCACAGTTTCTTTCTGGCCTCCGCACCCTGTGCCCATGCAAGTATCCTTTCTAGCCTCTCCACTTGCACGTCTGTTAGCGGTAGTTCATTAACACTCTCTGCCGACGGCTTCTCCCAGCAGTGCCGGAACATCACAGGGCTAGCGCCGGATCGCGCTTCGTCTCTTGGGTACTCCCAACCGTCCCCAGACACAAAAAAGAACTTAGACTCCACGCCCTTTAAACTCGACAACCGTCCCGGCAGGTCTACCAGTTTCCGACTGGGAATCCGTGAGTGTAAATTCCACGCCCCGTCTCGTCTCTTCTCCTGCTTGTACATATACCAAAACTCCTCCAGAGACAACCGAGGCCGTCCGTCGGCCTTGAAAAACTCCGACCACATCAGAGCACTGGCGATAATTAGCCGCCATCCATTGGGCTGCAACTGCGCCGGCGCTAGGTTCAGATGATCCAGAACCTCGCGAACAAGACGTAACACAGGGAACTTCAGCCCAGCCGCCAGTATCTGTACCGTAAGACACACCTCGCCGTCGCCTTCCAAGGCCACCGCTCCCTCTCCAGGCGCCGGAGCCCTCATCACCACCGTTGCCGGAACCCTGAAACGCTCCCGTATAGTCTCCAGCGCGCTTTTTTCGATTAGCGAAACCCACCCAGAACCGTCCTCCGACACGTCAGCCCCCGCCGGAGTCAGGGGGATTCTCTCGACGGCTCTCCACCAGCTATTACGGCGGAGTCACTCGCGCCACCACCGTAGCAGCTTTCGGCTTGCCATGCTTCTTTCCTACCAAGTATTCTTTTCGTCACCCACAAGTTGTTTCGAAGTGCCAATGGAAACGCCCGTTACCTTTTGAAAGCGACATGTTTATATTATGATCAGATGGCAGGACAGTTCGTATCCACCTCGTACGTCGCGCCCCGTCACATCTTCGACACGTCGCGTCTCTTGGTCCCCACCCCACATACTTAATCATTCCTCGTCGTCCTTGCAGCCATGAGCTCCTGGCACGTGTCGCCCCCCCCAACCCAACTCCTCGTTTCTTTTGGCGACCCGTTTTTCTGCCTTTTCATTCTCTTTGCGCAGTGTTCCCCAATGACCCCTGATAACGTGCCACGTGTCGCGTGTTTTTTCAAAAAAAAAAAAAAAAAAAAAAAGAAGGGGGACATGTGCGCAAAGAATATTATATAGAGATATGCCACATTTCAAAATTCACGGTACATTATCAATTCTGCCCCATTACATGTTTTTCCTTTTCCCCCCCCACTTCTACTCCTCGTCGCCATGCACCCTGTCGCAGTCTCTTCGGCCGACGACGGACTGCGGTCTCCATATTTCCCTTCCGCCTCCTGTATCGCTCGAGCCGTCGCCCGCCTGTTGACAGTTCGGCGTCTTGCCAGTTCCATCGACACCCGGTCTAAGCAGCGCCCTTCTCCTTCCAAGCGACCCACTTCTCGCCCTTCCCGGAACGCCTCCGCGTTTCTGCTGTCTACCGCCTCTTCCCGGTCTCTTCAGGGTAGCGATCTCTGTGTCGCGGTCCTGCACTTCCTTTCGAAGCCTCGCCACAAGTTGCTCTATCCCTGCAATCGTCAACGACCGAATGTCTACCTCGTTGGAAACGGTTGCCGCCCCGACGCCCGGTGGCACCGTCGTACCCCTCGGTGTTCCATCTTGCACATCGGCTTGATTCCCTGCAGGCCTCGACGCTCTCCTTCCTCTATGTTCCGCCCCGCCACCTTCTCGCCCCAACCCTGCGTCTTCCTCGTCTGACAACGGAATCGGATCTTCTGCGTCCACACCTGCCGCTGCACTTGACTCGCTACCTAGCACACTGAACGAGCACTTCCCCTTCAATCTGTCGCTTTTCCGGCGAATCCCCCCAGTGCTCGCCGCAACGGCGACTCTCCGGGGTGACCGTGGCGTCATATCCCCCACTTTAACGGTAAGACAGTGATATTTCTAGATGCCTCGGCTGCAAGATCCATTCTGGGTCGTTCCCATGCTTGCGCCGCGTCTCTTTGCGCCCTTGCCCACGCACCCGCCGTTTCCACCCTCTTCAAGTGTACGCCGTGTAATTCGGGCTTTTCTTGGCTTGCTCCGACGGCTCCCCCCATACTCGGTACACCGCCCACGGCAGGAATCCGTCTCGTCTCTCCTCCTCAAAGCCCTCCCACCCGTCCCCAGAACAATAACCACCCTCTTCCTCCACTCCCTCCAGCTTCGTCTGCATTTTCGTCAACTCCACGGCGACCCTGCACCACCCCTTGAACGGAATGCCCACGCGCCTTCTGAGCATTTTTGTGGGATGATACATGTAGCAGAAATTCATCCGCTGTCGCATCGGCCGCCTTCCTCCTTGAATAACTCCGGCCACATTACGGCCACAGCGTACAATATCAGTTACGCAGAAGGTGTAAGCTGCGCAGGTGCCACGACAGCCGCCACGACTTCCCTCACCACACTGGGGAACGGCAACCTAACCCCGCTCGCAGCTGATCCTCCGCCAGGGCAATGCCGTCCTCCACCACTATTTCACCAGATCCGCCCCGCTTCCGGCATCCGCAACTCCACTGCGTTTGGAATACCGAATCCGCCCGCAACCACTCCAAATGTCTTTATTCCCTTCAACGCCCCTACTCACTGCGGGGCATCAGCGCGTGCCACTTCGTTATCGCTGCACTTGCCGTAATCTCAACCTAGCACGCCTTTTTCGTCTACCACTTACACCATTTCCCTCCCCGCGCTACTTATGCTTACTTTGCTTTACACCCTCTATTCCCTCTCCACTGTCCCTTTCTGTCAACCCCAATTATTTGGCTCACACCCTTTCACCTTCCCCACTACTTTCGTCTTCTATCTCATTTGGGCCCATCACATTTTCCTGCACTGGGCCCAGCAACACGCTGCGTCCATTCCCCCTCCCGTCCAGCGCCAAAAATTCCTTGAACCTTTGTTTTTCAGGCTCAAGGGAATTCGGGGGCTCCTGTGGGGCCCAGTTAGCCCACGACCATAGAAAAGGTAAAGGTTTGATAGCTCTTCTCCCCCCCCCCCCCCCCGGCCACCAGAAATTTCCTTAGACAAATTTCAAATGGGTCTTCTATCTTTCCATTTTCTCTCATCTTTTTCTTTCCATTCTTTCTTTTTGTTCAATCATTCCATTTCTCCTCTCTCTCCATCTTCCTTTCCAGTTTCAATCCCGCTTTTTTTTTTTTCCTACATCTTCATTCCATCTATCCATCTTTTCCAAGGCTTCCATCCATCTTTTCCATATCCTCAGCTTATCCAGTCCACCATCCTCATCCATCCATCTTCCAATTTATTCCATATCCGTTCTTCCATTCTTCACCACTCCAATTTCATCCAATCCAAGGCTCTTCACTCTTCTCTCTGTCCTCTTCCATCCATTCGCTCTCTGTCCATTCCAGGATATTTTTCCCCTCTCCTTCCAAGGGAATTGGCTCTCATATCCATCTTATAGTTCTCCATCTCTTCCATCTTCTTCTTTTTTCCAATCCAAATTTTATCATCTCCTCCGTATCCACCAATTCCATCTCCCTCCAACTTTTCCAACTCCTCTTTTTCCACATCTCCATTCCATCCATCCACCATCTCTCCACTCCTATCTCTATATTTCTCCAACATCCATCTTTTTTCCATCTTCTCTTTTCTTTCCATTTCCAATTTCCATCCATATTTCTTCTTCCATCATTTTCAATTTCCACTTTTCATCTTCCAAGTCTCCATCCTCCTCCATTCCATTCTCTCTATCCATTTTTTTCTCTCCAATCTCTCTCTTTCTCTTCTCTCCATTCTTTTATTTCTCATTTCCTCCTTCCTCTTTTCTCTTTCCCATCATAATCAAGCCTCACTCTCCTATTCCAAGGGAATTGTGGGGACTCCTGTAGGGCCCTGATAATACCAAAGACAAGCTTACGGCCACGGGCTCACAACTGTTAGTGTGACAGTACCCGGTCGGCCCATATAAAACAGCCCTCATGAATAGTCAAGATCCGGCCCAGACAGAAGGCAACATACCCGGTCGGCCCATATGAAATAGCCCTCATGAACAGTAAGTACCCGGCCCGACGGTCCACTGCAAGTTAGAAGATGAAAGAGGTCCACGGAACGATAAACGTCCCTCATGAATAGTCTGCATCTGGGCAATAAACGTCCCTCCCATAACGGTCCACAGCAGTTAGGAAGATGAAAGGAGGCGTCCACGAACGATAGCGATTCTCAATACGTTTCCCTTCCCTCTTCCACCCATATAAAATCCAAGGTATCACTCCTATTCCTCTATCTATCTCTCTCTCACCTATCAACTTACTAAAGAAGCCTCCCTCGCAGAAGCACGAGACCCCCTCCTTGAAAACGGCTTGCAACGATCAGGAGAGAGAGAGAGGCGCGGGAAAAGCGGGATGCTAACTGCTTTCTGGCGCCCTCCCCTCCTCTTTCCGCCTTCTTCTACCTATATAAGAACCTCAAGGTATGACTCCAACCCCTTAGGAACTCATTTTACACACTCACCGGAAAAGACTAACTTTAGCATCGAAGTGACTTCTCTGGCCAGCGCCAGCAGAGCCCTCTCTGATTTTCTTCTTCTCTTACGCAGGAACGGTGGTTCATTGGCTACGTGAGGACGTGGGATCACTGTAGGCGGAGACACCTACACTAAGGAAGCAGCAATTCATGAAATGGATTGTAGGAATCACGCGGGGATTTCTGCAATCTGTTTGGAGACAGCCTTAATTCTTCAAAGAGCTGACTATGGCCGGATATACCCATTATTGCTAAGAAGGCAGACACAAACAAGGGACTTGGTATATGTTTCTCTCTTTTATCTGATAGTGGAATTGTATTAGTGACAACACGTGCGATTCAGAATTTGCGGCATCTTTTGACTTCTTTAGGCATAGCAACATGTATACCAATAGTATATCTCAAGAAATGAAATGCCAATGCTATTCCTGCTTCCATATTCACTTTAAGGGTTTTGATATTTGGAAGAACTTCTGATTTTTATTTGATTTCATATGCAGAACCAATTGAAGCACTATTTAAGATTTGGAGCCAATCCGAAATTTCTTCACTCTGCAACAATGCAATAAGTTGAGATGCTGGGAATTGGAGATTATTACTTTCATCACTACAATTGTTCATTCCACATTTGATTTCTGCACATATGAGACGGAAAAACTACGC
>FXXK01000284.1:377056-392029 GCA_900184695.1 Betula pendula
AAAAATTGAATACCCTCACAAAAGTGAGGGTATTTGTAGCACTATTCCATTTTTATAGAATATGTCCAACTTAATTTGGAAGAAATCTTTGTTCACAAAGTAATTTAGTTCTTTCCAACAAATACAAAACTTGATTAGTAATTTTGTATTTTCAAAATAAAAAACTAACAAAATATTAATATTAAAAGTCATTATTGTATCAAAATTAAAAAAAGGTTCTATTTTGAACTTTTTTTTTTTTTATTTTTTTAATTTTTATAAGTTATTTTGAACCTTTTTATATATAGGTTATCTTTCAATTCAGGCGTTTTTCTTCCAAGAAAGTGAATGGGAAGTTTTACGGGCTTGTTTGGATGTTCGATTTTATTCGATTTTTTGTTGACTTTACAGATATTGAAGAAAAAAAAAAATTAGAATGATATTTTGATGGTTTAGAAAAAATATTTGAGTATGTAAATATATTTGAAAATAATATATAATTAAAAATATATTTTAATTCTTAAAAATTTAATACAAAAAAAAAAAGACCGAAAGAAGGAAAAAAAAATTGGGTGGTTTCGAATCACCCTAAAAATGTGGGTCGAATAGAAACAGAATTTTTATAGAATATTTTATATTAATTTTGAATTAAGTTGAATAAATTTGAGTTGGGTAAGAAAAGTAACTTTTGAAAAATTGAGTTAAATTAAAAAAAAAAAAAAAAAAAATTTGCTTCACAAACATGCCCTACGCACGTGTTGGCTCTTGGTTGATCACATCTGGTCAATTCGGTGGAAATCACCCGGCACCCCCCATATTTGATCACATCTGGTCAAATCATATGGCTTACCAATTACCATGTGTGTTTGTTGACAAAGGGTTGGATTGTTTTTGGGATTTTAAAAACCAAAATCCAATCATTTCATTTTATTCTTCCCTCTACGCTCCAAACACCTCTGATAACACAAATGGCGGAGGCAATTCTCTTCAACGTTGCTGCGAGTATCACTAACAGTTTGGGCTCTCTTGCTCTCCAAGAGATTGGACTGCTCTGGGTTTCAAAGATGAGCTTCAAAAGCTCGGCAACACGGTTTCCACCATCCAAGCTGTGCTTTTGGATGCAGAGGAGCAGCAGGCCCCCTACAACCATGCTGTCAAAGATTGGCTTCGGAAGCTGAAGGATGCCATGTTCGAAGCCGACGACTTGCTGGATGACTTCTCCACTCAACTTCTACGGCAACAAGTAATGACACGGGACAAGAAGGCAAAACAGGTACGAATCTTCTTTCCCAAATCGAACCAGCTTTGCATATTTACGAAATTCATTGTCGTTAAAATACATCAACAAGATTTCGGAAGAATAAATCCACAACAACAATTTGTTAAACCCAACTATTGAAGGACATCATGCAAAATCTCCCACAGTTGGGGTATTCTAAAACTATCACAATGATCGGATTCGAAGGGGTGATCAAAGAAAAACGATTACAAGCATGACCTTCGTATTTTCCTTAATTACACACATAGCTCAAAAAATGTTTTAACTGTTTGGAATGGACCATACTAAATATTTGGGAGTATTACAGGTACGCATCTTCTTTTCCAAATCGAACCAGTTTGCATATGGCCTTAAAATGGGTCATAGGATCAAGACAGTTAGGGCAAGACTGGATGAAATCGCAGCTGATAAGATCAAATTTGGCTTCACTGAGCGCCTAACAAGGGCACAGTTTGAGCATGGGAAGAGAGGAAATACACACTCTTTTGTACGTGAGGAAGAAGTCATTGGGAGGGAGGGTGAAAAGGAGGCTGTTAAAAAGCTGTTATTGGATTCCAATGTGAAAGAGAGTGTTTCCATCATTCCCATAGTTGGGATTGGTGGACTAGGCAAGACCACGCTTGCTCAATATGTGTACAACGATGAGGAGATCAAAAGACATTTTGATCTGAGGCTGTGGGCATGCGTCTCTGATCCTTTTGACGAGAAACTTATTGTTGCAAAGCTCATAGAATCTGCAGCTAAAAAGAGAATCGAAAGCATTGAGATGGATTTGTTGCAAAGTCAGTTTAGAGCAGAAATTGATGGGAAGAGATATTTACTTGTTTTAGATGATGTATGGAACGAGAATCGTGATACATGGTTGAGCTTGGAAACACTGTTATTAGGTGGCCGGAGGGGAAGCAAAGTTTTGATTACTACACGAAGCATAAAAGTTGCAGAGATTACAAGCACATTGTCACCGTATCTTTTGGGAGGTCTATCCGAAAGCAATTCTTGGAATTTATTTAAGAGAATGGCATTTAAAGACGGGGAAGAGCCAAAGAATCCAAAGCTAGTAGAAATCGGAAGGGAGATTGTACAAAGGTGTGCACAAGTTCCTCTTGCAGTTCGGACTATAGGGAGTCTATTATATTTCAAAAACTCGGAAGCTGATTGGTTGTATTTTAAAANACGTCGTTAAAATACCTCAACATGATTTCAAAAGAATAAATCCACAACAACAATTTGTTAAACCCAATTATTGAAGGGCATCATGCATAATCTCCCACAGTAGGGGAATTCTAAAACTATCACAATGATCGGATTCGAATGGGTTATCAAAGAAAAACAATTACAAGCATGACCTTCGTATTTTCCTTAATTCCACACACAGCTCAAAAAATGTTTTAAATTTTTGGAATGGACCATATTAAATATTTGGGGGTATTACAGGTACGCATCTTCTTTTCCAAATCGAACCAGCTTGCATATGGCCTTAAAATGGGTCATAGGATCAAGGCAGTTAGGGCAAGACTGGATGAAATCGCAGCTGATAAGATCAAATTTCACTTTACTGAGCACCCTCTAGGGACGCAGTTTGAGCGTATGAAGAGAGGTGATACACACTCTTTTGTACGTGAGGAAGAAGTCATTGGGAGAGAGGATGATAGGAAGGCTGTTAAAGAGTTGTTGTTGGATTCCCATGCGAAAGAGTATGTTTCCATCATTTCCATAGTTGGGATTGGTGGACTAGGCAAGACCACGCTTGCTCAATATGTGTTCAATGACAAGGAGGTCCAAAGACATTTTGATTTAAGACTGTGGGTGTGTGTCTCTGATCCTTTTGACGTGAAAACTATTGTTCAAAAGATCATAGAATGTGCAACTAAAAGAAGACGCAAAAGCCTTGAGATGGATTTGTTGCAAAATCAGCTTCGAGCAGAAATTGATGGGAAGCGATATTTACTTGTTCTAGATGATGTATGGAGCGAGAATCGTGGTGTTTGGTTGAACTTGGAAACACTGTTATTGGGTGGCCTGAAGGGAAGCAAAGTTTTGATTACTACACGTAGCAAAAGAGTTGCAGAGATTACAGGCACAATGTCTCCGTATCTTTTGGGAGGTCTATCCGAAAGCAATTCTTGGGATTTATTTAAGAAAATGGCATTTAAAGGCAGGGAAGAGCCAAAGAATCCAAAGCTAATCGAAATTGGAAGGGAAATCATGCAAAAGTGTGCACAAGTTCCTCTTGCTATAAGGAGCATAGGGAGTCTATTATACTTCAAAAATTCAGAGGATGATTGGTTGTACTTTAAGAACAATGAACTTTACAAAATAACTCAACAGGACAATGATATTTTCCCAATACTTAAGTTGAGTTATGATCATCTCCCGTCACAATTGAAGCAATGTTTTGCCTTTTGTTCGTTGTTTCCAAAAGATTATGAAATTGAAGTGGAGGTGTTGATTCAGCTATGGATAGCTCAAGGCTTTCTTCATTCATCAGATGGAAATAGGCGTCTTGAAGATATTGGTTGCGAGTATTTTATGAATTTGCTTTGGAGGTCATTTTTTCAAGACATACAAAGAAATGCATATGGTGATATAGAAAGATGCAAAATGCATGACCTTATTCATGATCTTGCACAATTTGTAGCAGGGGACGAGTGCATAATTTCAAATCCAGATGCACAAAAAGTAGTTGAAAGAATTCTCCATGTGGCATTTGATTCTTTATATTCATTACCGGATATTCCAGCTCCTTTGCTCAAGGCAGAGAGAATGAGAACGCTTCTTCTGCGACTTCCAATATTTTATGGATACGGTTGGTTAGTACTTGAAGGGAATAAGCTAGCCTATGATACACTTATTTCAAGTTTTAAATGCTTGCGTTCCTTGAATTTGAGTGGATCAAATATTCAAGAAGTGCCGAATTCCATTGGCAAGTTAAAGCATCTAAGATTTCTTGATCTTTCTTGGAATGAAGATATCAAACTACTCCCCTCTTCTATAACTCAATTGCAAAATTTGCAAACACTAAGACTTGACTTTTGTAGTGAACTTAAAGAATTGCCAGAAGACACTAGAAACTTGGTCAGTCTTAGGCATCTTACACTTCATGGGTGTGACAGCTTGACTCATATGCCGTATGGACTGGGAAAGTTGACTTCTCTTCAGACATTGTCGTCATACGTTTTAGGGAAGAAAGAAAGTTCTGTCTCCAAGCCAAAGGGTGGGCTAGGCGATTTGGATGGTTTAAATGACTTGAGAGGAGAATTTTGTATCAAGGGTTTAGAGCACTTGAGATCTTCTCCATTAGAAGCCAAGGCTGCAAACTTGGAGAGGAAGCAATACCTTCCAAGTCTGGTATTAGAGTGGGGTCCTGAAGATGGTGATGATAGTGATAAGGCAATTGGAAATGATGAACAACTGTTGCAAAACCTTCGGCCACACCTAAATTTGAAAGGATTTTATATATGTGGGTATGATGGTGTGAGGTTATCTAGCTGGGTGTCCTCGCTCTCAAATTTGGTTTTTATTACCATAAGCAATTGTAAATGGTGTCAACATATCCCAGCATTGGACCAATTCCCTTTTCTCAAGCGTCTTAGTCTTACGTGCTTACGTGCGCTAGAGCACATAGGCAATGATGGTAGTGACGTGTCCTCTTTGTCCCTTGAAAGTCTCTGGCTTGAGAAATTGCCTAAGTTGAGGGGATGGTGGAAGATGAGGGAAGCAGTAACAGCAGAGCATGAGCAACATCATCATCTCCCATTATTCCCATCATTTCCTTACCTTTCTTCTTTACATATTGTGGATTGCCCAATAATGTCCATAATATCAGCCACGACAACCAAGGCAACACCAGGGAGCCAAACAACACCCTCCTCTTCCTCTTCCCTTTCCACTCTCTCCAAATTGAAGTCGCTTCGTCTTGGAGGTTTAGAGGAACTTGAATCTCTACCAGAGGAGTGGTTGCAAAACCTCACTTCTCTTGAGACTCTGAAGATTTGGGGGTGTCGTAAACTACAAATATCTATGTCTCCACTCCTTCAACATCTCACCGCGCTTGAAGATCTGCTGATTTCTAACTGCAGGGAACTTATCAGCAATGAGGATGAAGAGGGCTCACAAGGCCTTGGACCTACAACACTTCGTCATGTATATATAGAAAATGTTACAAGCTTGGTGTCTTTCCCAAGAGAGCTTAGACATGTTACCACTTTGCAATGGATTGACATTGAGAATTGTCCTACACTAATGTCTTTACCAGAGTGGATAGGCGACCTCACTTCACTTCAGACGCTTCAAATCCTTGATTGTCCAAATTTAATATCACTGCCTGAAGGGATGCATCGCCTCACCTCTTTACTACATTTGACAATTGCAAGATGTCCTTGCTTGGAGGAAAGATGTGAAGAAGGAATAGGAGAGGATTGGCCAAAAATTGCTCACATCCCAAACTTTTCGAATCAGCGATTCTTCTACTAATCGTATGGAATGGATCCGTAGCCTATTGCGCCAATTATTCTTCAGGTTCTTAAGTCACCAATTAGACAGTAATTTATATTTTACAAATGGTAGCATCACATATTGGGTAAAAGACTTATGATAGACCATGGAAGTCAATCCTATCCCAAATTTTCATAAAAAGTCAATAAAATTGTTGCATAACTCTGGGTTTTCTCATAATCAAATACAGATTTAGACAGGTTCTTTTTATTATTATTATTAGTGGAGTCTAATCTCTCTATTCATGGGTTGATTTTACCTTTTTACTGTTTTCATCGGCAAAATTTTGAGTTATTGTAGAGTTTATTATTTGGGGTTTTGATGGTCAGAGAGACATGCATAGAAAAGCATCAATTCATGAAATGGGTGTGAGAATCATTGGGAGGATTTCTGCAATATGCTCAGATATGTCAACCTCACTTCCATGATGAGGAAGTTCGGGTGAGTAATATTGCAAGAATGACAATGAGCTGTGCCTGTGGAAAGGGGACATTTGGTTAACCATATTTTGCATTTTTACATAGCATTCTGCCTACAATTTGGTGAACACTTTTTATCAGCATTTAGAACTTTTGTCAGTTTCTTTTCTATATCCTGGATATTATGACAATATGTCAGCTTCTTTTCTTTTCTTTGGTTTTTTTTCCAAACTTTCCCGTGAAGCTAACACAATTGACCAAAAGTCAAAAGACAATGCTTGTATTATCAGCATTAGTTTTTAACCCTTTAAATTTCCTGAGAACTTGAGTCTTACGTATTGTATTACCTGATTAATTTTAAGATCTCGAAACTCTCACCCTGTTGTAAGAGATAGGGTATTACAAGTTATTTAAAGACATATGTCTACTTGTCAGTTTCACACTCAGAACTGCTTAAGGATCCTGATGAGACATACTTCCTGCTTATGTGCTTGCAAGAATTAAGGGAGTTAAACAAGCTGCAGACCGAACAGAATCACAGATTTCTAATCTTCAAGTGAGTCATGTCACAAAATGTTAAAGTGTATTATCCATAAGTTGGAAATAGCAGCCATGACACATTCTGCATCTCATTTGGTTTATCCATAAGACTTACCGATGTTGATATTGCACTGGAAGAACTAGACGCCTCTCCACTAGCCACAAAACAAATTCTCTTTAAGGTTCTAATCTGCCTCCTTGCCAAGTTTAGCAAGCAAAGGGTTTTGGTGGTCATACTTGGAGCCATAGCTGCAATCATTAAATGTGCAAATTATGCTGTACTACTTTCCATTGTAGCCAAAACCTTTTATAAACAACCACAACAACTGAAACAGGATTCGAAGTCTTGGGTTTTAGTTTTTATGGTCCTTGGTTGCCCACTTCCCCCTCCCATTGGTCCAATTACTTATCCAAAAAAAAAAAAAATAGTCCTTGGTCTTGCATCATTACTAGTTATTCCAGCACAATCCAACTTCTTTGCTGTGGCTAGGAAGAAATTGATCAAATGTATCAGATCAGCGCGTTTCTTGAAGGCAATTCAGGTGTCCTGCAAAACATGATTTAAATTTCTAGCCAAGAAAAATGAAGAAAAGAAAATCTGCTCAAGATTAGGGAGAACTAATTTCCCCACTAGCAGAACTTACTCAACCTAGAATTTGTCTATTTTGCGTATGCAATTTGCTGTAAAGTGTTGTTTGAATGTGTTGTAATTTTTTTTTTATCAACTTATAAATTAGTTTTTTAGTCAAGATTATCCACCAAGATGTAAATTATGATAATTGCAGGTAATGCATGAGGAACCAAGCCAAGTTGCGAATGATGCAGTCGAGAGTACATGACAGTTCCTTCTTGTTGTAATGAAGAGAAGGTTAGACAACAATTCTAAAAAGTTTTGTAAGTTTCAAGAAGTTTGAGATTCATTCACACCAAAGAATTCAAGCAATTTTCAAAATTATGTGTGTTTTGCAGGTTTTCTTCACTTGGACCATGTGACCGGGGCAACTCTAGCAGTTTCTCAATCAGGTTCCATGGCTTCTGATTCTAGCAAAAGGCAAAGCTGCCACTGCTTCCATTTCTTTGCCATAAAGATTCAAAGTTAAACATAGACCCCAAATAGACCCACCTTGACCCTTTTCCCCGTCCCCCTGTTGTGACATCATAGACCCCAAATGATGATATTGGATGATATAAAGGTAGAAATTGAGCTTCATCATCTAAGCTATAGCCATTGTACGTCCAAGAGATTCCATTCAATGTGCTACCAATGCTCAATTCGAATCAGTGGTTTAAAGATGCACAATGATGGTGAAGCAGACTACGGTTGCCGTGGCCCATTAATTATCCACAATCAAAATCACAGATTTAAGCACGGCGGCTAGAATTTGAGTTATTTCAGAGAAAGGAAAGGTTGAGGCTTTCATTGTATTATCTTTTCACGTTATTGAAAATCTTTTTGTTTTCTCTGTTCCAGATAGTGCGCTTTCCATTTGTAATTTGTCTATCTCATCTCAAATCAATCAACGAATGCTTGAACCAAAAAAATTAAGATACTAGATTAAAACATCTAGTATCTTCATTTTTAATGACGACCAAGGAAACAAAACCTAAGACTAACATGACAATCCAAACATTTATATATATATTTTTTTTTCAAAAAATTTAAGGGATTTTTTTTTTTCAATTTAGGGGGGTTGTCAAAGTCTTTAAAAAAGTAATTATTTCATATACATGGTAAATAAAACTATATCTTAATTTAGAATAAGTTTGGTAGTTTATAATATATGAAAATGACTTTGGTTTTTTATTTAATTAATATTATAGAATCTTTAGGGGATGCAGCATCTATTCTGATATCGATACTATAGAATTGTTTTTTAAAATTAAATTTATAAAAAATAAGTTCTTTAAACATACACTAATACTCCAAATGAAAATATTGAACTATGCAAAATAATTATGCCTTTTTCCAAGTATATGCATTAATTACTTGTAGTATATTATTTACAATACTCATAATAATTTTTCTTACATAAAGAAGTTTTTCGAAAATAAAATTGATAAAACTCTATTTATAAGGACTATGCTACAAGAAGGATTAATGCATAATTCATATTATTTATTGAAAATGATGTATTAACCAAATTTAAATACAGAATTTGATTAGTAATCTTGTATTTTCAAAAATTAAAAAAAAAAGATATTAATAATAAAAATAATTATATTATTGTATAAAAATTAAAAAGATTTTGTTTGAACATTTTGTTTTAAGCTTTATGAGAAATGTTTGAAATTACATTTTTATCCAATTTTATGCTTTAATTTTGCTAATCATTCCTTAATAAAAATTTAAAGACCGATTAGCCGTATCACGTCAACAAATGGGGTAAAGTGGGGTGTATACAAATTTAAGAAGTTAATAAAAACAATTCTATTATTTACAATACTCGTGATAATGGTTTTTACATAAAAGAAGTTTTCAACTCCATGTGATCACATCTGGTCAATTCGGTGGATATTTAAAACAAGTTTTTCTACAAACGCACACGGTAGCGCCGCTGTGAATAATTTCCATTCGCTTCACAGCAAACACATCTTCCTTAATGCTACGCTCCAACGCCTCTCGCTGAATCAACAGCAGCCTTTAGCATCACTCGATTGACCAACAAGAAATGGCCGAACCAGCTCTCTCGCTCTTCAAGAGATTGGACAAAGATGAGCTTCAAAAGCTCGGGAACACGGTTTCCACTATCCAAGCTGTGCTTTTGGATATGGCCTTAAAATGGGTCATAGGATCAAGACAGTTAGGGCAAGACTGGATGAAATAGCAGCTGATAGGATCAAATTTGGCTTCACTAAGCGCCTTACAAAGGCACAGTTTGAGCATAGGAAGAGAGAAAATACACACTCTTTTGTACGTGAGTAAGAAGTCATTGGGAGAGAGGGTGAATTAATGAAGGCTGTTAAAGAGCTGTTATTGGATTCCAATGTGTAAGAGAGTGTTTCTGTTATGAAAATATTCCCTAGATAGGTCAATGGGCTCAAAACGAGTTAATGGGTTCTATAAAAATAAAGTCCAAGCTCGGCTCATTCAAAGAAAGATGAACCGGTCAAGGCTCCGCAACTCTCGGTAAAATACCGAGAGTCCAAAGGGCCTCAAATCTGCGTCCCGGATATATCGCGGATCAGTTCAACAGACTCTCGGTGAAATACCGAGAGTCATGAGGGTCTCAAATCCACATCCCGGATATGGCGTATTCTCTGAGAGTAAATAGCCTAGAATCGGGAAGCAACGGAAAATCACTGATTGGACGCCCAGATCTCGGAATATCCCGAAAGGTAAGGAAAAAGATTCAGACACTACTCTAAGAGGAAGTATAAAAGGAAGATGAATGAAACAGGAAAGGTACGTGATATTATTACGAATACTCTACTATCAGAATTCTGAAACAGTTTAAGCCTTACTGACTTAGGCATCGGAGCTATCCCCCGCCGGACACCCCCGGCAAGGATCTCTGATCTTTTTCTTTTGTCTAAACAGATTATCAGAAATATACCCAGGAGCTTTCATCTCAACAACTAGTGCTCATCATACCGGAAACTGTTCTAACAGTTTGGCGCCATCTGTGGGAACGATTCAATATCGTTTTCAAGAAATCAAAACCATAATGGTGAACACTCGATCAACCCAGACTGCTCCTCCTCAGGGAGCCGTAAATGCAGAGGTTCCACCTCGCCCTACCCCAAGTGTGGCTGCGTTACAGGCAACCATTGAACGGATGCAAAGGGACATGGAAGAACTGCAACGGGTCAACGCCACACTACGGCAGCAAGCTGGAAATGGCGAAGAGCACAGCAGTCATAACCATGTAAATGACAATCGAGAAGGAGACCCTGAACCTTCCAATCATCGGAGTGAGAACCAAGGGGGAGACCCTGAACCCTCAATCCAGACAGGAAAACGCCGGAAGACCAAAACTGGCGTGAAGAAACTAAGAGAGGTGGTGGCAGCTTTGGAAAAGAAGTGTGATCTCTTGCAAGAGTCTTCGCAAAATGGTAAAGGCAAAACCTCTGTGGTAGATAATCTATGCAGGGAATAGCCTCACCATTCACAGAGAGGATTGTCGCCATGCGCCTCCCTGACAAATTCAAGGTGCCCAGTATCCCGATCTTTACTGGGAAAGAAGATCCAACCGAGCACTTGGATCAATACCAAGCCCATCTCGATCTCCACGGTACATCCGATGAGGTGGCTTGTCGAGCTTTTCCCCTGACCTTGGGAGGAAATGCCCGAGATTGGTTCAGGAAAATACCCCCAAGTTCTGTAGATAGCTTTGCAGACCTGGGGAGGAAGTTCATGATCCAATTCTTTGCAGGGAGAAAGCGCAAGAAGTCCTCGGGCCACCTATTGACATTGGTCCAAGGAAAAGACGAATCTCTGAAAAGCTATATCATGAGGTTCAATCGAGAGAAGTTATCTCTGGATAATGTAACTGACGAGATGGCCTTCGCAACGCTATTTCGAGGAATCCATCCCAGCGGGGCCCTGATGATGGAACTCGCTAAGAAACAGCCGGACAATCTTCAAGAGTTCATGGACAAAGCAGAAGAGTTCATTAACCAAGAAGAGAATCTCAGAGAGCTTAGGCTCTCTCGGCAAATATCGGCCCCGGCTCAGAAAGAAGGCGAGAAGAAGAAGAAGAAAGAACCCAATGTTCAGACCATAACCAATCCCCGAGTCCATAAGAGGTACAGTGACTATAATTTCACTCCTTTAAACACGGACGTAACGGAAGTCCTTATGGAGATCAAGAAGGATCCAGGGTTTGTTCGCCCTCCTAAGATAGTAGGGGAACCACTGCTCAAGAATCAACACAAGTANCTGTGCCTATCATGAGGCAAATGGCCATACCACCGAGGGATGCATTACCTTGAGGTTGCTGATTGAGAAGCATATTGGTAATGGAAGGCTCGTCAAGTTCCTGGTAGACCAGAGGGATCACCGAGACCATAACCCGGCGGAAGAGCGCCAGCCTCGGCAATACCCAAGGAGGGAGGATCAACCGCGACAGTATCCACCGAGGGACAACCGGACTCAAAGGTACCCGCACCGGGACTACAGAGCACAGACGCTTCCAAATCCCCGAGACCGAGACAGGCGAGAAGAGGCTCGTAATCATGAACGGAGACGGGAAGAACCGAGACGAGAACGGAGCAGAAGCCATGGCCAAGCAAACCGACAAGTCCTAGGTGAAATCCGGACAATATTCGGAGGATTTGCAGGGGGTGGAGAAACCAACTCAGCAAGAAAGGCTTATGCCAGGCAAGCAAAAAGCTGGGAAGTCTACACACTAGATCGACCCCTCAAGACGCGTAAGAAAGATTCCCTCGTCATCGGATTCTCCGATGATGATTATGTAGGAGTAAGTCGACCCCATACGGATGCTTTGGTTGTCTCGATACAGATTGGAAACCACAATGTCCACCGCATCCTCGTAGATAACGGAAGCTCAGCTGACATCCTCTATTGGTCAGCCTTCCTACACCTCGGGATCTCCCGAGACAAGATCATCCCAGCAACGTCCCCTCTTGTGGGATTCGCCGGAGAACAGGTCTATCCGGTGGGTTCCATCGAGCTCCCAGTGACTCCCGGAGAATTCCCAAGACAAAAAACCATCATGGTCAAATTTCTCGTAGTTGACAGACCATCTGCATACAACGCAATCTTGGGCCGAGCTGCTTTGAATGAGTTGGAAGCAATAACATCAACAGCTCATCTCAAGATAAAGTTCCCAACTAAGGAGGGAGTGGGAGAAGTCAGAGGTGACCAATGGACGGCACGTCATTGCTACAATACTTCTCTCAAAGATTTGCCAGAAAAGTCCAAACCTAGAGAAGGGACCAATGAGGGAAGCAGATAGCAACCAATGTCTGGAGAACCGGTGGAGGAACTGGAGGAGTTCGAGATCGGCGATTCCAACAAAAAAGTCAGAATCGGATCCCAATTACCCCGAGAACAAAAAGAGGCATTAGTGGAGTTCCTGCGAAGAAATGCAGACGTGTTCGCATGGAGCCATGAAGATATGCCTAGAGTAAACCCCTCGGTGATAACTCATCACTTGCAACGTAGATCCAAGTCATAGACCCGTGAAACAGAAGAGAAGAAGCTTCGCCCCCGAGCGGAATCAAGCAGTCGCAGCCGAGGTGGAAAAACTGTTACAAGCGGGTTTTATCCGAGAGGTAGACTACCCAGAATGGCTAGCTAATGTAGTCTTGGTAAAGAAATCAAATGGCAAATGGCGAATGTGCGTGGACTTCACCGATCTCAACAAGGCTTGTCCAAAAGATAGCTTCCCCCTACCTCGGATAGATCTGTTGGTCGATTCAACCTCAGGTCACGAACTCCTCAGTTTCATGGATGCATTTTCCGGGTATAATCAAATATACATGCATGAGGTAGATCAAGAAAAAACCTCTTTCATCACTGATCGAGGATTATATTGCTATAAAATGATGCCTTTTGGGTTAAAAAATGCTGGGGCCACTTACCAAAGGCTAGTAAAAAAAATGTTCCGAGAGCAGGTCGGGCGAAATGTGGAGGTATACGTGGACGATATGCTTGTCAAAAGCATCCAATCAAGAAGCCATATAGAAGACCTGACAGAGACTTTCAGAACGCTCAGACAGTATCAGATGAAACTGAATCCAGCCAAATGCGCCTTCGGCGTAGCTTCTGGAAAATTTCTGGGATTCATGGTGTCACAGAGGGGAATCGAAGCAAATCCCGAGAAGATACAAGCAGTGCTGGATATGCATCCCCCAAAGACCATGAAGCAGCTACAACAACTAACCGGGAGGATAGCGGCACTAAACCGTTTCATATCCCGATCTACAGATAAGTGTCTCCCTTTCTTTAAAATTCTCAGAAAGGCATTTACTTGGAGCGAGGAATGCGGGACAGCCTTCGAAAAATTGAAAGAATATCTGAGCAATCCACAACTCTTGAGCAAACCAACCGAAGGGGAGATACTATACCTGTACCTGGTAGTATCACCTTCAGTAGTAAGCTCAGCCTTGATCCGAGAAGATCAGGGAGTCCAAAGGCCAGTCTACTTCACCAGCAAAGCACTCCACAGAGCCGAGGAGAGATATCCCCGGTTGGAAAAATTGGCGTTCGCCCTGGTAGTCTCAGCTCGGAGGTTAAGGCCATACTTCCAAGCCCATGCTATTAGAGTCCTCACCAAATACCCCATGAAGAAAGTGTTACAAAGGCCAAAAATCTCGGGAAGGTTAATCAATTGGGCAATAGAGCTTGGGGAGTTCGACATTGAGTTCCACCCGAGAACCGCCATCAAAGGACAAGCCATGGCAGATTTCTTGGTAGAATTCTGTAACATCCCGGAATCCGAGGAACTCCCGGGAAATGAGACTTGGGTGATATATGTAGATGGATCATCCACATGCACTCGCAGTGGGGCTGGAGTAATCCTGATAAGCCCAGAAAAAGAAGAGCTAGAATTCGCCATCAAAATGGACTTCGCTACCACCAACAATGAAGCAGAATACGAAGCAGTCTTAGCTGGCCTCGGGATAGCTAAAGATCTTGGAGCCAAAAACTTGGAAGTCCGAAGTGACTCCCAGGTAATAGTCGGTCACATCCAAGGTGACTATGAAGCTCGAGGAGAGAAGATGATCAAGTATCTTGCAAAGATCCAAGAATACCGAGCCGACTTTGACCGGATAGTATTGACGAAAATTCCGAGAGAAGAAAATGTCAGAGCCGACGCCCTAGCTCGGATAGGATCAGGGTCGGATGAAGAAATCGACGCATCCAAGCGTAAGGTACGAGTCTTGACTATACCTTCCATTATTAAAAATAATGATATGATGCACATCAACATCGAGGATCCTAGTCCGGAATGGGCTAAGGAAATCACTCAGTATTTGAAAAACGGGAATCTCCCTGAAGACAAAAAGGAGGCTCGGAAAATCAGGATGCGATCAGCAAGATACACTCTCAGCGGGGATACTCTATACAAGAGGGGTTATACGCTACCTCTCCTCAAGTGCTTATCAAGAACCGAGGGTGAATATGTCCTCAGAGAAATACATGAAGGCATTTGTGGAAGCCATATGGGAAGTCGAATGCTCGCTCACAAAGCGGTCAGGGCCGGATATTACTGGCCAAAAATGAATGGAGATTCAGCAGCACTGGTCAGACATTGCGACAAATGCCAGCGATTTGCCCGAGATGAAAAAAGCCCT
>FXXK01000284.1:392054-408496 GCA_900184695.1 Betula pendula
CCAGAAGAATTAAGTCCGATTTCATCGCCCTGGCCCTTCGCCAAATGGGGGGTTGACATTGTGGGACCACTACCACTAGGAAAAGGAAGCTGTAAATTCCTGGTAGTGGCAATGGATTATTTCACCAAATGGGCAGAAGCGGAGGCCTTAGCCACAATTACTACGGGGAATATCAAGACCTTCCTTTGGAAATCCATAGTCTGTCGATATGGAATTCCATATGCATTCGTCACCGACAATGGCAAACAGTTCGACTGTGATCCATTCAAAAAGTGGTGCGCGAAGCTGCAGATCAGAAATTTCTTTTCTTCACCCGGTCATCCACAAGCTAATGGTCAGGTAGAAGCCACAAATAAAACTCTTATGAAAATACTGAAGAAAAAACTGACTGAGAAGAAAGGAACCTGGGTGGAATTTATCCCAGAAGTCTTATGGTCTTACCGCACCACAACCAGGACCCCCACAGGGGAGACACCCTACTCCCTCACATTCGGAACCGAAGCTGTCATCCCAGCTGAAATTGGGTCTCCCAGCTTTCGAGTTTCTCACTACAACCCTGGGCTCAACGACGCTGGAATCAACTCTCATCTAGACTTATTACCAGAAAAAAGAGAAGAAGCAACAGTGCGAATGGCCGCTTATCAGCAAAAGTCAGCCCAGTATTTCAACAAAAAAGTAAGGCCCATAAGCTTCAAGCTCGGAGATTGGGTTCTTAGAAGAGTCACTATCGCCACCAAAAATCCAACCGAGGGAAAACTAGGACCGACCTGGGAGGGTCCGTGCCAAGTTGTCCAGAACCACCGACAGGGAGCATATCATCTACAAACAGCAAAAGGCAAACGACTACCAAGGCCATGGAACGCGGAGCACTTGAAAAAGTATTATCCATAAATATTGTTGTATTTTCCTTATTATTTCTTCAGGAAATCAATAAAAGACACTTGCTACTCAAACAAATACAGATCGGTTCTATCAACCACAAAAAGTCTCTACGGATAAATCTTCATCATCTAACGCCGAAGTTAGTTGATAAAGTACGGATAAACCTTCATCATCTAACGCCGAAGTTAGTTGATGAAGTACGGAAAAAAAATCTTCATCATCTAACGCCGAAGTTAGTTGATGAAGTACAAAAAAAATCTTCATCTCTAAACGGATTTATGTTGATAAACAAAAGAAGCCAACCAAACTAAGTTTGGCTCGGTTCTCGGGGGGATATATAAGGCTCAAGCAAAGTATTTCGGATAGATGGCCTCTCGGTAAAAAAAAAAAAATGCTCTCGATAATTATTTGACTGTTAGTATTATCTTGCAGAAGATAAACATATAAAGTTCTCTCTAAAATTTCCAGTAACGTCAAAAGTGTGGTGGTTCCTACAAAAACTGTGGCTCAACAAAAAAAAACAAAAAAAAAAAAGATCCTACGAGCAACCATCTCTGACTTGTATCAGCTTTATCATATGATTCGTCTCGGAAACACCGAGGGAGCTGAGCAAGAGGCTTATGGGAGATCCATCCGCTCCGTCCAGTTCAGAACATCCGGAAACAGCTCTTCTCCCATATAGTGAAGTTCATTACGAGCAGCCTCAGGAACAGGGAGGAAATCAGATTTCACGGATTCTGCTTCAAAATCAAAAAGGTTCGGATGTAGTACCAAAGTACGGAAGGCTTCAAAACCCCAGTTGAAACCCCGAGCCCAGCTATGATCTCGAAGCCAAGGAAGGAAGGATAGCTGCTTGAAATACCGAGCAGCTTTAACCCTGAAGTAAGACAGCTTCTTCTTCAGGTATTCACACTTGCCTTCGGCTTCCTCAAACCGTTGGGTTGCAGTCTTCAACTTGTCTTCAACCTCTTCCTTCCCAGCCTTGGCAAGCCTTGCCTCTTCGCTCAAAACATCTCGAGCGGATTCCAGAGAAGTGACAACTATTTCCGAGGCATTCAACCGAGCCTCCAATTCCGAAATCTTCTGAGCTTGCTGCTCCTGCAGAAGGGAAGAGTCTCGGGCTTGCTGTTTAAGCATAGAAATCTGCTCGTCTTTTTCTTCGCACTTAGCCTCAAGTGAAGAAGAGTGTTGTTGACTCTCGGTTAGAAGCTGCTGTAGCTGAATTACCTTAGCTTCAGACTCTTTTAGCCGAACCACTTCGCGTTCAAGATTCTGCAGCTTTACGCGCATCTCGGGCAATTCCTGAGGATGCTCCTTTAGGTACTCTTGATACTCTCGGTACAGAACCGACAGCTTCACCGCGGACTGAAACATAGAGAAAATCAAGGAGTTATACAAGGCAGATAAAAGACTTCATAAAAATCAGCGTGCTGTTACTTACTTCAATTTGGTGATGAACTATGATATCAGCAAATCTCTCGGAGGATGTCCTGCCCGATCCAGGCCTTTGAAGATAATTCTCAGGAGCTAAAGCCTGGAGGGCCTCAAGTGGACATCCAAGAAGACCCTCTCTCAGGGATCGGATAGGAAGTTTGCGAGCTGAAGTCTCCCCAAAAGGCACCTTAGGCTGATCCGTTACAGGGCCTTGATCAGCAGCAGGGCCTCGAGAAGAAGTTGGCAGATCTTCCATTCTTCTCGGAGATGAAATGGGGGGGGTCCGCATCAGCTCGGGGTAAAGGAACCTGGGGGGTGGAAGAATTTTCTGGAGCCTTCTCAGTTACTTCCACTGAAGGTTCAGCCGAGACATCCTCTCGGATAAAGTTCTCATGACCAGACCTCACGGAGTCTGAGTCATCTAGAATTTCATGCACTGTTACGGGAGAACCTTCAGCACCTCTTGGAGATAAAGTGTTTCTAGAAGGGAATAGAGGTGTGGGCAAAGGAAAGCTAGGCTCTGAATACATGACGCTGGCTTCATCGATTAAGTCACTGAGATGCGCGCTCATGCCGATACCCAAGTCAGCTCCCCTCATCTTCTTTGATCTCTCCTCAGTAGGAGCCTTCCCTTTGTCCAGAGCCTTCCTTTTCTTCTGAGCGACTGTCTTAACCCTGCCCCCAACTGGGCCAGCTCGGACGGCATCGCTCATAAATTTCTCACTCTGAACTCTAGGCTCTGCTGAACCTTCTCGGTTGTCAGACTCAGGATCAGAGTCAGGTTCGTTGTCTACCGAGGCCAAGAGTTCTTCTATCTCAGCCATCTTCCGGGCGGATGAAGCAGCATTGTCCCGGCGTAGCTCGGATAGTAGAGTTTGCATCGGGACGGAAGTGGGGCCTTGAGACATATCAACAGGATCTTCTAAAGTTGATCCTCTCGGGGCCTCAGGAAAAGGTGCTCGTCTAACTTCTGAGACGGGCTTTGTTGGAGGCTTAGTTAGGCCTTTCTTAGCCTTTTGTTTTGGCTTAGACGCAGCTCGGGTTGATTTTTCAGGAGCGGCTCGGGTTGATTTTTCAGGAGCAGCTCGTCTCGGTGGTTGAACTTTCTTGGGCTTACCTTTCTTCCTCCAAACGGACTTATTCTCGGGGATCTGATAGCCCAGGTACCTCCTCATGTTTTCAGTCGTAACAATATTGTCAAACTGCATCCTCTCTATATTCATATAGTCTCGAGAAAAGGCGAGCATAGTGTTGACTCTAATAACTTCATCCCGGCTAAGATGAGGAATTCCCAGAGCTGAGAGTAAAAATAAGTATGGAATCAATACTTTAAAAAAAAAAAAGAGGGCAATGATATTTGCATACCTTCGGCACTAGGAGCTCTCCATTGTCGAGGAATCCTTCGCACATCGGATAAAGTCTCGTGAGGAGAACACTCCCAACCACCTGAAACGTAGAAATATCCATGCCTCCATTCCTTGTTACTGGAAAGGCTAGAAGGCAAGTTCAGAAAGAGTGGTTTGGTCCGAACTTGGAAGCCAATGGTTCCATCTCGGTACTGTTGCACTCGGTAAATGGAGAAAAATTCCCGAATGGACATTCGCTGTCCTTCTAGAATCATGGGCCATAATATATATGCCGCAAAAAAGTATCTCCAACCGTTAGGTACAATTTGGCTTGGAGCTACTTGTAGGTATTCTAAAAATTCTCGGGCTATAGGGGGAAATGGGAGACGAAGTCCGGCCATAAACATTTTATCAACAAGACATACCTCACCGCCGATGAAGTTTCCTTGAAGATCCTTAAAATGAAGACGAACTTCAGGAGGGATGTCAAAATTATGGCGTAATCGCGGTTCATCTGCAGGAGTGAGACTCGTCTCGACAGTTCTTTCTATAGGGAGATAGGAGATCGGAACCCTAGCTCCATCTTCGATCGGAGGAACTTCCTCATCAACTCTGGCGCCGTCGCCCTCCGCCTCAACTGAATCATCAATATGAGGAACTTCTTCCTCTTCGCCTTGAGAATGTGGATGGGTGTCAGGTTCCCTAGAAGAAGCACTCTCAGAGCATGAGGACGACATTGTGAGAAAGAGATTTGAGAAAGGTTAGGGTTTCAGACAAATGAAGAAGAAGGAAAAACAGGCGACAATGGAGGAAACGGTGAGAGTGGAGAAGAACCTAGTGGGNCTCTGGCGCCGTCGCCCTCCGCCTCAAACTGAATCATCAATATGAGGAACTCTCCTCTTCGCCTGAGAATGTGGATGGGTGTCAGGTTCCCTAGAAGAAGCACTCTCAGAGCATGAGGACGACATTGTGAGAAAGAGATTTGAGAAAGGTTAGGGTTTCAGACAAATGAAGAAGAAGGAAAAACAGGCGACAATGGAGGAAACGGTGAGAGTGGAGAAGAACCTAGTGGGCCAGCCCTATTTAAACTCGTCCCAAAGGATGACGAAGGGACAGGTGTTGGTTCTCGGGGAGAGGAAGGAACAGCCGTCAACTCTCGGGAAAACCAAGAGACGGCCGTAACTGCTGCAATCGAGAGAGAAAAGGGCGGCGCAATGATGATGAAGTGGAAAAGACGTGGGATGACAGACAAAGGGTTTCCTCAAGATTTGTGCCCTAAAAAGAGCCGTCATAAGGGGCTGACACGTGTTTCGAAGCAACCCTGGGTTGACACATGGGATGTATCAAAGTGTCCTAGCCAAGCAGAGAATTACTAAAGAAAGAAAAGGTATTGAGATTGAACATTTTCAAAGGTAATGTCTGAATTCCCAAAACCGAGTCTAGTCTAGGTTGGGAATTGGGGGGTAACTGTTATGAAAATATTCCCTAGATGGGTCAATGGGCTCAAAACGAGTTAACGGAGTGGGTTCTATAAAAATAAAGTCCAAGCTCGGCCCATTCAAAGAAAGATGAACCGGTCAAGGCTCCGCAACTCTCGGTAAAATACCGAGAGTCCAAAGGGCCTCAAATCTGCGTCCCGGATATATCGCGGATCAGTTCAACAGACTCTCGGTGAAATACCGAGAGTCATGAGGGTCTCAAATCCACATCCCGGATATGGCGTATTCTCTGAGAGTAAATAGCCTAGAATCGAGAAGCAACGGAAAATCACTGATTGGACGCCCAGATCTCGGAATATCCCGAAAGGTAAGGAAAAAGATTCAGACACTACTCCAAAAGGAAGTATAAAAGAAAGATGAATGAAACAAGAAGGTACGTGAATTATTACGAATACTCTACTATCAGAATTCTGAAACAGTTTAAGGCTTACTGACTTAGGCATCGGAGCTATCCCCCGCCGGACACCCCGGCAAGGATCTCTGATTTTTCTCTTTTGTCTAAACAGATTATCAGAAATATACCCAGGAGCTTTCATCTCAACAACTAGTGCTCATCATACCGGAAACTGTTCTAACAGTTTCCATCATTCCCATAGTTGGGATTGGTGGACTAGGCAAGACCACGCTTGCTCAATACGTGTACAACGACGAGGAGATCGAAAGACATCTTTGATCTGAGGCTGTGGGCATGCGTCTCTGATCCTTTTGACGTGAAACTTATTGTTGCAAAGCTCATAGAATATGCAGCTAAGAAGAGACTTGAAAGCATTGAGATGTATTTGTTTGCAAAGGCAGTTTAGAGCAGAAATTGATGGGAAGAGATATTTACTTGTTTTTGATGATGTATGGAATGAGAATGGTGATACATGGTTGAGCTTGGAAACACTGTTATTAGGTGGCCGGAGGGAAGCAAAGTTTTGATTACTACATGCAGCATAAAAGTTGCAAAGATTACAGGCACGTTGTCACCGTATCTTTTGGGAGGTCTATCCGAAAGCAGTTCTTGAAATTTATTTAAGAGAATGGCATTCCAAGACAGGAAAGAGCCAAAGAATCTAAAGCTAATAGAAATCGGAAGGGAAATTGTACAAAGGTGTGCACAAGTTCATGCTTTTTTGTGAATGTTACTTAAAGTCTAGGGCTAATACTTTAGCCCTCTGAATTAATAGCCATTTTTTATTTAGTCTCACGAACTAACAACTTTGACACTTAAGTCCATCGAGCTACCATGTTGTTCCAACTTAGCCTCATCCGTCACTTTTGACCATTATGAGCAATATAATAAATTTTCACCCTAAATCTTGTTTCTTTGGTAGAACAAAGATGTAACTGATGCAATTCAGAAGAATCAGAACGTTGTTACTGCTTATGACTGCAAAATTGTTGAACGTGTTCTTCTCCATCAGCTGAAGCAGTTTGACAGGAACTATCACTTGAAGATGAAAGCATCAAGGTTTATTTTCAGTGAAATAAATCAGAAATTTCCTACCATGCCATTCAATGCTATGCGTATTGTGCCTTTACATCTTTTTTTAAAACATTGTCTTTTGGGTATTGTCCTTTGCCATCTACTCTTCAACCTATCATAGTATATGTGGACTTTCTCTACAACAGGGCTCTGCAGGAGAAGAGGGCTCGACTGGATTTGGTGGAGTGTGTTAATCATGAACTCTTGCAGCCGTATCCTGTTCTTCATGAGAAGTTGGGTGGGAAACTTGTATCTGGGTTAATAGCAGAACCCTATTGACTTCTGAATAATTTCCAAAAGAATATATACAGGGATGATTGTTAGGTAAAACATCCAGACTTCTTACTTTCAAATTCTTTGGTAATCTTTCAATCTATCTTTGTTTGTTGAATATTAAAGTAATTAATTTTGGTATTGCAGGATATACTGTGAAATGATTAAAGCTATCATAAGTGTGAGTTTTGAGGATCCTATGATAGTAGTGTAAGTAAGGTTGAATGGTAGGAACTGGAATTCTCGCCGGGTTTCGTGACTGAAGGGCTTCAAGCTTTTGAACCCCTGTTTGTGTTGTCCTTTAAACCCTTGTAGTATCCGTAAATTGAGGGATAGTAGATTTTTGAGAATGGACGATCGCTTGATCGCTGAGGCAGTTTCGTGATTCAGTGCCCCGCTTGCCTCCTTTAGTGTGGTGACAGGCTTGGTTGATCAATCTTCAGAGTTGATGGATAGTGAAGAAGAGGACGATGATTTCTAAGGTGTGGTAGATGGAGTTTGAGAAATTGGATGTCGTCTTAGAGACTACCCTCAAAAAGGTTAAAGGTAGAAGAGAGCTTCTAAATTTAGAATGCTCCATAAACTACGATGCTAATGGTGCATCTACTAGGCCGAAAAAATGCAAGGTTTTCTAATTGTGTGTCTTAGGGGTTTTGGGTTTTGCTATTTTGTTGACTTTAGGTTTGAGGGCTTGTTGAGCTTTGGATTTGAGGGTTTTGAGTTTTTTGGGTTGAAGGCTTGGGTTTCTTGCTCGTATGAAGCCTCTCGTATATATTTTCTGTGTACTTAGAAACACTTTATGCTTTTCAATAAATTTTTATCAAAAAAAAAAAATCAAACTTGGGAGGGCATTGGCTTTCCCTTGGTCTTATTGGATGTGTACCTTTAGCGGCAGCACCAGCTATATATACATGGATTTGTAAAGTAAAGTTCCATTAAAAATGGTGAATTTTCAGTGTTATATAACCAAAACTAGTGATTATCCTTTTTTCCCAAACATTACGAGGTTTTATGGATTTTTGTTCCTAGCTTGTATGGATTTTCAACCATCCTTTTTTATCAATAGAGAAATTGAAAATATATTGCGCGCCTTGGTCGAGGAGGAAATTTCTTAATAAAAAGTCTTTGCATTGCTTAAATGTCTTGGTTTTCTACGTTATACCTTGGTAATATTCAAACTTGTGGAACTTTAAGATATTCTTTTTCGGACAGAAATTTTTTATAAACTGGTTTGTATAAAATTTTTACAAATCGGCCTTTAAAAGTGACATGTGTCCTTAGCATGTGAGAAGTACATGCTTTTTTTTAATAACATGTACTTCTTATATGTTTTTTTTAATTACATTAATAATAAAACATGTGAAATTTAATAGCATTAATAATAAAACATATATTTCTCACATGCTTAAGAGACACATGTCACTTTTATAAGCTGGTTTGTAAAAAATTTATGTCCTTTTTCGGCAGAATAGTGATAAGAGAAATTGCGTTGTATTGGACAAACCAAGAAAGTGAATCGAAGTTATAATTCTAGGTTTGCCCTTAGGACAGTAAATCGAAGTTATATTCTTCTGTTTTTTTTTTTTTTTCCTTTCCTTTCTTCTTTGTTCGTTTTGTTTCCTTTCCTTTCTTTGGTTCTCATTTGTGTTCGTATTTGTATTTGTCCAAAGCAATCTTCCCCCTATGAGATCCTCCAGCCAAGTCTTAATCTTCCTTCCACATGGTAAGCCAAGTCTATTTTACTCATCAAGTATGTCTTCCACACCGAAAGCAAAAATATAATGAGAGTGGGCTGGCTTCCCCGCGGAAAAAGATTCTATATTAAAGTATGGGAAAACTACTTTTTACCCTTCCAATGTTTGAGCTAATTTTCAATTTAGTCATTAATGTTTAAAAATTTACAATGTATTCTCCTAATGTTTGCTAAAAATTCAACTCAGCCATTCTGTTACTTAAAGCCATCTAAATGACTGATTTTACTGTTCACTTGATTTTTTTATTATTTTTTTACTGTTTAACGGTTCACTCGATTTTTACTGTCCACTCGTTTTTTTTTAAAAAAATTATATATATATATACTATATATTTAAAAAAATAATAATAAAAAAAAACGAGTGAACAGTAAATCTGTCAATTTAGACGGCTTTAGGTAACAGAAGGTCTGAATTGATTTTTTTTGCAAAACATTGAAGGGGTGCATTGTGAATTTTGTAACATTGGGGCGCTAAATTGAAAAATTCGTTCAAACATTGAGGGGGTAAAATGTAATTTTTCCTTAAAGTATCTAGTATCTTATTTTTAATGACGACCAAGAAGAAACCTAAGACTAACATGACAATCCCACACATTTATAATTTTTTTTTTATCAAAATCTTTAAGGGATTTTGTTTTTTCAAATTAGGGTGGTTGTCAAAATATTTTAAAATGTAATTATTTAATATATATATATATATATATATAGTCTTAGTTCGAATGGACAATTGTCAGTTCGAATGGGAGGAAGCCAGGAAGCTTCATCCTAACTATCGTCCTAATCTCAATTCGAACAGATAATGTTGAAAAAGTTTCAGAGAACTCCATCCTAATCCTAGTTCGAATGAATAATGTTGAAGAAGTTCTAGAGAGCTCCGTCCTATTCTCCGTTCTAAGACAAGTTCAAACGACTAATTACGAAAGTGCTCCAGAAAGCTTCGTTCTATCTTCTGTTTCAAGTTCAGTTCGAACAAGTGGGTACATTCCTTTTGTGTTTTGGCCCAAGCCGGCCCGCGCCACGCGCTAGTAGGAATTTCAGTGCGTCGACCAGATAACCACCCAAGTGGGCTCATTCTTTTTGTGTTTTGGCCCAAGCCGGCCCTTTTGAATTTTGGCCCATTATTGGCCCTTTTTCGAGACGGATTCAAGTAAGCCAACCTGTTAACCGCCCAAGTGGGCCAGCTCACACGCTTCACACGTGTCGAATCAAGTCAGCTGACTTGATAACTGCCCAAGTAGGCTCTTTTTTTTTTGGCCCAAGTCAGCCCTACATTCCTGCCCATGCCGGTCCATCTCACGCCACCACCAGCCGCCAGCCTTTGTCTCCTCCAGCAGCACCGCCGTCCGTTTTTGTTTTCAAACTCAAGCTTCCAGGATCTTACACCTTGAGTTTGAGGGGATATGTTAGAATATACTGAAAATATAATATATTTTTCTATATATTTCATATTTGGTTAATATTGAAATATTCTCTATTTATGGTTGATTATAATCAAATCTGAGAGATTTGATTACCATATTTGTATTTACTCTATACCCTATAAATAGAGACTTTTGTATTGTAGACAATTAAATTAATGAGTATAATGTAACCCTAAGGGCCTTCAGAATGATGGGCGTAGGTGTCTAACACCGAATCACCTGTAACTCTTTGTATCTCCTTCTCTTTCCTACTTTCGCTGTTATTCACATATTTTATACTTCCGCATATATTTCAACAATATTGATAAAAAAAAAAAAAATCAATAGAACTTTCTCTCTTCTTTGAAAAAGGAAAACTAGATAAAAAAAAAATATTTTAAATAAAAAAATAGAAATGAAAAGCTAAAATACTGAGCTAGTTGTATGTAAATATATAAAATGTATTTTTTAATCAAATTTTAGTTAAATATTTGTGGGTCCGGCTCTTTAAAGTAAGGGGGCCAAAATATATTTTGAGACGTTTTGGAGCCTTTATCCGGCTCTCCACTTTTTTTTAAAAAAGAGTGGGAAGCAGGAACAGTACTCCCATTTACTCTATACTTTTTATTAAACTAGTAAAAAATCATTTCTCTCACCTAGTTTTTTCTTTTTTCCCATTTCTTCTTTCCTCTTCTTCTCTTTCATTATTTCTCTCAAATGAAAGAATTTTGAGAAATTTGAAAAAAAAATGACTGTTAAGAAAATGACAAATTTTGAAAGTATGACTTTTGGTAAGAAGATAAATTTTAAAAAATATGATAATTATGAAAAGGCAAATTTTAAAAAATAGGACCCTTCAGAAAAATAATTTTTCAAAAGTATTACCGTTTAGAAAAATACAAATTTTCAAATATATGAATGTTAGAGAAAGAATAAAATAAATTCTTAAAAATTATAATTAAATAAAATAGTGAAAATAGATTCTAATTTGGAGTGTCAGATGTAAGTGTTTAGAAAAAATTGATAACTAAAATGATTAAAAAAAAAAGTAATTTTTATTTCAAAATATAAACTAATTTTAAGGAGTCAAATAAAAATGCGATGACAATTGGAGAAAATTAAAATCCCACGTCTCTCAAACTTGGAAACGGATCCTCTCAAACTTTGAAATGGAACAAAACAAAACAAAACAAAATAATTGTTAATATTTTTTTTAAAAAAAAAAAAGACAAGTCAAAACAAAAATGAGAACAAGAAATTTTAACAAACAATCTTTCAGGTTTAGAGGGCTTCGTTGGCCACATAGGTACGGAAATAAGGGCTTGATTCTAACATTTCTCTTAACATTCTTGCACTGAGTTGGCTCTTATATGTGATGAAATGTTCATGATATTCATTCTTCTAGACAAGAACAAAACTAGGAAATCTGAAATAGGTCCCCAATTTATTTTGGGTCTGGAATAGGACAATAGGTTTATGTTGGGAAGATTTTGAGGATCATGACTACCAAAAAAAAAAAAAAATCACCTTTTGGTCGATGAGGTGAATAAGACCACTACTCGTCAATGATGTTAAACGCGGGTCCAAATATTAATGTTGTATGTGGTTGAGATTAAAAAAAAAGAAAAAAAAAAAAGAGGATAAGAAAACGATGCGTACAACTCTCAATATTAATAGTCTTGTATTCAAACTCGGTGGTCTCTTAATAATATTTATTCATGTCCTTTTTTTATTTTTCTACTTTTTAAAATTACCATTGGACTCTGTAGTCCCCATGTGTAGACAACATGGGGACCACAGATCCAATGGTGATGGTAATATTTAGGAAGGATTGGAGAAAGCATTTGGGTAGATATTCTAGCATTTTCTATTTCTTTATTATATATTATATTGGTATATCTTTTTCTTCCTTCAATTTTTTTTATGTTTTTTAAAAAAAAAACTAAAATTCAAAGGTGGCCACGTCAAATTCTGGTGGAAACCCCTATGCTAACTACCCCTTAATTGAACATTTCGGTTTATTTAGAAGATACGATTTGTGAACTTAAATAATGAAAGAAATTCACGCATGCCACATTTTGTTTTGTTTGTCTTTTTGGTTTTTTTTTTTTTTCCAAGTGCAAATTACTAGTCAAGGAAAGGGTTATACGAAGATCCTTCTCTCTATTAAGCCTAATAGAAGAGAAAATGGGTAGAAATTGAGAAATATTTTTCAAACACTAAATTGTAACGGGTTAGTTGGTGAGATAGTATGCCAAAAAGTTGATACTTCTTAAAATTTTATGTAACATCCCATATCAAAAATACTGTAGCTTCAATTTGATGTCAACCATGATTTGGGAGAAAGGTTAGGGAAGATGTGGTCTTGTTTTAGCCGAAATAGTGACCAAAAAATCTCCTTCATGAGATAAAGTGATGGCATGTACTGTTATACTTATGATTAAAATCAGTCATTGGATCTCAATACTTGTCAAAAAAAAAAATCAATAATTATTTTTTGCACGTCATCATATTTATAATAAATGACTGAGCATTTTTTTTTTATTTAACAAATTTCGTCGACAATGAGATAAAAGCTTAGAATAATGCTATTCTTTACATATATTTATCACAGTAGCTCATGTCATACCAACGACATTACGTGTTTTTAGTGATTAGACATGTACCCTGAAACGAGAGATTACTATCTCTACCTATCATTATATAGCTTAAAAATAAAAATTAAAAAGCAAATTTTTTCCTTCAAATAGGATGAAAGAAATTATGTAATAAGATAAACATAGTTTTACTATTGACAGTGAAAAATTTCTTGTTATATATTTTGTTAAGCTGCTCTGTATTTTTTTTTTTTTTTTCCTGTGATTGAACAAAAGCTTGAATTTGTAGAATCCTATGTTATCTGCTCAATTGAGTGGTTCGATGAGCAATTGAGCAAATTCACGGTCGGTGGTCTATGTTAGCTTTCGGTAGTCGGACAAGGGCCATGTCCAGGATCAAATTAAATAGAGGTAGGGGTTTAGATTAATTTAATTTAACAGTGGGTGTGAAGGACCAATAAAGTTGTCTTCGACACTTTTCAAATAAGTAGAGGTAGGTGAAGGACAAGAAAGTTTGACAAAGGAGGAAGAGAAGGGCCACCTAAGCGAGGTACAGTGGGGGCATGGCTGCATGGGCGTATGAAGGGAAATACTTATAAAAAAAAGAAAAAAAAAAAAGAAAGGGCATTCGCCACAAGCCAGCCCTCCTCAAATAAATAGAAGCCGACGACTTGCTGGATGACTACTCCATGAACTTCTACGGCGACAAGTGATGAACAGGATAAGAAGGCAAACAGGTAACAAACCCAATTCATCTAATATGCACGATACATGCATATGTAATTGAATATAGCATACAAACTGTTATATTATATCTACAGCCATATTCACGTACATCATTTTGAGAGTTAAATCCATAACAAGATACTCTACTTAGCACTAGCAATAGCTTTCCTTTTAAACCTCATTTTTTTTTTTTAGTAAAAAAAAATACTGTTAAAAAAATTTATGTAGTCGCTTATTTCTATGTTTCAACAAAATTAAGAAAACATAAAGAAACCAAAATTATTCCTTTCATCTTAAAAAATCAAAGTGGCTACCTTAATATTATTTTAATATAAAAACTTTCTCTCTTCCTCTCTATTTTCTGCTTACTATTATATAAAATATATTTAAATATTTTCTTTTTCTTCTTTTTCTTATATCATTATTTTAAAATAATATTTTAATTTATAAAAAATTATAGTAAATTATTTACAGGAGTATTTCACGTAGATATTTTATCTTTCGGTTCTTTTGTCGTATTTTTTTTTTTATTCTATGCGCTTTACAGCTAGAAAATGGAAGCTTTCCTCAAAACAATTCATTTTTAAGAATTGCTAGCCATGCATGCTAATTAAAAAGTACGGTTAATTAAGTTTGTGTACCATACTTTTCCAAAGAGCAAGGGATGGAGGTTAGAAAAATTCACAATAATTGCCCGCCTCCATTATAATGTTAAAATCCCAACTAGTTCAACGGTAGGAGAATTTCTAACTATCGATATATATGACGGATTCGAATGGTGGTTGTAAATGAATACACCAAAAAAACATTAAATCTGACTTATAATAAATTTACAACAATTAACAGCATGACTTCATATTTTTTCTAATTAAACACACATAGCCCAAAAATGTTTTAACTTTTCGGAATGGGCCGATACTAAATATTTGGAGGGTATTCCAGGGTACGTCATTCTTCTTTCAAAAAGAACCAGCTTGCATATGCCTTAAAATGGCCATAGGATCATGGTAGTTAGGGGAGAGACTCGAATAACATCTCGCGGTAATAGACCAATTTACTTTACTGACCGCCCTCTAGAGCACAGTTTGAGCCTAGGGAAGAGAGGTGATACACACTTTTTTGTACCTGGGGGAACATCATTGGGAGAGAGGATGCCAAAAGGAAGGAATTGTTAGAAGCTGTTATTAGGATTCCAATCGTGGACGAGGAAGATACGTTTTCTCATCATTTCCATAATGGGTTGGTGGACGTAGCAAGACTACACTTGCTCAAATATGTGTGTCAATGACTGGAGGAGGTCCAAAGGACATTGATATGGAGGTTGTGGGCATGGTTCTGGATCCTTTACGTGAAAACTATTGTTGCAATGCGCTCATAGAATCTTGAACTAAGGAATAGCCTGGAAGCCTTGAAGTGATCCGTTGCAAAGTTGGGCTTCTGGGAGAAAAAATTGGAATAGAAAAGAGATATTTACTGTTTTAGACGATGTATTGAATGGAGATCGTAGTACATGGTTACCGAATTTGGAAAATTGTTAGTGGGGTGCCTAAGCGGAAGCAAAAGTTTTTGATTACAACACGGGTAGCGAAAAGGTTGCAAAGATACAGCTCAGTGCTCACAGTATGTAGTGGTCCGTTCTTTTGGGAGTCTATCTGAAGAGTAATTCTTGGAGGATTTAATTAAGAAATTGCATTTAAAGATTAAAGGAAGGCCAACACAATCAAAGCTAGTTAGAAATGGAAGGGAGTGATCGTACAAAAGTGTGCACCAAGTTCCTCTTGCTATAAGGAGTAGTTTAGGGAGTCTCATTTACTCAAAAATTCGGAGATGATTGGTTTATACTTTTAAAAACAATGACTTTACAAAGTACTCAACAGACATGATGATATTTTTTCCATACTTAAGTTGAGTTAGATTGATCATCTCCGTTCACATTGAAGCATTGTGTTTGCCTTTTGTTCGTTGTTTCAAAATTCATGAAATTTATTGGTGGGAAGCATTGATTCAACTATGGACAGCTTCACGGCTTTACTTCATTTGTCAGATACAAACAAACGTCTTGAAGATGTTTGGTCAGAGTATATGGTTGGTTTGGAGCGTACGTTTTTCCAAGATCAGAAATGAATGATGGTGATATAGGAGCATTGCAAAATGCATGACTTATCATGATCTTGCACAATTTGCAGGCAAGGAACGAGGTGCGATAATTTTCAATCCAGAGGCAGAAAAGTAGTTGAAAGAACTCTCATGTCGCATTGATTGGTTAATTCATTACCGGAATTCCAGCTCATTTAACTCAAGCTAATAGAGATGGACGCTTCTTCTACGAATTCCACGTCCTTTTCTACCGATGACCGTGTACTTGAGGGGAATAAGCCAGTCTATGAGACAACTTATTCAATTTTAAATGCTTGGCGTTGCCCTTGATATTGCAAGTTGCTCGAATATTCAAGAGAGTTGCCAAATTCCATTGGCAGTTTCAGCATTGAAGATTTCTTGAATCTTCTGGGAAATAGAGATATCAAACAACTCCGCCGGCTTCTATAACTAAATGCAGAATTTGCAAACACTAATCTTGGACTTGAAAGAAGCTTAAGAATTGCCAGAAGAACACCCCTTAGATAACTTGATTCAGCCTTAGGGCACTTCGCTTTTCATTGCGTGTTGGAGAGCTATGACTCATATGCCACATGGACTGGGAAAGATTTGACCGCTCTCCAGACACTTTGACCGCAATACAATTTAGGGGCGAAGAAAAAAGTTCTGCCTCCAGCCAAAGGGTGAGATAGGCGATCTGCATGGTTTAGATGAATTGGAGGAGGAACATTATGTATCAAAGGTTTAGAGGCAAATTGAGATCTTCTCATTAGAAGCCAAGGGCTACAAACTTGGAGGAGGAAGCAGCATCCTTTCAATTTCTCGATTAGAATTGGGACCCAGAAGCTGGTACGCATGATAGTGATAAGATAATGCAAATGATGCACAGCTATTGGAACCTTCGGCCAGACCTGCCTAAATTTGAAAGGATACAAATATCTGGGTATGCAGGTGCATCTCTCTCTTT
>FXXK01000285.1:1601-87928 GCA_900184695.1 Betula pendula
GTTTAACAGCAAATTCTAACTAATGAAGGAAATTAAAAGAAATTAAAAGTTTAATAGCTTAAATTGAGAGATTTTAAACTTTGAGAGGTCATTTCAAAGCGCGTGAAAGTTTATGAAAGTTTTTTGAAGTTCCCCCCCCTCCCCCTTTTTTTTTTTTTTGGATTATAATGTTACTTGTTCCTCTATGTAGATGCTAATAGCAAAATAAGTCTCTTTCATGCAATGAAAACCAATTGGGGGTTTTCACAGTTTCTCTCCCTTGCTACTTTTTCTGATCCTTCCAATGGATACCTTGTTGATGACACATGCGTATTTGGCGCTGAGGTTTTTGTCACAAATTATACTGGGAAGGGGGAGTGTTTGTCCATATTAAATTTGCCAATCACAGGCATCCGCACTTGGACTTTTAGCAGGTTTTCAACAATAAATAATGAATATCTTACGATGGAGTTCATAGTTGGAGCACGCAAATGGTACGTGTCATTTTTTATTCTACACCCCATGACTACAATTGACTTGCTTATGAGGGTGAAGTTACCTATTTCTCCATTGAACTCAGGGATCTGAAGCTATATCCAAAAGCAGTTTCAAATGAAGATGGTAAAATCTATATTAAATTGATTTTATCGGTGAGTGATTGGGAAGTTCCTCCCCCCAAAGGAAAATTGTATGCTAAATATACTCTGCGTATAAAGGACCAAAGAATCCCAGGAACGCACAATGTCAGAGCTTACAGGTTAACTATAAATCTGATCAGAACACATTTATAAGGATTAAGGAATTTGTTTCTTCAATGCTTTTTGAAGAGCTTCAATATTGATTTTTGTTTTTGGTTCGATAAGTATTTTTAACAGAATTCTTTTGCAGATTACTATTTGTTCCTCAAACTCAACGAGAGGGCCACCGATTTGACCCGAAGGTTCTGCTTGCTAAATGACGCTCAAGGAATACATCAAGGGGGCCTTCCTTCCTTGAATGACACTTTACATTGAAGCAGGATGGTAGAAAGAAGTAGATAGAGTACAGCAGTAGCCTGGTCATCAAGGATTTTGTCCTTACTGAGAAGGAGCGGTAAGATCAGATGCTCATAGCCTGGTGGATGGATCGGAGACTTGCCAATAATGGACGGCTGGAGTTTCTCCTGTCAAGTTGCCAGAGAAGCTAACTCCTCCTGTGAGATAGATAGCATGATGAGGAAAGTGCTCCAAGTTCTGCTCTGAATAGCGGAGATGGGAGAGAGAGAGAGAGAAATTGGTGCGAGAGAGTAGAAGCGGGGTAAAAGGAAATAGACACACATCACCTCATTGGCTCACGATACAAGGTATGTATAGGCATGAAGTTTTCAGTTATCAAATTAATTGATTTTTTTAATTCTTCATGTTTCTATAACTAATAACTTAAACTCAAGACCCGGACGCCTGAGCTCGAGTGATCTTGATGTTGCATGCAAGACAAATGAGGTAAAGTATAGCGGAATAATCAAATCTGAGATATCCAAGTGGGTATCCTAGATATGTACTCGCGTATTGCTTACCTTATGAAGATAGATGCGATAACCAGACGTAACGTGGTGTTGGTTTAATCGGCTAATTCAGTGACAAAATATTTTGGGATGTAAGTTTCAGATCTAGGATGGTATTAATATATTTTTTAAAGCCGAGACAAAGAAAACTCAAGAAGTTAAAGAATTCGTTCAAACGAAATCAAGTTCGAACGAGTTATTGCGCAAAGATCCAGAATGCTTCATTTGCTATCTTGGTATATTCTAGTCCGAATAAAGGATAAAAAAAGAGAGTCTAGAATGCCTCGTTCGAAAGAGTGGAACACAAAATGTCTTGGTTGGAATTTTGTTTGGAATTAGGTTTGGACCAAGCAAGTTCTTATAAGTGAAACTCTAGAGTTCGTTTGAACAAACTAATAATGCGGTAGTGAACAGTATCCTAGCCGACTAAGTCCAAAAAGCCTCGATGTTTTCTCCCGCCTATTTAAGGCCCACTATATTAGGGCCATTATAGCCTGTAATAAACCAAGTCCGCTCGATAAAAACCCGGCTCCGAGCTCCGAGCTTGAATATTGGTATAAACTCATTCGATTAATAAATATAGTACATACTCGACTCGCCAACATGAACTCAATAGGGGCTCGCGACCTAGCCTGTTTTAAGCTCCAATCGGTTGCTTTGCTCCGTTATTTAGAACTTGCCAAGCCTAGTAGGGTTAATATATTAGCTAACTAACTAATATTACTAAGAAACAACTAATTAGAAGTATCATTAAGTATTACCTATGAATATATAGGTCATTGCGATTAATAATATATATATATATATATATTTCTAAGTAACTAACTATACTAATTAAGTAATAATCGTATTTCAATAAATGATAATATTTTGATATATATTAGTATTACCATCGATTGATGTATCAAAGTGTGTGTATATATATTATTAACTACTAACTAGTTAGTTCATTAAACTACGAACTTAAGTATTAATATATAGTTAATATAACAATATAACTATATTGAATAGTTAAGATATAACTATATAACTATATATATAACACTTGTACATGGTTAACAATAGTTATTATTATACTTATAATATAGTTAATTAGTTATATATAGTTATACTAGACTAACTATTTGTTCATTATCTACTTATACCTATAATTTCTACTCTATAGTTATATATAATAATGTTTTGTTAATTTGTTATTTATAGGACTTATAATTATATATTATTTATATTATGCCTTATATAGTTACATATTATATATTTATATTTAGATAAATGTATAGAGGTCTGTTTATAAATTCAGACTTGAACTTTGCTCGAATTATACATTAAAAAATTTAATAGCGTAGTCGACTGCAGCTCGAGCTTGCCCAAGCTTCTAACGAGCTAATTTTAAACATACATTTTATAGTTCAGCTCAAATACGTATTCTCATAAAAGAGTCAATCTTAAAATTATAAAGCTCGGTTCGGCTCAACTCAATTACAACCTTAGTCATATACCATGACTTTTGAACATTGAAGGCATCATTACTTTGTTTAGAGAGAAGTCTGTCTTTGAGATTGGGCCTACAAAGATCATAAATTTCTCTTAGTTAATTCATAGCATTTCAAAACCCTTCATCCATTAGAGTTATGATTTGAAGCGAACGAGGTTCGTTCGTAAAGATAATCCATATAAAAGAAGATAAAAGGTTCTGAAATCACTATGATAGGAATTACTGGGGTTACGAGATTATGTCTCTAGGTTACAAAGATATTTTTAAAAAGTACGTTTTTTATTTTGAAAACATAATACACATATTAAATATTTTTATAGATAAGAATGTTAATTTAATTGGAATGTATACAAATATTTTTTTTTTTATTAATAAACTCCAAGAACACGCGGCAAAAGAAATTGCTGATTGGAACTGTAAAACCTTGCCCTTGGGAAAACCCCAAAACCTCACAATCTCTCTGTGAGTGATTTAAATTAAATATATAGAATTTCATACCAAAAAAGAAAAGAAAAAGGAAATGGAGAAGAGCTTCACTCTGATACATACAATCGCCACTGCCGGCGCCTTCTCTGCCATTTCCTTCTGGTAAAGTAAAAGTAATTCCCCTTTTTCCCGCTCAACTTTGCGTCTCTTTCTCGGGAAATTCATCTCTCTTGCTCTCTCTCTCTCTCAGGTACGGGTTCATGTTCGGCCGAGAGTCCGCCCGCAAAGAGCTCGGCGAGGTGATCGAAGGTCTTCGCCGTGGAAGCTCTGATTCTGCAGCTTCTTCTTCGCCTCCTCATTCCTGAATGGTGTGCTATTCTGTCTCTTTGGTTCATAATTCAATGTGGAAAATTCTTGGTTTTTCAATTTGGTAGAAATATTTAGCTAATTGGGTTCTCAAAATTGGTTATTTTGTTTTGCTCTGGTTGTGTTGAAGAAGTATTGTGGTGGTGCTTTTTGATGAGCTTGATAGTGGGTATTCTTGATTTTCAGGATGCTAGGGTTATACATAGGATTTCACCATACAATATGGGTTTTTGTGATATGCGCTTGTAACGTTGTGGGAGAAATGTGATAGTAACATTGTGAAAACATTTGTGATTGTGAATTGGCTAGTAGATTTCAAGGTGATGTTGTTTATGGAATAGGTTTTCCTTTCAGGTTAGCAGATTATATCTGTTGGAGTTAACCCATTTGTGGAAATCTAGAAAAGCAACATGAGCCTTTTGCAAACTCAGCCTACTTTCTTTTCAGAAATTTATGCATTGCTAGCTTGTGGCCACAGAATTTTAATGTGGTGGCAACATACACTTGCTATATAACAGTAAAGGAATTTGTGTAAAATGGTAGTAAAGTTGTGGGGTTTAGATCTGTGATAGGTTACAATTTTTTTCCTCTTTTCTTGAATGTCTGGATGTTTACTTATGTCCTGAACACAAATTAGAAAGCTTGTATTTTTATAGGTTAAGACATTAGATGTATCACTAGTATAACTTTCTCTCTTTGTTGCAACCACCTAAGGGTGCTGTACTCTGTGTACGTGCACTGTGGCAACTATTATCTTGGTATATTTCTCGGGCATCCATTACGGTAGTTTTTGATATAGAGAGTCCTGTGATGCATTGTTTTTATGTGCCTCTCCTTAGGCATATGGTTGAAGTCTACAAGAAGTTAGTTGCATTATTTATTCCAGTAGAATAATGGTTCTTCAAAACTCTAATGTTTTGAATGTTTGCATATTCAGGTGCTTTGTCAAAGTCCACAGCATCTAGAGGGCAGATATAAAAGAGATTTCATCCTTAAAAGGTTGTAATTGAGTTAATCGACAAATCCCTTAGCTATTCAGACATATGTTAAACAGTCTCTGAGCCATCTTTAGCAGTGCATTTTTCATGTTTGCTTATGTTATCCTTGAGAATTTTGTTTTGCTATAGATGACAATTCTAAAACCTTGGCATGTTAACCTTACTTTGAGGATACACTTCTCCTGCTGGGAAAATATTGTTTGATATTAACTACTACCCCTGCTGGAAGGTAGTTATTTGATATTAACTACTTTAAATTAGTGTTTTTTTTTTTCCTGAGAAATGTTACGAACAATACATGTCTATGCTTTTTCAAAAATTATGTAATTGTTGTTTGCTGATAATAGAAACAGTGGCCTAGCATTGAAGTAATAGAAGGCTGTTCTTTGAATTTATGATGCATGTTTATGGTTGTTCTATTCGAACGGAATATCATCCTCTCCATTTCAAGTGATCTGGTTTAACCATATTGCATTTTTATCCATAGGGACCTATTAACTAAGTGGTTAATTTAAGTAATGGTCTTGGCTGTCCACCTTTGTGCACTTATTTACACTTGATATCCCCTTTTAAGTAGATGTCCTCTATTTACTTAAGACATTTACATGTAAATAAGGAAATACATCTATTCGAATTCAATAAAAAAGATCCTAAACTTCAGATTTCCAAAGAACTAAGAACAAAATCGAAAATTTNAGGCAGCATAGCAAAGCTGGAGCATTTGACTACTCTCTGGAGGTATACCCAAAATCTCAAAAGCTTAAAAATTCTTTTAGACCTGTTTAATGAAAATAAAAGACCAGCAAAATTTTGAAGCAAATTAGGTGTTTGGCAAATGCCTTTTTTATGGTAGCCTTAGAAAAATTCAGGCTCCAAACTTTACAGACTTTAGGTGTTGCAGATACAGAATTCTATTCTTGTCTTTGACTCTGTCAGAGCTAATTATAATGGACTGAGGTTATAGTGCATACTTATCATGGTTTTTTTTTTCCCCCTGTTTTTCTTTTTTCTCTACATTATAATACACTAAACTATGCATTATTACAACTTAACATGCACAGATAGTCTTTACACAAGAGCAACTTCTTTCACTTTCTTTCACATTCTTCTCTTTGATGAATCCAACATAAAGGTCAGTCCCACTGGAGTCGCACTCCGAAAGTCTCGTGTTTCGACCACCTTCCAACATGCTTTTCACAAATTGCACCATGTTCCGCCAATTATTTTCTTCGAACAAATTCTTATTCAATCTTAAATATGTGAATGCAGACAATCCATTGCCGGAATCCGACCTGCTTGTTTCCAAAACTTGTCCATATGCACTCTCATCATACCTCTCCAGAGCATTCTCCCCTGCAAGTTCTATTCTAGCATCCCTTGTTGCCATCTTTACTTCCCGAACTAATCCCTGCGGCGAGCAATTCGCATTCTCGGGCTGTTCTCCGTCTTTCATTTCCATGCAGGTGAAGTTGAGTACAACTCCATGTCTGCCCATCATTCGTGCTATTGGAAGGTAACCATCTCTACGTCTAGTGTTATAGTATCCAGCGGTTAGTTCAGCTGCATGGGACCTTGTTCTGTAATGCCAGTGGATTCCAGCTACTTTTCCAGAGAGTTTTGCTCCAGTTTCTTGAAATATTCCTTTTGCAGCAGCAAGGATTCTGTCACCGTGCTCTAGTAGCTTTCCGGAATACCACTCGAGAAAGAACTCTGCATATTCACTGTTCCATGTTCCATCCCTGCGGAAAAATCCGGTGTCTTCAGGAAATTGATTGTATTGACCGGCATCATGCGGTCCGCTTCTTCCCCAGTCACTCTTCCCTTTCGCCTCTGCTACTGCTTTTAGGGAAGCTCTCATGTACTGCATGAGATAGAAGCTTGTGTAAGAGAGCATAAAGGTTTCATTTGAGAATAATTTTTAGTAAAAAAGTAAAACATTAACAAACAACTTCAAGCACAAAACACTCAAAACTACTTTTAACTTTGAGTCATTATTAATAGTTTTTTCTTTTCTTATCGATGAGCTTTAGCTCAAATGGTATCTTCTACACTATAATAGTCAGAAATAAAACCAAAATTTCTCATTCGGAGAGCTAAAATATGAATAGGGGCTAAGCTTATATATATTAAATTTAAAAGTAATATTATTTAATAGACTATTATTTGATTGTCATACAACTAGAATAACGTATCAGGAAAAATCAATTATTAATTTTTTTATTTTTATTTTTACAAGTGCTTATTTTCACTGTCTCATTAGCAAGTTTTATAGCAATTGTATAACAATCTACTAAATAATATTATTTTTAACTTGATAAAAAAAATTACGAAAAAATTTGAAAACCAACTGGCCTACACTTAGTTCCGCCAATAAAATTCAAAATTCATGCGTAACTCATCAAGAGGGAAAAAAATAATTTATTTATTGTTTTTTATAAGTAAAGCTCTTATTGAATTTTAGGTCATGATCGACAGCTGTGGCCCATGATTTAAACATATATGGATTTTTCTTCCCCTTTTAAGCTTAGGACAGTTACCTTGTCATAGCATTGAAATTCTCCAATTCCAGGAAACTNTTTCGCCTCTGCTACTGCTTTTAGGGAAGCTCTCATGTACTGCATGAGATAGAAGCTTGTGTAAGAGAGCATAAAGGTTTCATTTGAGAATAATTTTTAGTAAAAAAGTAAAACATTAACAAACAACTTCAAGCACAAAACACTCAAAACTACTTTTAACTTTGAGTCATTATTAATAGTTTTTTCTTTTCTTATCGATGAGCTTTAGCTCAAATGGTATCTTCTACACTATAATAGTCAGCAATAAAACCAAAATTTCTCATTCGGAGAGCTAAAATATGAATAGGGGCTAAGCTTATATATATTAAATTTAAAAGTAATATTATTTAATAGACTATTATATGATTGTCATACAACTAGAATAACGTATCAGAAAAAATCAATTATTAATTTTTTTATTTTTATTTTTACAAGTGCTTATTTTCACTGTCTCATTAGCAAGTTTTATAGCAATTGTATAACAATCTACTAAATAATATTATTTTTAACTTGATAAAAAAAATTACGAAAAAATTTGAAAACCAACTGGCCTACACTTAGTTCCGCCAATAAAATTCAAAATTCATGCGTAACTCATCAAGAGGGAAAAAAAATAATTTATTTATTGTTTTTTATAAGTAAAGCTCTTATTGAATTTTAGGTCATGATCGACAGCTGTGGCCCATGATTTAAACATAGAGCACTGATTGGCAACAGCCTAGGCTGATGCTACAGTGCATCAGCCCAGGCTGTTGTTTACATTTACTCTTAAACATATATGGATTTTTCTTCCCCTTTTAAGCTTATGACAGTTACCTTGTCATAGCATTGAAATTCTCCAATTCCAGGAAACCTCCATGTTCCATTACTCTCTGGGTAAGATGGATATCTGAGCTCCCCGCAAGGACCCATTCCCACTTGAATTTCCTGCAAAAATTTGAACACGAGTTCCTTGAGCCGAAGGCAATGATTTCCTTTACAGTTTGGAAGTGAAATTACTACTTTAACTAAACATATCCTGTCAATTTGATATTTGATATCCATACACCTTTTTTATGGCAAACTTGAGATTGTGATTTTGGGATCAGAAATCTTTTAGATCTCTTAAGATAATATCAAAGTTGAGTTCTTAAAATTTAAAATATTATTTATAACTAAAATTTATCAACAAATAATTGATTTATGTTGGTTTTTAAGGATGAATCATGTCCACATGACTTGCCTAATTTGTTGGGTCATGAGACTTATTATCAAATGAACAAAGTTTTTCCCCTAATTTGAATAAAAAAAAAAAAAAGGACAAAGTTTTTCACTAATCTGGGTTAGAGGAAATTTTTCAATTCAGTATATTAAATTTATGCATGTTCTATTAAAATGCGTGTGAAAATCACATGCTCCAAGGACAAATTAGCTTGGAGGAATTTCTTCCAAATTTCTAATCAAATTTGTAGATCTTCTTTTGGCTTACTGTGACTTTTTAAAATAGTTATTTTTAAAATCGTACGTTTTAAAATTGCAAATCTAGACACACACTAATAGTAGCAATTGGCAATAGGTGTTAATTAAATATGTTTGTAGATGGTTCTTACCACAATAACATCGCCCAAGTAATCGCTGAATCTGTCACGGAAGCTCCTCATGTAGTCAGAGTAGACCTGAATAGGTGTTCTTCCTCCGAGAACAGCCAGTGAATCACAACCCAAGGAGATGTATTCAGGATTCCTCCTGCCTGATTTGTCTGTATAGACAAGGTCAGGGTTCTTGCTGATTTCTTCCAACACCCATGGAGGCAACGGAATGCTGCAGAGTTCAAGAGAAAAAAAATGACTCTTTTAATTAAATTTTATATAACAAGGCCTTAAAAGAGGGAAGGCTTAATTTTTTTTTTTTTTTTTTTTTTGAATGGAAAGGGGGAAGGCTTAATTAATTAAACCAGAAAATTACCACAAAATGAAAGTAACACAACTTTGTGAATTGAAAACTTCTAAAAATAAAATCAAACCAACAGAAATCCACTCGACTTCTTCACAAATGAGATAAAGAAACATAATTTTATTTAAAAAATTACCACAACTTTGTGTAAAAACTCTAAATAAAACCAAACCAACAGCAGAAACGAATGTAATGTTGATCACGCTCTTTCCGTGATTTTGTTTAAAAAACAAGTTTTGTTTTTGTTTTTTTTTTTTTTTAACAATTTTATTTAAAAACAGGCAATTGGCCGGCCGTACCTGCAAGAGTCTCCAACATTTCCTCCGCACTGATGAAAAGACATGACAACTTGGAGCTTCAAGCCATGCTTTTGAACCATCTGCACCAGCTCAGCATACCCATTCCAGTTGTATTTGAGAGGCCCATCTTTCTCCACCAACCCCCACCAAGCATCCACCATAACTCCTTCCACGCCCGCGCTCTTCAACGCCATTAAACTCGCATTCATCGCTCGGGGCTTGTTCAGATTCCCCCCATGCGTCACCGTATCGAGCGGCAGCATCACAAAAACTGGGACCCTCCTCCTGAATCATTGTTTTATCCGGTGCTAAAGTGACCGCCTGACAGCGCGTGAAGCTTCTCCTCGACATTCTCATAATTTCTCCACCCTTCTGTTGGATTCACGCAAGAGAGCTGCGCAGCTTCCTGCATCGAGCTCCTCACGGCCCGGACACGGCATGATGGCTTGCTTTGTGCAAAGAAAATTGTGCTGGAAAACTCCTCTGGAGTTTTCAGGGCGCTTCTGCAGGTGTCTTTGAGATTGATGAAAGAAGTTGATGAACGTAATGTTAAAGTCATTTTTTTCTTCTTTTTCTTTTTTTTCGTGTTTAATTGGTGTTTTGAAGAGGGAAAAGAGAGAGAGAGAGAGATGTGTGGGAATGGATGATCGAAGGTGGGTGTGGTGTTTATTTATAAAAGAGAAACTCTGGTTTGAGTTTTTGAAAGAGACAACGTTGGTGGGCTCTAGTATTAAAAGCGCCAAAGAGTGCAAAATATCGAATGAGTCGGCTCACTTTTTCAAAGCCGTTTTCTCTGTACGCGTTTACACCTTTTCATTCTTATCGATCTGGAAAAAAATTGAAGGAATTGCTTTGAAGTTTCGGGTCCGCCTTTGCCATTTTTATACTCAACATTTAAAAATAGAGAGCTCATACAATTACGATGAGTTGTAAATTTTATTTTTATAGGCTATAATGAGAGGTTGATATATTATTTAAATAAAAAATATTATATCATCTACCGATATATTATTACAAATTTAATTGTAATTTTGAGAAATAAAAAAATTAAAGAAAGAGAAGAGAATGAAATATAGCATTTCCCTAATAGATCTGGTAGGTCTCTTAAAAAAGATAAATGTCTATTTCGTGTGTTAAACTTTTTATTGAATTATGTAAAAAATGGGTTTTACACCACATCTTAATTAAATATATTCTCTTAAAAATAACAATTTTAAAACTTTAAAAACGTGTGATTTGAAAATACATTTTTTGAAAAAACACAACTAAGTTTGTGGTAAAATTGTAATTTAATATTTAAAATTGTGTATTTATTTGTTTAAAAAAATAAAACTTGTTTGCGCAAATTTTTTTAAGTCATAATTTTTTAGACACACACTTCCAGCCAATATCTTTTTTACAATTTAGTTTAAAATTGCATTATTTGTCTGTTAAATTGTAGTGCCAAACATAATATGATAAGTTTTTAATGGTTCTAATATATCGTATATTTCTATCTTGGAAAAGATTGAGAGAAAGGGAAGAGAAATGGAACTGGTTACAGCTAGAAGGAACCTATTTCTCATGCAATATATAAATATAATGTCCTTTCCTTTCCTTTTTCTAGTCTTTAGATTCAAAATATAATTTAAAATAACTGAATTCATCGATATTTGCCTTTGATTATGGATGTTAGCTATCTCAAGGATATTTGTTAGATACGTTTTGAAATTTGAAATTTGAAAGTTTAAAGCACTAGTAACCAGAGAAATTGAAATATCTTTTAAGTGATGCAAACCCTTGATGTTTTGACCTAACTCCTGTTAACAGCACTGGTCCATGTCAAGGATCTGGTTCGCATATCCAAGAGTAAGGTAACTCTCATAGAAGATAATATCTGTGTCATAGAAATTCAAGTGCTAGCTAGCTCTTCAAGCCGCCTTAACTATTTTATAATCTTTTTTTTTCTTTCTTTTTTGATTCTTACATAATATTTGATTTTTGTTATATAAAATTCTTTCACGACCCATATTGAGCAGAAAGCCTACATGGTATGTAATGAAAATTGGTTGTTCTTTTCCCACTGTATGAGATCAGTCATATACCATACTTTCTTGCCTTCTTTTATCCTTTCCTCTTCAAATATTTGATGTAATTACTTCGAATATACATTAAAGAGGAAAATGTTAGACGGTTCCTATAATAGGTCTACAACTTACTTATATGTGTTAGCATGTGATTGAATTAGGGTTAGCAATTGTTGACACGACCAACAAATCGATATGAACTCAACACAAAATTAGCAAATTAGGATTGAGGAGCCTGATTCGTTTAATTAAATAAATCAGATTAATTAAAGTTGATATATATAGTCTTATACCTATATCTTGACATAACCTAAATTCGATATGTAAATATGAATTGTCGCCCTTAGATTGGATTCATAGGCAGTGTTAGCCATCCATCGGGTGTAGAGAAGAGATGACCCGGATATGATTCAATGTTCCAACCATATATATGTGGTTTTTGTTTTTCCACAATGTAGCAAATTCCACAAAATAATTAAGCTAGGTTCACTTTGGTCTAGTACATTATGTCCTATATAATTATTTTTTGAGTGATGATTCTCAGCAGCCCAGGCTGATGCTACAGTGCATCAGCCTGGGCTAAATAAGAGGAAAAAAAAACTATTTATGGGCCCCATGAACAGTAATTTTACTGTTCATGTGCCTGGGCTGATGCACTGTTGCATCAGCCCAGGCTGTCGTTGATCTTTACTCTTATTTTTTTATGTGGATGACAAAAATTATAGCATTTGAATGAATTTTCTTGGCTTTGGTTTTCTCAGGATAAGAAAGACTAGAAGGGTCAGGCTCTCTCTTTGTATTAAGAGTGCATGTGGTTGTAACCAAGTCTTTTGCTTTCATTTTCTTGAATCCTTCATATGCCTTGAACAATCCAAATCTTCACCTCCCTACTGAGGATCACCATACACTTTTTGCTTACTAGTCGGCTTGATGGGCTCCATCAATCAGAATATTAATCTTGACCGGCCAATTCCATTCGATAAACAACAAAAGTCGTATTTGTCATGGATTCAGCTCTGTGTTTCTTTTCCTACCACTGATATTGAAGCATATTGTTTATCTCTATATGCAAATTTGAAGGAAAATGCATGCCTCGAGACAAAACCTTAATTTTCTTGAATTATGTGGAAGTGCGAAATTGGCAGATCGATCGATGCCTTTTGTCTGCACTTTTAAATTCTTCGAGCATGCTTATTTATGTACTAATTATCTGATTTGACTTCCAAGTACAAAATTGAAGTTCTAAACCAATGGGTGTGTTTGGGAAAGGTTATGGGTTGGGGTAGGTGGGTTGTTGACTTTTGATATGATATAAAGTAGGGGGAATGTTGTAAATTTTTTGTATGGAAAAGTGAAAATTTTTGTTTTTTAGTGAATTTTTTATTTTAATAGTAATAAAAAAATAAAAAAAGTTGTTAAAAAGTGATTGATGTAATATAAAAAGTGGAAATATTTTTTTTGGGTTTAGAAAAAGTGATGAATAGTAATAACCTTAACTTTTGCCAAACGTAGCCATTTATGTATATGGTTTTTGCTTTGCAAGTACTTTTTCTTGTGCCCTAATATTAAGAGTAATAGGCTTATAGGCTGATAGCCTAGCTAGTTAATAAGTGAGAATTAAGTGAATGGAAGGTTTTCCATGGCTATATATATTTGTTAGAATAGATTAAGTCTATTATTTTTTATCTGTTTAAATTTTTTAAATAAATAATTCTTATGTTCAAACTCAAACACCAGGTCATTACTTTGGCCACATGATAGCAAATTGCCAAACAGCTAGCAACAGCCTAATGGAATAATGTATAGGGCATTACTCCATAGCTATTTTCTTGCCTCCCCATCAATAGAGGCTGGTAAGACTATATATAGCCCCTCCATTGGATGGATTAATTAAGTCATGATTAGAAAATAGCTGATCAACAATGTTAGACAATGAAATCTCTTTTGGTGTGTGTTCTCTAGTATTACAGATTGTGAATTTTGTGGGTATTACTTTAATAATTTCGGTAGTTTACTCCACCACGGGGAAAAACAAGAAGATAGTTGAAAAATCACGTAGAACAATATTTAATCGCAATGCAAGCTGTGTTGCTCATTTTATTTTTCTAACACAAAAAAGAGTGTTTGTTTGTGTTTGAATTATTTATTAAGGTTTTTGTTTTGAGGAGAAAAAACAAAAGGTTTAACAAACTGAGCAAAACACATTTTGTGAATTTAAGTTAGACATAATTAGTTATCTAATTTGTTGAGGATATATATGTCCAAGCACATTTAATTTGTGCAAGTACTCCATTTTTTTTAACTTTTTCACAACAAAAAAAAATCCGTTATATATGCTTCCATCAAGTAATCATTGTTAAGGCCATTTCAATCAATAATCTAATGATTAGGTTTGAATTGTCGGTGAAATGCTTATAATTTTTATATATAGCTGAGCACAACGGACGTATACAAATTTAACACGTGGTTCCTAATAAAGTATAGAAAAGGATAATTCAGAATCTTTTTGCTCGCCCGACATCGATGGAGGGTCTTTCGAGCTTAGCTGTGGCCACGTACTTCGGAGGCCTACCCTCATATTTTCTTGTGGAGGACCTCAAACCTTATCTCTTCAATTTTCTAGTTATCAACTTTCGTTCTCTCAACTCATGAGAAGAACTTGGAGAAAATAAAAATAAAAATTGAGAGATAGAAGGAAAATGGAGAAGAGATCGTACTACATAAATGTTGTTGAATTTTATAATAAAAATGTAAAATGTAAGAATATAGCGGAAGTGGAGAGAGAAAGAATATGTCTACGTCTATTATTAGGAAAATTTTAATAGGACTACGTTTTTATTGGATGACTTGATTTATTTATGTTACAAATGACTTTATTTATAAGAAAAATAAGGGAGATAAAGTGAGATAATTCGAACTTTATCTCTTCATTTCAATTAAATATTAAAAAAAAATTTGAGTCTAAACATGAAAAAAAAAATGTTAAAATGTTAATTGATCGATGGTTAAAATTTTTGGAATAAATAAATATTTAATTGACACCATAAATATATAAAGTGAAAAATAGGTGGCTGTTGGTTGTTGATGTCCTCTACCCCCCACCAATCTTGCAAGCCTTTCACCCCTTGTTTACCTTGCTTGTGGTTCACCATTAATTGCTGAAACGTATTCACTTCAAACCCACATAAACACCTGATCACTGCCCTTGCTTTACGTCCACGTCACGTGCCTCTCCATAGCATGCAACTTGCGTATCCAGTTTTTTTGTGAGAGACGTACAGAGAGAGAGAGAGAGGGCTTTGTTTTTATTTATTTTTAAAGTCAAGTGTGAAAAGCCGAGGCACAGGGGTTGACCTATCTTAACCGTTGGGATCTTTAACGACCTCAAAATTTTTTAAAATTTTTTTATAAAAATATTATTTTTTATTACTGATAACATCTTTAGCAGAGCCTTCAAATTGAGCATAATAGCTATTATGACATACTTTTTCGGTCCCAGTAGATCATCATATATAGAAGCTCACCATCAAATTTGCTACAGTCTTCTACCAATAAATTATATTTTTTCAACTGTTTCATTTCTTTTTTTATTGTTTTTCTTCGGGAAACTCGAGCTTTCTCTTCTCTCCCTTCTCTCTTTTCTCTCCCTTTCTTCCTTTTCTTTCTCTGCTTCTCATCACCCGAAAGCTACACAAGGGCGGATCGGAAGCTATGAAATTCTTGTGCGGGGAGGGTCTTTAACCAACAGAGATGAAGAATGGGTGGGCTTTGATGGAATCTGATCCTAGGCTACTCTGGCTTCGAGGAATTCCGAGTATCCGAGACATCGGCGGAACATGATGTCGTTGTCGGTAAATTTTGTCCAAGTCTGTCCTCAAATACGGTGCATATTTGGTTGGGATCTTTGTCTTTCAAACATTCTGTGCTGTTTGGGTGCTGGAAATGCAATTCTGAGAGAAAAGAAAGGAATTTGTATAATTCGGATTTGGATATTGGTCATTTTTGCTGATGGGACGACAGAGATGAAGAATGGGTGGGTTTGATGTTTCAATTTCTGGGTTGTTCACATGAATGGGTGGTTTCGGTGTGCTTGGTTCTGTGTTGTTCACTTGTTTTGGGTGGGTGAGGGACAAGAATAAGAGCTTGGCTATTCCATGAAGCTCTGCTATCCAAGATCCAGAGGGTTTCTGCGATGGGGTTGGAGTGAGAGACCGAAGAAAGAGTGAAAGAAAAGAAAATAATAATAAAAAAGAGTAAAATTAATATTTAAAGAAAATAGAGGGTGAAATAGAAGATGTCTGTCGGAGTGTGTATAGAAAAATGAGTAGTTAAATAAAAGTTTGACTTTTTCGGTAGCTACTTTAGCTTCTCTTGCTAAAGCTTCTCCTCCAAAATGGGACTCTTTAACTTTTAAGAGGATAAATGGCATCAAAGCCTCTTATCTGAAACGAAAAGAAATGGTCAAATATTCAAAAACAGAAAAAAGAAAAACAAATGTGCACTTCTTTGCCGATTTGCGAAAGGATCGCTGATTCTTTCACGGAGTAGGTTCATATGTAGTATACAATAATTCGATAGGAAGAGTTCAACCCTATGCGCGCGAGAGAGTGTTAAAATATTAATTAAATAATTAAAATTTATTATTTTTTTATCAATTTAAGTTAAGTTTTGGAATAATTAATTTAACATTATATTAGAACCGAGGTCCAAGAATAATGTTAGTCTTCATATTTATTTCACATTAACTGACATGACATGTTTTAAATGGCTTTTCATGTTAGCCCCTTAATAAAAACAAAAAAAAAAAAAAAATTACTTAAAACACATCACGTCAACTGGTGTAAAATGAATGTAATAAATGAGTGTAAATAATAGTATTATTCGAGGTCTTGAGTTTGAATGTAAATTTTACAATTTATCCTTCATTTCAATTAAAATGGTCTACATATTATCTGGTTTTGCGCCTCGTTTGAGGTAATTAAATCATAAATGTTATAAGGATAAGAATGAATGTGAAGAAACCCACAATCTAAATAATGTCACTGAAGGTTGTATGATGTAGGCCACTAGAGTGGCGAATCAAAAAGCTTATTAGGAAAAACATTATTACAATAAAACACTAAAATCATGGGCTAGTAAATAAAAGGCCAGCAAACTGATATGGGATATTAAGCCTGGAATGTCTTATAGTTCCTATACCAGTTTCCTATTGGGTCACTGTCCCTGCATACCATGAAATGAAAAATATCTCATAACCTAAATAAGATATTTCCACAAATCATGCTAGTGGCAGCTTTATAGCTCATACTCTTGGAAGTTTCTGAAGTACTGATATTTTATAGAACGCTTTTGTATCTATTCTTTTCACTTGTCCACCACTTCTATAAGGGCATGTTGTGTATGCAAAATACATCACAGGAATAGAATAATTATTCTTATTTGTTTAGTCTTTTATTTTTAGAATAACTATTTTTTTCCTTGTGGAAATAACACATTGATTAAACTTCTTACAAAAGCCTTAACTATGAGTGTACAAGTGAGATGGTTATTAACCGCTTATAATCGAATAACTGAAAATAATTAAAAAACCGGAAAATCAAAAATAATACCGGTTATAAATTTTTAAAAAACAAGTTAATAACCGAGTAACCATTTTATATATATGTGTGTGTGTATGTGTGTGTGTCTTTTTTTTATTATTATTATTAAGATATCTTGGTACCCAAACTGTATCAGATTGATGTGCATCCTCATTGCGTACATAATTCGTCTTAGGATCTACCAAAGAAATTTTTTGGGTATAGGGCATATAACAAAAGGGTTTCCATTTCTATCAGTCATAAAATCAAAAAAGATAAAGCAGACAGGAACAGTTTGAGCAGTCTAAGGTTACATTTGAATAGCAGTTCAATGGAATCCTTATTATTTCGTATGTTATTTTTATGTCATTTATATTTTATGGAAATATAAAATAGCTTTAAAAATAACTAAAAAGTGAGTTTGAAATAGCCCAAAAAAATGTTTAAAAAATTAAAAAAGGGTCCATTATTTAAAAACCGGATACCAATTAGTAACCGGTTTCAATAACCGGTTTAAAACCGGTTGGTGGCAACCGCGACCAGTTGCAATTATTAAAAATGAAATAATCGGATGCCCCAGTTGCGGTTGCGGTTTGTAAAAATTAACCGCAACTGCAATCAGTTGTACACCTCTAGTCCCCACAAAGCCCTCGACACATAACGCGAAAACCACGTGAAATGAATTAGTCAAATGAAATGCCATGTAGAAGAAATATTCTAAATGAAGTTAAGGCTTAGAGCCAATACGATAACTCTGTAACGGAAGATTACCCTTGAATTCGTGCATTCAATTAAGGCTAACTTGAATGTGTAAAAAAGTAAAAAGAAAAGAAAAGAGAGAAAAAAAAAAAAAAAAAAGTTGGTATGTATTTGCATATCCTAGAAGCATCACAAAAATACCAAATTCCCCAGATGTTAAATACCACACAAGATGCCAAGAAGAAAACATAAAATTACAAATCAGCCAAAAGCCAAACCAGGCACCAAGACTTGCTAACTTGTAGTACTGAGAATAAACTATAATGCATTTTTGGTGACATTAAAAAGGTGGATACGCAGTGGCAGCCTTTGTCAATAATCAGATCATAATAAAAGATACATCAAAGGGATGCTTAGAAAAGCCATTATATGTATCAGGATAATATAAGCTCCTTAAGGTTTCATTAGATCAAAGAAGTAAATCCTGAAGAAATAATGGCTTTCATCATAAACCATAATTATACACTCCCAAACTTTTTGTTGATTTATTCTTACCGACTCTAGAGTTTCTGGGTATGTAATCTCTCAGTACTATTCAGGAAATTAACTGGATTCTGCCACCGGTTATTCAACACTCTGCTACAGGAAATGCAGACCCAATTCTGTCTCGAAGACGATAGCACTTGATATTAACAGGATATGGACCCAACTGAATGTGGTTCTCCTCTCCACCCATATAGAAACACAGGGTATATAATGCAATTTCAAATTCTGGGCTCACTCCAATCAAAGTGCTTGATACAGATTTGAGAACACCATTCCATTCAAACTGAATTGTAAGCAACTGGGTTTCAGAGTCTGGCTGCAAGTTGGAATAGGTGACATAAGAAACATTAAACAAGATGTTTTTGCATTGTAATGTAGGAGAAAAGTTACTCTGTTACAATATAATTTATCCTGAAGAGAGACAATTTATTCTTACTTGATTATAAAAATGCAAACTATTTGTGTGCTGAATAGTTCTCAGAAAACTTACTGGTCACTGTGTATGTAAAGCAATACAGTTTTCAGCAACACATTCATATTCACAATAATCAAATGTGTCTTCTTACTGCCTAACGTATCAAAATCCAAAAGCTTCAGCTCTAAGAAGAACTACTGTAAAAAAAATTTATTGGTTCTACATTCAGAAGCTGTTATGTCACGTCACATTGCTTTTCAAATTAAATTGATTAACGTGATACATCATCACTAACAAAAACTAAGTTACATCTGCAAGAAAGACTATGAGGTATTTATCAATGAGCAAAGATGGTGCTTGTTTGATGGTAAAATAGAATCTTGAGTATATCAACACGGTAATGTCAATGCATTGCATGAAATGAATCGCCATTCTGTGATAAGGCAATTTTATGAAAAATGCAATGGCATCTCGGAAGGATGAAAGAAGTCACGTTAAGAAAGTATTGATTCTAATAGGTCAATAGTATTTTGCAATGAGTACTTTTGATTGGAGAAAAGTCAACTAGAAAACATAGTGGAAAAATACAAACTTCATTTAGCCTGCACAGCATTGGATAATGTTTTTCTATAAAGCAGGCTAGAAAAATGAATTTGTTTTCCATATTGTAGACTTCTTGCAATATGTGTCTTACTTTGGGATGGCAAAACAAACCAAAATGGCTCTTTTCTTCACATGAGCAGCTACCAAATCTTCATAAATTCCATGATTGGAACAAGGGTAAGCTGGGTTCAACACCCTACAATTGGTCCCTCGAGTTTTTTATTTTGCCTTAAATTCATAGATTCTATTTCATTTTCCAACTAATAATTGAACATGTCTCTCCTTAAACATAATTATAACTAATTTAATAATTAATTTACACAGTATAATCAAGTACATCATGGAACTGCAAACATTTAACAAGAATTTCCACAATGCAAGAAATAAAATTGCATATATAGAGATCTTGCAGTGAAAAAGAAAGCACATCAAAAAATATTATAGGAAAATCATAATGCAATTACCCCAAAAGTAACTGTAAAAATTTATGCAGAAAAAATAAAATATTTGCCCAATTGAAAGCAAAGAGATGGTTAAAAGAAACAATACAACCAAGTTGGGGTTAAAATGTTTTTGTAAAACTTGAAGTTCTCTCTTTTCCTCCGTTTTCTCAACATTCATGGAAGAAAAGGATAGTCACTTACAATCTGCCCACGCCGCCGGGGAAAAATATAACCTTGATAGTCAACCCTCCCTTTAGCTTCTTCTAGGTAAAACTGGGAAGAGGAGAACAAAAAACACATAAATTATAATCACCCTTCATTGAGAAATATTAATGAGTTTATATAAGTTTTAGGCTGCTGGCTAGAGTTAATGAATTTAGGGTGAATTCATTACTTATCGATGACAAAGAACAGCTAATAGCACTGGAAGATTTCCTACAGCTGCGGACATGTTTTTTAAGAAGTTAATCCTTTACTATGATCATCATCAACCACAAGATTGTAACTTAGCATCACTTATTGTTTCCAAAAAAAAAAGAAAACAACAGCTCATAACATCCTCCTACAGTAGCAGTTGTTAATACGAATAGAAACTCTGTTGACCATTTTTGTACCATTATACTCTAGGGATAGATGATTACATAAAGTTGAAAATAGTTACGTAAGAAATTGAAAGATTTCGTTGAAATTATTCCTTTGGAAATTTCTTGAAAAGCTAATCCTAGGTTCTTCTCTCCATCGGAACAATATGGCCGTTATTCTCATTATTAAACTTGTTAAAGAGATGAAATATAAAATGATTAATCAAATGCCTTCATTTCATAAGTACCTCTGTCTCGGCAGTGTTCTAACCTACTTCCCAATTAGGCTCCTATCAACATAAAATCAACATACTACTCCAGACATAAGCATGAACTAGTTCAAACGTAGGAAGGTGTAAGTAACAAGGCTCACACCTGAAGCCAGTTATGGAAGCCAGAAACCTCTTGCTCACCACGTTGCTTGATTTCTCCAACAAATACATGTTCAAATGCAGAAGAGGAACCATATGTACCACCTCGTCCATAGAGATCGAACCAGAGATTAACCATCATTCTTTTAAAATCTTGATAGTTCGCAGATATAATGCCCTTGGAAGAGAGATACTTTTGAAGATACTTGATTGGTGCAGTCCTACTAATTTCTTCTATAAATGCTTCTTGCTCTTGCCTCTCCTCAGATGTGACAACTTCTTTGCACCCTTCATCTGGGTTGTAATTGTCTAGAAGAGAACAGAAACGAGAAAAAGTAGGCCTCCTAAATGTGTCTTTGCTCACATAGCTAAATAGGGTTCCTTGTGCCATATCTTCCTTTTGGTAGACCTTCTTCCCTTCACCACAGTCAATTTCATAGTCCTTACTGGGTACCAAACGGTTTAAATCAAGTTCCCAGAGCTTATTGCAAGCTTGTGACAGGTCAGAAAGCTCCTTTTCTGACGGCTCTACCTGAGAGCCAATTTCAACCTCATCAGAGTATTCTTGCTCACTGGGAGGCTTTTTGTATCCATGCCAGTGATCCATCTGAATCTGTCAATGCGTTGATCACAATGAATCGCTTAGACATCAATAATAAAAATAAATCATCTCAGATTTGTAATGCAGCATCTTCAAATACTACATTCCATTGGGACAAACAAATCTGAGATTCTAATCAGCTCAATATAGTAAAATGCAAGTGACTAATACATTTCTCTCTAACCCAACGTCCTACAAATAAAGTATGAACTCTGGCCCATGGTTTTCACAGATTAAACCCAATCTAAAAACATAAAATTTAGATCGGTAGTATTTCAAGGTAACATGTCCAAATTATCTGGCTGAACACCATCACTAAACCCCAGAACACTCAGTTCGAGGTACTGGAGTGTCGTTATCTAAACAAAAATCACCAATTGAAACCAAACATTTTGTGCTGGTCAGAAAAAAATCTCTAATGTAGCAACATTTTCATCTCTCTCTCTCTCTCAAACATACACATACACAGACAAGCGTGCGCCATGTGTGCACAATTCATAAATACAGCACTACGTGTAGTTTGTAAATGTAACTGTGAAACTTCACAAGAAATGACGTCGGTAAAAACCACCACAGAAATGGCTGATGCTGTCAGCAATCATCAAATTCCACGACCACGATTCATTTTAATGAGCATTTTTGAAGTGTGATGATTGGAACAGAAAAAAACCTTGTGTTGCTGTCTTTGAGGCTTTCTGCCGACAGTCTCCCAACTGTCATTGTTGTCCCCTCCATTCTCCTGTATGAATAGTTTAATACCATAAAAATTAACTAAAAAATAAATTCCCGTATATTTACTTTAACTGGAGGATTAATAAAATCAACCTCTCTCTTCCAACGCTTTTGGTCATAACCATGTTGCTCAACATCAACCTTTTGGTAACCCTCTTCCACAGTCTGCATCTAAGGATCGACAGGAATACACATTGTGGAGAGAGTCCACAAGTTATCATAAGGAAAAGAGGCTATCTATGTTATGCTGATCATTATATTAAATGCATAATACTTCAAACAAAAAATTATACTAAATCTAAAATGCAGGTTAACCTTTAAAAAAAAAAAAAAAACCTTTATGATAGCATAGAGAAAAAGTAAAAATAAGAAGTATTTTTTGCGGTTAAACACATGAAAATGTACATGAACAAATAGGTGTTTAGGCTAAGGCTGTCACTATCAATGGTCACAATTGTATCTATAAAAGGCCATCTACCAGATTTCACCATCAAATTTTTTGTGAAAGTAATAATTTTAGGGAGACAATGATTTAATGTTGGGACACCATCTCAATCCAAAATTTAAGATTATGGGTTTATTATATCAAACACTCACTTTTGGTACTACTCTCTCATACGCGGCTTAACTACTAACACACACATACTCCAACAAATGTTCCATGGTTCTAATTCAATTTTTCAATGCAATTCGATACCATTGAATACATAAAACCATAAAACCAAGGCTATAGTTTTCCTGCAAATTGCATTGGAAGAAATCATTCGACTCAATCTATTAAATTGACACATCTCCTTAAAGCAAGTGATTCTTACTTGAATTTTTAATAGTATGTCATTCTCACATGAGAATGACATTGACATGCAAAAATATAAAGAGTAATACTATTTAGTAGATTGTCATACAAATGGGATGATGTCGTGGCAGTAAAAATCAACCATTAATTTTTTTTTTTTACAAATGCTGATCTAATGGCTAATTTTTGCTGTCACATCATCAAGTTGTATGAAAATCGTATACCAGTTTATTAAGGGATTTGCTATACATTTTACTTTGGTCTTTCTCTCATTTTTCTACTTTTCAAAATTACTATTGGATATGTGGGTCTTATGATATTTTTAAAAGTAAAAAGATGGGAGAGAGACCCGAGGAGAAAAGGTAACATTTCTGGTTTACTAAATAGAATTACACAAATATAAAGAGATCTTTCAAGGGCATTATGGACATTACGGAAGATATCACATTTAGCACAAAATCCAATCAATCAAAATACAGCCATACAGATCAGAACTAATCCCTTAAGATATCACCTTTTGGGACCACCTCGAACTCGAAGGTCTCGGACCCGCGACCTCCCACTCCTCACCCCCCAATTCACTCTTTTCCTGCGAAACCACATTTCCATTTCCATTTCATTTCCACACTCAAATCTAAGAAATCGAATCCAACCAATTCATAACGAATCAAAACCAAACCTGTCTATTCCATGGGTTTTGAGTATCACCATGAGTTCGATCACTGCTGTCTTCACCGTTATCCTGCTCCCCGGATACCACCTGCGCATTTTAGCGCCGGACACTGATCTCAGTTCAACTGTAAAAAGATGAAAAGGCAAAAAGGAAGGGGGGTGGTATGCTAACCTCAGCCCAAGTGGATCTGGACCGCTCGTCCCGGGGTTCTTCGTCGTCCCTATTGTCATGGCCTAGCGCCACGTCGATCAAGCCCTTGATCAGACCCTCCATATTTTTCGGCCAGAGAGAGATAGTGGGAGAGAAGAAGAGGTAGTTGAATAAAGTTGAGGGGATGGCGGGTAATGGCAATTTTGTAAAAATAAGGGGAGGCAGGTTTTGTAATTATTGCTTTTACCGACAAATTCTGGCTAGACATGTGTCGTCACAACTCCTATCAATTATTTCTTAAGAGAGATCCGTGGAACGCAGGATCTCTCCAGTTGGGAGGGGATCCATATGCAGATCCGTGATGGATTGGGATAAAGGGTGTCCGAAATGATTGTAATTTGAATAATAATGGGACAATATTTCCTCCAACCCAGGTTGGAGGATATTTCATCCAACCCACACTAATACATGACAAGTGTCATCTATCAACATTTGGTTCCTTAAAACTCAATAGTCATTAACTCTCATTCTACTACCTAAGAACCCAAACATTTTAAAAAGCTTTTTTTTCAAATGTTGGGTTCCCCAACATTGAGGAACCCAATGCTGATAGATAACATTTGTCATATATCAGTGTGAGTTGGATGAAATATCCTCCAACCTGGGTTGGAGGAAATTTCTGTCCATAATAATGTAAGGTTTTATATCAAAATTTAGAAAACAGTAAACATTTTTATCAAATTACTACTTCATTTTTAATGTATTCTTCAAACAATTAATCGTGTTAATATTTTTATCTATCAAAAAATGTCAAGGTAAGCAAAAAGATAATAATGATTCTAAATTTTTTTATAAAACAAAAATATCCTTATAAATTAAAAAATAATAAAATAAATTAATAAAAAAAAAAAATTTAAAAAGGCTAACAAGTGGTGGCTTATTTGGACAAAAGAGGTGGCCGGACCACCCTCCAAATGGCTAGGGGGTGGTTCAACCATCCCTTTAAGCATGATCTGGAGTGGCCAAACTATCTCCATAGCCATTAGAGGTGGTTCAACCACCCTTAATATTTTTTTTTTTAATGAGGGATGACCGAAATATGCTCAAATGTCCAGGGGATAGTTCGAGCACCCCTAGATATGGTCGAAGGGGATTGGCCATACCACTCCTAACCATTTGGGGACAGCCACCCCCCACCCCCCCCCCCGCCCCGCCGCCCCCACCCAAAAAGGCCATTAGGGAACCAGACAACCGAACCAGACAACCTTTGTTTTATATATATATATATATATATATATATATATTATTTTTTAGATTTTTTTATTAAAAAGCGTGTTTTTAGTTTTAGTTTTTTTTTTTAAATTTTATGAATGTATTTTTATCATTGGATGGTACATTGACATTTTTTTAATAGGTTAGCGAAGACATTGACATAATTAGTAGATGAAGTGATAGTTTGAAAAGAATATTTTTTTAATAAAACAAAAATATCCTTATAATTTAAAAAATAATTTAAAACTAATTAATAAAAAAAAAAAAATTTAAAAAGGCTAACAAGTGGTGGCTTATTTGGACAAAAGAGGTGGCCGGACCACCTCCAAATGGCTAGGGGTGGTTCAACCATCCCTTTAAGCATGATCTGGGAGTGCCAAACTATCTCCATAGCCATTAGAGGTGGTTCAACCACCCTTAATATTTTTTTTTAAATGAGGGTGACCGAAATATGCTCAAATGTCCAGGGGATAGTTCGAGCACCCCTAGATATGGTCGAAGGGGGATTGGCCATACCACTCCTAACATTTGGGGCCAGCCACCCCACCCACCCCGCCCGCCGCCCCCACCCAAAAAGGCCATTAGGGAACCAGACAACCGAACCAGACAACCCTTTGTTTTATATATATATATATATATATATTATATATATTTTTTAGATTTTTTTTATTAAAAAGCGTGTTTTTTAGTTTTAGTTTTTTTTTTTTTAAATTTTATGAATGGTATTTTTATCATTGGATGGTACATTGACATTTTTTTAATAGTTAGCGAAGACATTGACATAATTAGTAGATGAAGTGATAGTTTGAAAAGAATATTTATTCTTACTTAAATTGCAAACAATTCAAGCAGGTAATTATTGTGAATCCTCCTGTGTGATTGGCCCTCAAAATGTTAAATCACATTTTTCATTTCAATTATTATTTTTGTTCATTTTGTTTTTCACATTATCTTTGGTTTTTTATATTTCTTAGGCTCCACTATCTTTCTTCTTGCATTTTGCTAATAGTTGCTCCAGTTAAAATTTTCATTCAAATCGAGTTTAACAAATTTTTTTCAATTCATTTTATAACAATTATTTTATAAAATTGTTATGTACTTCTTTTTTTAATAGCATGTATGAAGTCCATTCTTTTTAAAGGAAATTTCCTCCAACTTTGTTAATGCTTATTAAAAAAAATGTGTTTTTTACATATTCATTTCTCACATTCTACTAAATAGCATTATTCGTATTGTAAAATGTGTTGTTATCAAATGTATTTGATCCCTCTCTTAATAAGTCGTCAATTGATTATTTAAGCAAAAAAAAAAACAAAACAAAAGAAGAAGTAAGCCCCAAAATTTAAGGAGAAATATTGACATTAAAACTTTTCAAACGTTCAATAAAACATTCCAAAATTGTTTTTGTGAAAAAAGTATCTATTTATTTAGCTATTATAATTGAACATAACCATAGTAACATCTATCCTGTGGGCGTATACGGTGAGAAACCGGCACTCTTTCAAACCCAGTTGAGTCATAACTTGACTTAACTCTATTAGGATATTAGTGAAACCCAAGGCGGCTAATACTAAACAGACTAATATGAAAATTTTCATTGTAAGATTCGAACCCACACCCTAGTACATGTCCAATCATTTGAAAATTTTCTTGAGACCACCAAATTACCATCACTGATGGTTGAAGAAGACACTGCTTTGGTTAGAACTTCTGACGGAGATGAGGAAGAGATGGAACCATCGATAAACATTGGTGTCCAGTCGGTTCGGACAGACTTGAAGCAATCAGTCTGTTCACGGCTCTCTTGAGCTTCCGACCCGTCAGTCGGACCACCAGAAATGATCCACAGCTGACCCGAGGAGATCAGTGCCCATCCCCAACTTAAAAGCATAGCTCGCTGAGCTGTATTCTGTGAATCCATTTCTGAAGGAGAAATTTGCCAAAATTTTGAAAAAAAAAAAAAGGAAAAGGAAAGTCAAATCAAAACTGTTTCTTTACATTTCTTGCAAAACTCAGTAACAAGATGAAAGAATTAAAATTCAGCAAAACGCATTAGATTACAGATTGCTCAGTATTTACAATTATTATACATATGGCATAAACTAGTTACCAAATTAGATTTCATGGAGCTAAGGATAAGAGCCACCAAAATTGTAAATGTTTAGAATATCTGGTACAAGTTAACCCACCAAGGGGGAGCATGAATGGGAACCTCAGCCAAGCCAAGAAAATCCAAACGTACAAATTGGCTAACAGCAACAGGAAGAAATGAACAAGCCTTCAAAGTGCACTTTCGGTATTTTTCTCTTCAGAAATCACTTTCGGTGCCTCCGCTTCGGTTCAACTCTTTGCCTCTTCTCGTCATCCCACTCACGGTCATAGACGCTAGACCATGGTTAAGGACTCAGCAATGGCAGACATCATGTCACTCGCTAAATTTAAAGTAAAAGACAATAATTTTTCGGCAGGTTTTTACTCAACTCTTTTCCATTAAGGTTCATCATGTCACCAATATAACAGTATCAAAGCCCAAAACACACTACAATACAAGCAGAAATATTCAGCAACTCAACTACATATTTTTTTAAAGTACTGTTATTTGGTAGATTGATATAGAACTAGAACGATGACAGTAAAAATCAGCCATTGATTTTTTTTTTTTTTTTACAAATGTTAATTAAATAGTTGATTTTCACTGCCACATCATCAAGTTATATGACTGTCGTATAGCAGTCTCCTAAATAACATTACTTACTTTTTTAACAACTCAACTACTAGTTTTCTGAGTAGAAGACACCGACCATCATCGATGTGGCCTGGTCTGGACAAATGAACAACTAAAGCAAATGCTTGGGTAAGACAGCCATACGAGATACGCATGCAGCACAGACACTAAAAATAGATTCTGGGGCAATTATTCGGCAAACGATGCAAGTGTAATAACATGTGTGCGTAGGTGTAAATATTATATACGCATATGCATGATACCATGAAAACTAATTTTAAGGATACGGGTCTGATTCGCGACGGGTCATTTTGCTTGCAACTTCTTTACCATGAATCCTTAGACTCGGTTCGTCCAAGTAACCTGCACGCTGAATCATTGCTCCCTTCCGGTCTCCCCTGTCTCTTCCTTCGTATGATTGTGATACACCAATACTAAGGGGAGGAGCTGGCGGAGCCACAGGTGAATACTCACCAGCTTCCCCTGATGGCAGATGCTCCCTTTTAAGTTTCCGCCTCTTAGAAGCTGCACTTGCATCCATATCATCTTTTAAAAGGTTTGCTTTCTCCCTCTCTCTTTCCCTTTCTCTTTCCCTCTCCTCCGCCTACATGCAGCACTCAAAGAATTGAGAGACAACTTCATGTTTAAGTGTGATGAAAATGTTGATTGCTGAGGGTGTATCCCAAAAACTAAATCTATCAATTCTAAGTCAATACAGCTATCAGTAACCAAATTATATACATAGCAAGGCACCAATGAAAAGGAAAGACATATATGGAGAGCCAAAATTCCATGTAAGACTAGAATATTGCATCAATAGCTGGCCATTCAAATAGAATGTAATATCACATGAACTTGAAGTGGGAAGGAGCAACAATATACAAACAAATCCGAAGAAAAAAAAACAGAGAGCAATATTCATCTATAGACAAGCCAGTCAGAGTGACAAGCTGTAGGCAACCATTTAAAATAAGATAGTAATTCCATAGGTGATTGTCCACTCTTCAGGAAAAAACCAAGTAAGAAAGATTGATAAATCATTTCCAATGAAATGGTGATTTTCCATTATGGGCTTCAAGATCAAGTCCATTAAGCCAAAGAACATAAATATGAAGTTTTGGACCATTACTAAACTCACATAACCTACATATGACCAACTTAATTCGATTCAGTCATTGTGCATAAAACATCTAACAAGAAGCACAAATTCTAACTTGACAGTCAGACAATTCCCCAGTTACGTCTTCAAAGGGCTTTTTCTGAATGTAAACGATAGTCAAATTAATAAATTAAGGGCTGATAAATACCTTCATTGACAGTGCCTCTCTTTCCTCTCGCTTTCTCTCTCGGAAATCATCATCTCTTCTACGTTTTGCATCATCCTGTGAACCCAAGGAATTCTCTTCAGATCTTCTCCGTTCTTTCTCTTCATGTCTTGGAGATAGCCTTTGAGAATGTCGGGTGCCTCCAAACCTTCTATCAGCATCTTCATCTCTTCTACCAGTATTGACCGATTGGGGGACCACATTAGGTGGTATTGGTGGAGGTGGAGGCAAGCTTTGATTATGAAACCGATCATCAATATGAGATTTTTCGGCTGATGTATCATTGTACCTTAATTTACTTCTGTCATCTTTGTTCCTATCATCTTTACCTTTGTCAGGGACTCTATCAAAACTCCTATCAGAACCTCTCTCTTGAACTCTCTCAACTGAACGCTCTCTTCCATATCTTTCAATTGACCTATCCCTAGATTTTTCAGAGAAAATGTCATCCCCACGTGACTTATCAGGACGATCTACTCTATCCCTATAGTCCCTGTCATATCTCTCATTGCCCTTATCTTTTGACCTATCCAAAGGCTTATCCGTGGGCCTATAGACACATTGTTCATCAGTTCCATGATCCACAGACCTCTCTCTATCAGACAATCGTACATCACCCTCTAAATCTCTTGTTTCAGAATCCCCCTTCCGGCGTTTACTTAGTCTATCAGGTTCTTCAGAAGGACTGCCTCTCTTTTGCAGCTTATCGCTAGACTTAGAGGCAATTGCAGAATTATCATGCCTAGGGGAATGAACAACACGAGAAGGGGGCCTTGGTACATCAGAAACTTCAGCACCATCATCCTTTACAGAAATCCTCATATCAGAAGACTTGGCAGCTCCACTCTCAGCCTTTGATTCATTACCGTGAGTATCTGATGATGTTCTAGCAGATGGCGTTGAACCTTTAGCTGAAGCTGAAACTGTGTTACCATTTGCGGTGACTGCAGAGGTAGAATTAGTAGCTCCAACCTGCCTGCCCTCTGATGCATGAGTTGAAAGATCCTTGTCACCAGTTGAAGAGCCAGAAGTCCTGGCAACAGCTTTTCCAGACCTACTATCATCTTTTGCAAGATCTTGTTTTGGTGTCTTAGTTGGTGCAGCAGACGCTGACCGTTTCGCTAAAGCTCTCAACTGCCAGTGGAGGAATTTTAAACATTAGAAAGGTAAGGTTATATATGATTGAGAGAGAGTGTGTAAGAGAGAGAGGATGGGGAAAAAGAATGATGAAAAAAATCAACAGCAGTTAAGAATTATTAGATGATAAATCACAACATCAAGAAACAAACATGCCAAATAGTATTATGTCCAACATAGGATAACTAGCAGATCAAAAGTGTCTAATAGTCCCCCAATATTCTATAACCACTCTGAACACCAAACAACTGATTTTTTTTTTTTTCTCAAAACAAAAATTAACAATGTAAAGATCACAGCAAAGCACAAGGAGATTGAAGATGATAAAGTAAAATTTTATATTGCTAGAACTCATCTTCACAACATTTAAATTTAACAATAAACTCAAACGGACACCACAGTCCAGGTCAAAGGACATCTAATTTTTCCTTCAAATAATGAGGTAGATAAGCAGTTATATCTTAATTTCTCTCTAATTGATAAGAGTGACTCATTCAACACATTTGAGTATTTGCCCGTAATATACCACCAAGAGTTCGAATCTGTAAGGACCCAATTATGAGGACAAAAGCAGAGGAAACCCATTACAGGAGCAAGCATGAAGCACAGGTTTTAAGTAAAAGTGGAGAAGCAACCAGCATTGTGAGAGAAGCTTATAACAAATACTACCAACAAATTACAGATCAGATGTTGCAATTATTGCACATAAGAACTAGGAAGCACCCACTATCTGTACTCTATTAAAGAAAAGCCACATTTTAAAACCCCAATTACATGCAAAATCATACTAAAACTTCCATTGTTCTTGTGGATTATTTAGTGTGAATGAGATATATTTAATCGTATTAAATACAAGATCTTAGATAATACCTCAGCTTCTGTAGAGTTCTTTGGAGCAAGTTTTGCCATGTTTTCATCCAATGTTCTTGTGGATTCATCCACTTGCTTTGGATTCTCTATTGATCTTGATGTTCCAGATTGTACAGCGGCTGAGGGTAAGGATGATTGGGCATCAGACCCATTACCAGCTTTTAATTTTAGACTTCCAGGATCAGGCTTCGCAATTGCAAGATTTTCAGTTCTTTCCAACCTCCCATCTGCTGGTTTTGTTTTTAATATCTGTTCTTTCACAGAATTCCCAGAATCGGAATATAGGTTTGTTGTGGCTACTGTTTTTCCACCAGCAGTTTCACTTTGAGAAACTTTGGAAGAACTACTTTGCACAGGTGCTGAATTACCAGCTGAAGACTTTGAAGAAAGCGGTAGAGCAGGCTTATTATCAAGATAGCCATTGCCAAATTCTTCATCTGTAACCCAGGAAGGCTGAAAATGAAAGACTATTTAGTCCATGTTGAAGACGGGGCAGAAAAGCACACAATTAAAGAAGTAGGATACCTTTCTAGCAGCCAAAGCTGCAGCGACACCTGTTGCCAACACCTTGAGATCCTCTCTTTCATCACTTTTGATCTTAGCTACCTGCATGGAAGGTAGGAATATATCAAAATGCTCTAAATTGACCAGAAAGAAGCAGATAATTCAAGAAAAAAAAGAACATTCAACATATCTCTTACCCGCTTTTCAAGATTTATACCAGTCTTTCGAGTAACAGGGAAAACACTAGAAATCTTGGTCAACATTATAAGAGCATTTCGAATTTCCATGTACTCAATAGATTCCAAGCACTGAATCAATAACCTTGTAATCCTTTGACTCCATTTCCAATGTACCTATCAGCAGTAGGACAAATTAACAAGAGTCTATAGATAAGTGCAGGAATATACAACCTCACCAAAGTGGGCATAATGATGAGAGTAACGGTACCTTTTTGCACATCAAAAGATTGAAATAGAAATTAATATATTACAAAAGACATTTGAGACGAATTAGCAACAGAAAAAGTCAAAAATAGACAGCAAAGTTCTAGCTCTATACTTCTCCCATACAAAGTTCCAGGACAGGCTCAGCAGAAAAACAAATAAGTCACAGGAAGAAATTTAAAAAGATTGAAATCATTTCAATCAACAACTCCTCTATCACATGCACAAAATAGGAAATCTTTGACAACCTTATAAATGACACTGCACAAAGTTGTCACAATTTAGTTTGATTTTGATCAAAATTTAACTCATAAAAAGGAACTGCTAGAAGATCCTAATAAATATGTGGATGGGTCTCTATTGGTACCTATTTAGCATATCCTTCAATAATACCCATGTTGCTTCAGGCTTCCCTCTTACCTCTTTTCATCTCGGACAACTTCAACTAAATGACTCTTTCTCACTAGTGCATGATAGGTCATTAGGTCTATGTTGTACAAGGACAAATCATCTTAAGCGACGCTCTCTCATATTTTCCTCAATAAGAGTATCCTTGCCTTTTAACATGACTTTATCACTTATTTTTCTTGGTATTCATACTCATCTATTTTAATGTTATCATTTTAGCTATGATCATTTCATGAAATTGTTGCTTCTTAACAGTCCAACATTCTGTACCATAGAGCCTAACAGATCTTATAACTTTCCTGCAACCATCCAATGCTCCTGATTTATTTATTCACTTCATCCACTCAGCTCTTATTTTACAAATTGGATTCTCCCAAGTCTTTCCACCCTCCATCTAACAAGAAAAAAAAATTAAAACATAAAACTATCTGAGTCACCATTATTACCAATTATTTTCTCTTACAAGCATAAAAATAAAAATTTTGGAATGTGCTAAGGTTTAAAACATGAATATTCCTTATTCCAAAAAAATGAAATAATCACCACAAAAATCACCACAGAAATAATCAATATAAATCTTCAAACATTCAAAGAACATAACCAACAATAATTAGTCAGGTCTTCAGCAGTAGAAAAATCACTTTAATAGGGTACCAATTCCACCTAAGTTTGAGACATGATGACCAGTAAGGTTGAAGAAGAAAACATTTAAGTACCGCCGAGTTCGGAAACACTAATTATATGTATATATATACTTTCAACATACATAGACAGAAGAGAGACAGAAGGAAATGGGATGGGCAACGGTGAGGGGTTCAGAAGAGAGAGCTGATACCTTTAAGAAAAAATCAAACAATTACACATGAAGTGAATTGAACTGCTTATGTAAACTTAGAGTTCTTGAGCATTGTGGAAATTAACAAGGAAATTTTAAACAATTGAAAGGTCCAAGAAAAAGAACTCACCCTAACGAATTGGCCATATGTAACTCGCTGGCTGTTTGGATATCTATAATACACAGCAAAGCCTGGCATATTTCCACATTCACGCTCATAAATAGATTCATCACTCTGCAACCCCAAAAGATGGAAAAGCACTGGTCAATGTCAAGAATTAGAGAAAAAAAAAGGGGAGAATATGAAATTATATTCAATTGCTTTATTGAAATGCTGTCCTATATATCAAAACTTCCAAAAGTACCGCAAAGGAAACAAAACTAAATTTTGCACAATATTTACAAAACCAACATGAAGTGGTAATTTACCTTCCAATAGTAAGCAATCTTTAGTGTCTCGCATAAAAACCTTCCAAGTCTACCCGCTTCATATTCAGTGCAGCAGCATATCATAGGTTGTAAAGTCTTACATATCAAAACATCAATGTGGTTCACTGTGTTAAAAAATGGTGTTCCGAGGGAATGAAGAGTGTGTACAAACATGGCACAATAGACAGCATCTGGCATACTGAAAGTACAGCGAGGAAAAATACAACGCTGAAGAAACTCCATGTTGATCTTCGAAGTATCAGGGCAGGAACTCCACCACTTATCTTTTTCACGAGAAAGACGTTTACGAACAGATGCAACATTTTCTTCATGCTTATGGAGTTCAGTAGTCAAGCGATCCAGAGATTCTTGAATTCTTTCTTTGTCTTTCTTCCTTTTAGCGATTGCTGAACTTGAGTTATCAGAAAGCTCTTCCAGAGCCTTAAGAGCAGCATGCTGCTTGGCAATTTCAGACTCATAACGATTTCTAGGAACATAGAGATCATAGAGAGTAAGCCCCCAAAATGTAGCATAGAGATCAGGAGACAGACTATTCCAGGCTTTTGAAGGCAACATGGTTCTAACAGTATCAAGAAGATCAGACCACCTGCATAGAATGGTACAAGCATTGAACAGGAAGGAAAAGACGGCTAGTCAGAAATAAGGGTCAGATAAAGCATTCCAGTGTATCTGGGCAAATAAATACTACCAATCCATGCAAACTAATGCCATCAATGCGAGAAAATCAAAAGACCCAATGTGAACGTTAAAATATGACATTTTCTTACATGTTTGTAACTGCAACCTACAATAGTGGCCCAAAATATATTTAATTTTCATGCCAAGCAAGATGCCAAAAACAGCATAATAAGATAATAATGGCAGAGACTATTACATAATAGGCTTCCTTGGAGAGTCAAGATCCAAAACCACATTGCCAGAATACTCAGTAGGTTCAGACACCAAGTTTGTGGAAGCAATATGTGTAGCATCACTGTCGTCTAAAGGCCAGAAGACATCAGAAGTCCCCCGACACTTGAAGAGCCTCATTACAGGGCGATATATCAAAAAAGCGACCTATGTGGGGGAAAATAAAAACACGATAAGAAGGATGTTACTAACTCTGTAGCACAAAAACAACATAATACTTCACAGAAAAGGAGGGAAATTTTTTACATAGCATTAAATAGAGAGAGAAAAAAAAATAGAATTAAAAAGAAACCTTTCTGGCAGTAAAAAAAAAAAAAAGAGGTAAAGCATACTAGCCATCATAAGTGAAGTACTTGATCAAATAAGGTAGAAAGCAACCACAGAGAGAAAGAGAGAAGACATACCTCAGGATCAAGGTGGTAAAGATGGACAAGATCATCAAGCGAGGGAATCAACTGAGCATAAGCAAACGCTGGTGTCACTGCACTGCAAAGGAATTCCACAAATTGAAGAAGAGTACCATGGCATCTATCAAACTGCTCGCAAACCATCTTTATATAAGGGGCATCTGCATTTATGACAACCCTGCAGAAAATAATAGAATCAGGTGCTGTATCCAAGTAGCTTTTGTTTTCCTTTTTCTTTTTCCTCACTGACACTCACTACTTGACATTTTATGAATCTTTTGGCAATCAACTTTGGCAGGCAAAAAGTATCCAACCAAATCATGCACAACAACCTGTTAGGGCCTGATAAGAAAACATTAAGAGTACATTTGGTACACGGAATGACTATTCTATTAAGAAAAATGAATAACCTTTATTAAGAATAGAATTATTTGAATAAAATAGCTTTGGTGTTAAAATATATATATATTTTAATACTTGAAATAGTTATTTTCATAGCTATGAGAAAATAACTATTCCTTAAATTGAAAGAATAACGACTATTCCTTAAATGGAGGGAATAACTATCCCTCAATTTAAGAAATAGTCCTTCCGTCATAACTATGAGAATGACTATTCCAAAGTTAATTCATTCTACCTTCTTTCATTTATAATAAAAGCTATTCATTTTTTTAATGAAATAGTCATTCTGCATACCAAATATATCCTAGGAGTAAAGGACAAAAGAGAAATGAAAGGCCCTGGTGAAGCTAACTAATTTGAACACTAATATGCAGTTATATGTGGAACCAAAAACACTATTAGCTTAAGTATGATTCTTGAAACCCTCGTGTGTTTTACAGCAACACTAAGTTCCATAGAATACGTAAAATGAGCACAAAAGTTCATATGAAACACAATAAAGATGCAACAAAGACAAAAAAATCTCCTTTTTGAAACCCTGATTGAATAATAGAAAAAGTGACAAAAAAAGGCCCAAATTTCATAAATAATAATTAATTTCTGTTCATAACTCAATCGGCTTTACGACAAATTAGTCTAGTCCGCACATGCCTGCTTACTTTTCAACTCATGTCAACCACGTTCGCCATATATCCAAATTACGCAAACAAATAAATATGCGTGCACACACACGCACAGAGACAGAGAGATAGAGACTGACAAACAGACATACCCCCCACACCCCAATCTAGAAACACAAAAAGTAGAGAAATCACATGCACAAACATGCCCCTATGCATTCACACAGACAATCGTATTATGTCCAACATGGGGAAAAAAGGCTCCTATTCATAAGTGTCCATGCTACTTGAAGCATTTATGATACTTAAAAGACAAATCAGCCATGTTTGATTGTGATGTTAAGGTCAAATCAGGAAACCAGAATACACAATAGCAAGATTAGGGAAAAGGCCTAGGTAAACCAAAGCCAACTCATAAACGACTTGAATAAAGTATCCTTATGTCTGCTATCTATAAAAACAGAATTGCTTGGGAGAAGAAAATGTAGACTGTTACTTCAAGTGAATATATAGCAAATAGATTTCGAAAGCTTACACAGAACGATGTTGAGCAATAAGTAACAAAAGAGGAACTGCCAACTTTGGTTCATCTTTTGAAAGCAATGAGTCCCTTAATCTGTTAGTTGACTTGATCAAGGCCTGCATAGAGAATAATATGTTAAACATCTTCAAACTTAGCATGTCAAATACCATGATAGCAAACTCAGCAAGCTTCTCTATTACACACACACACACACACACACAAAAGAGAAAAAAAAAAAAAAAAAAGTAGTCACACCAGAAGTTCAAGCAATGTTTTAAAAACAAGATTTACAAATTCACGACATTTTGGCTAAGACCATCTTTATCTATGGGACATATTTCACCCTTAGAATTCATCACTTCCAAAGGAAACTCCATAATGTTTGCCTGAAGTTGGGAGAATATCCAGAAGTATATCAAACTATTTAACATCTAATAGTTAGGGTAGATGCAATGTCCATAATCAACTTAAGATGCATCAAAGAATTAGCATTCATCGTGCAAATGTACTCAGAGAACAGCATACATGGAAAAGACAAATTAATGTAAGTGCATAATTAGCTGGATTTCAAGCAAAGGTCACCATTTCCGGCGGAGGCGAAAAGCAGAAATGGTGTTTCTGACTCCCTTATCAGCTAAGTGATAAGGCTTCATTGTTCAGTTTAGAAATCTCTAAATACATGAGGAAAAGAACCCCACTTTATTGGACCCCTTTATTAATCCAACACACAGAAACCTGGATCAGCACAAACAAGAAATAAAATCATGGAAAATGAACCATTTTGCTGGCAAATTCTAACAGTACAGAAATTCTGAATATATCCCCAACTAAAACATAATAAACTCTAAATCCAAAATAGAAATAGAGCAAATCAGCACTAAGGCTTCTATTTTAGCGCTAAAACCTCTCATCAACTTTAATTGCGTCACAAGCATGCGATGCCATATTAGGAATGATGAATTAAATAAGCTGCCTAACAAATTTAGTTAGTGACAGCTTAAGGTCCACCAAAAAAAAAGTACCTTGTTATTTCGTGTTACTCCAAAAGAAGTTGCCTGATAGCGGAGAGTCTCACCACCCGCCATGGCATCCAGCTGTTCCTCAGTCAGGTTCTCTGTGTACTGGACATTTGCCATTTGTTGAATAAGCTCCTGATATAATCATAAAAATCCAATCAATCATGATAAGGCTTGTTAACAATTACGAATCATAAATAATGCAACTTTCAGACCTCAAAAATACCTGCAAGAGAACAAGCTCAATTCCCTGCCCCTTTTTTAACTGGTTCACAAGATACTGGAAAAGACCCCTCAATTCCATTGATGGGTACTTCTTACACCTATAAACAATGATAGTGAATTAGTGAAAAATCAAAAAGGTAATCATGGAAGGTTCTATGCAATCTCGAAAGTTAAAAGTGCATGTTTCACAAACAACTATCCACACACAGAATAATAACAACAACAATGATGAAACGATTAGCAAGTATGAATCCACATGAAAAAGAAAGAAAAGAATATGGCATCTCTGTCACATCACCAATAAATACCCAAACTTTCCCAATGTTAGATGTACCGATTGAGGAAACTAATATCATTCACAGCATAAAGCATCATTAATAATATGTAAAATATAATAATTGAGAGACCATATGCAGAAAGAGCTAGCACCTAGATTAATAATAACTCTCCCAATATATCACCAGCAGAAAGCTTGGACTGCAAAACTTTTTTTTTATAAGTAATCGAAATATAATTAAAAGCATAATGCGCCCTCAGATACACAAGAAGGATACAAGAGAAGCCACATTAAAACGAGAATTCACAAAAATTAAAAATAATAAAAATAAATAAATAATAAACAGTATATTTACTAACGTAGACAGCCAGTAGAATAAGAAAGTCTACTAAGGAAGCACAGTAGACTCTAACTGGATAAGTTACTTCAAGATATTAAATAAGAGTCCACCTACGCGAGGTGGCTCGCCGGGCGAGTGGCAATGAGGGTATTCTTTCCGGCGAAGGTGTGCCTGGGCTGTCCACAGAGGAGGCCGTAGAGCTGATGCAGGGCAGAGCTGAGGGCGGCGCGCTAGCTGGGATTTCATCTACGTCGACGTTAGCACTCTCTTCACACTCACAACAGGCAAAGGATCCAGTTGAGGTAGGGGGATCTGTTCAGTGGGATGGGGTTGAGGGTCTGGGGGTGGATGATGTGCTAGGGGCAGTAAAGCCATCTCATCGTCACTGGTGGACTACAATGGAAGGTGTTCCTCGTTTGCTGCGTCGGGGAGTGATGGATGGCGATTATGATTGTGTTTTGGTGGGAGAGATTCCGAGCTCTGAGGCTATTTTGAAGCTTGGTACAAAGGAAGGCATTGCGGAGGCCCAGTCAGTGTCTCTGGGAGATGATGACAGTTATGCTGATGATTTGGAGTTGGTACCATACAATTCAGATGAGGTGCTAGATTTGGCGCCGCTGGAAGTTATTTTGGAGGATGTGTTAGAGGAACGGGATCCACCTGAGCAAGCTTCATGCGAATGGGTTCTCGAGAGGGTGAAGAAATTCTGTACGGTGGTGGGCTTGTCTTATGATGGGTATGAGGAGCAGATGATGGCGCTATTTTCTGCTATTGAACAAAATCGGAAAGTAAGCACTGTGACAAAACACACTGAGGTGTTGCCAAAGTCAAAAACGAAAGGCAAACGCGAATTACAGCGTTTGGAATGCTCGATTAACTATGATTCGAAGCGTGGTTCAGATTCTCAAGCTAAAACTAAGGTGCGGGTCGCTCGTATGGTTAATGAAGCCTAAGATCTTCAGCTGGAATGTGCGGGGGCTGAATGTGGAGGAGAAGCGTATGAAGATCAAAGGCCTCATAGGGGAATGGAAGGCGGACATTATATGCTTACAAGAAACTAAACTTCAAGTTGTTACTAGAGAGGTGGTTCGGAGTTTGTGGGGTTGTACTCATGTGGATTGGTGTTTCTTAGGGTCACGAGGAGCATCCGGAGGAATTTTGCTGATGTGGGATAGAAGGGTTGTGGAAAAGATGGAGGTATGTGTGGGGAACTTTATAGTTGCTTGCTCCTTTCGATGTATTTGTGATAATTTTGAGTGGGCTTTTGCTGGTGTGTATGGTCCCAATGAAGATCACGAACGACAACTTATGTGGGATGAGCTGGTTGGTATTATGAGCTGGTGGGATATGCCTTGGTGTATTGGAGGTGATTTTAACGCTATTCGTACTCCAAGCGAGCGATCAGGAGATAACCGGTACTCTTGTTCTATGAGAGGGTTTTCAGATTTCATTTTTGATAAGGGGCTTATGGATTTACCGTTGGTGGGTGGTAGGTACACTTGGTCTAACAATCAGGAGATGCCGTGTTGGTCACGTCTTGACAGATTTCTTCTTTCTCCTGAGTGGGAAGAAAAGTTTCCTAATGTAGTTCAGAGGCGACTCCCTAGACTTTTATCGGATCACTTTCCCATTTTGCTTGATAGTGGGGTGATGAAGAGAGATGGTGGCTACTTCAAGTTCGAAAATATGTGGCTGAAGTCTGAGGGTTTTGTGGATTTGGTGAAAGCATGGTGGCTGTCTTACCAATTTCAAGGCTGCCCTAGTTATGTTTTGGCTTGCAAATTGAAAGCTCTAAAGGCTGATTTGACGAAGTGGAATGCAGAAGTGTTTGGGCATATAGGAAAGCGTAAGAAATCTATGCTAGAAGGACTTCGTGAGCTTGATGTTATTGGAGAGGGAAGAGCTTTGTCTGAGGAGGAAATTTCGAAAAAGATTGATCTCACTAAGGAGTTGGAAAAGCTGTTGTTGTGTGAAGAGGTGAGTTGGAGACAGAAGTCTAGGGCTCTATGGTTAAGAGAGGGGGACAAGAATACAAAATTTTTTCATAGAGTGGCGAATTCGAACAGAAGGAACAATTCTATTGAGTCTTTGTCGATAAATGGATCCTTGACGTCAGATGTTCCGACTATGAAGACTCACATAGTTCAGTTTTATTCTCACTTGTATTCCGAGCAGTGTAGATGGAGGCCAAAGCCCGATGGTCTTTCTTTTCATTCCATTGATGCTGAGGACGGATCTTGGTTGGAAAGAGAGTTTGAAGAGAATGAAGTGTTTGAGGTGGTTCAAGCTATGAATGGGGATAAGGCCCCGGGGCCTGATGGGTTTTCTTTGGCTTTTATTAAAGCATGCTGGGTTGTTCTCAAAAATGATATTATGGCGGTTTTTCAAGAATTTCATAGCAAAGGGAGTTTTGAGAAAAGTTTAAATGCAACCTTCATTGCCCTCATTCCTAAGAAAGTGGGAGCAGTTGACCTCAAGGATTTTCGTCCTATCAGTCTAGTGGGTGCTGTGTATAAGATCCTTTCTAAGGTGTTAGCAAACATAGCTGAAACATGTTTTGGACAAGATCATCTCCAAGACGCAAAATGCCTTTCATTCAGGGGAGACAGATTTTGGATTCGGTCCTGATCGCAAATGAATGCATTGACAGCCGCCTTCGATCTGGGGTCCCAGGTTTGATATGTAAACTTGATTTAGAAAAGGCTTATGATCACGTTAATTGGGAGTTTCTCTTATACGTGCCTGCAACGATGTGGTTTTGGGAGGAAAATGGAGAGCATGGATAGAGTTTTGTATCTCCACAGTGCGCTTCTCTGTTTTGTTTAATGGAACCCCTGCGATTCTTTAGTAGTTGATCGGGGTCTAAGACAAGGGGATCCTTTATTTCCCCTTTGCTTTTTGTGATTGTTATGGAGGGCTCTGAGCAAGATGATGGCTGTCACTGAATCCAAGGGACTCATGGAGGTGGGTTTTTCGGGGTTCAAGGACAACGCAGGTATGGTTGTGTCACATTTATTATTCGCCGATGATACCTTGATCTTTTGTGGCGCCAATGAGGATCACATTCGTAATCTGCGATGCCTGTTTCTATGTTTCGAATCAGTCTCGGGGTTAAAAATAAACTTGTCCAAATCAGAGTTTATACCTATTGGTGAGGTGAATGATATTGACAGGTTGGCTTAGCCTTTTCGAGTGTCGGGTAGCTCGGCTTCCGATGAAGTACTTGGCCTTCCGTTGGGGGCACCTTATAAGTCGATTGCTATATGGAATGGTATCTTCGAGAAATGGAAAGGCGATTGGCCGGTTGAAGAGGCTGTATTTGTCAAAGGGTGAGGAGGCTGACGCTGATTAAAAGCACTTTGTCGAATCGTACCTACTTACTTGTTATCCTTGTTTCCTATTCCGGTGGGTGTGGCAAACAAGTTACGAGAAACTTCAACGAGACTTTTTATGGGGTGGTCTCACTGATGAGTTCAAGTTTCATTTGGTTAAGTGGTCACAGGTTTGTTCTCCTTGAAGTTTGGTGGATTAGGCGTTCGTAATCTGTGTAAGTTTAATCAAGCACTGTTGGGTAAATGGTTATGGAGGTTTGCTACAGAAAAGAAGCATTTTGGCGGTTGGTAGTGGAAGCAAAATATGGGAGTTTGGAGGGAGGCTGGTGTTCTAAGGAAGTGGAGGGCCGTTTGGTGTTGGAGTGTGGAAACATATTCGGGAGGGGGGAGTGTGTTCTCGAGGTATCTTTCTTTTGATGTTGGAGATGTTCCCTTATAAGCTTCTGGCATGATGTTTGTGTGGCACTCAACCTCTGAGAAGGATGTTTCCCAGAGTTATTTCGCATTGCTCGGTGTAAGGAGGCGAGGGTATTCGGATAATATGGAGATTTCCAATGGGGTTGTGCTTTGGAATGTGCCTTTTCACGAGCTGTGCAAGATTGGGAGGTTGAGGTGGTGCTTACATTTTTTTGGTTGTTGTATTCCTCCAGACGGCAACAAGGGGGGGAGGATTGTATTCGGTGGATTCCCTCAAAACGAAAGATGTTCGAGTGCGCTCGTTTTTCCATGAGCTTTCTACTTCAGGGGGCCTCTTCCTTTCTTGGGAGGAGTATCTGGAAAGTTAAAGTTCCTATGCGAGTGAGTTTCTTTGTTTGGGACGGCCGCTCTTGGTAAGATCTTGACAGTGGGATAATCTGCGTAAAGAGAGGATTGTTAGTGGTGGGGTGGTGCTGCATGTGTAAGCGGAATGGCGAATCTGTAGATCACCTCTTTTGCATTGTGATGTGGCACGTGAGTTATGGAGTGCCATTTTCTCTCTTTTCGGCGTTACTTGGGTAATGCCTGAGACGGTGCTAGATATGTTAGTTTGCTGGAGAGGTCAGATGGGAAATCGTTCTGTTCTTCCTGTGTGCGAATAGCCCCGCTGTGTCGTCCTGTGGATTGTTTTGGAGAGAGCGAAAATGCCAGATGCTTTGAAGATTCTGAGAAGCCGAAGATCGAGCTTTTAAATTTTTATGCTCCACTCTCTCTTTGTTTGGACTGGGGCATTTCATATTTCTCTTTTGCCTAGTTTTTCGCATTTTGCCGGATTTTTGCAGTTCTTTAGCCTTTAGTGGGGCTTTTCCTTGTGATACTTCCTGTGTACTAGGGTTGCGCCCCTTGCGCCTTTTTATTATGTTATGTTATGATTATTTATCAAAAAAATAGCGCTAAGTTGAAGTTGGTTTCTAATTTCCCTAACAACCATTATCAGCCAAGTTGAATGGAGGTGCAAACTATGCTTAAGAAAAGATGCAAGAAACGGAAAATGCATCGTTAAATCATTCAGTCACTGAAAGCAGTGAGTAGCATACCCACCAGAGGCAGTGTAAGAACTCTAGCACCTGAGAATTTCATTATTATCTAGCCAACTGTCAGAGAGAAGCTTTTAACAAATAACCACTTGTTTAGAAAGGACATTACCAAGGAAATTTATTAATCACTAATGGGTGATGGCCCATTTTCTTTTTCTTTTTCTTTTTCTTTTTTTGATAAGTAGGAATTTATTAAAAAAAATGTAAGGCGCCCCTAAGTACCCCTAAGTATATAGATAGTATACACGAGAGGCTCCAAACAAGCAGGAAACCCAAGCCCTTAAACCCAAAACCCTCAACCCAAGACCCAACAAGCCCTATATCCAAACGCCCACAACACAGCCAAAATGGGTGATGGCCCATTTTCTGCTCATCGAAGTAAGTTGTGTGGGCCCTTAACAGAGACAGCATAAGAACTCTACACCCTCACAACTGCAGTCTTTTTTTTTTTTGATAAGTAAGCAGAAATTTTATTTAAAAAAAAGCGTAAGGCGCCCCTAAGTACACTAGAAGTATACCAGAGGAAACCTAAACAAAAAAGCAAGAAAACAGAAAATAAACCCCAAGCCCCCACAACAACAAAAAAACCCCTACACCCGCAAGCACGATCTATTTTTAACCCAGCCAGACCCAATACTTCCCACATCAAAGTTAAGAGAACATTCTAAATTTTTCCGTTCCCTCCAACCCTTTGATTTTAAAACAGAGCCCCCTTCGTCCACAAACACACCCTCCCGCTTATGACCCTCCTCGATGTCGCTCAACAGATCAAGGAAGCGTTTCTCATCTTCCCCACACGAGATACCCAAAAGAGGAGCGATCGCCAACGCATCAGCCACAGCCTCAGGGTATCCATTAGCCTCCAAGACCCCATCCTCAATCTCATCCCCATCCTCTGAGATGTTCCACGGTAGCTCAAAAACTTCCCTACACCTCTCAGAAGATATCCCAGAAGATTGCCCAGCCTCCGATGTGAAACCAACAGCAGAGGATTGTCTAGGCTCGGGAGACCGACGTGAAGCCCCGCCACATGGGCGAGGCATGAGAAAGCCCCGCCGGAGCATACCCTTCGTCGGAGAAGAAAGAACCAGAGACTTACCAGCCTCGTCTGCGGAAGCCCGAGAAGCCACTGGAGCCCGTAAAACCACCTCCTTGGAGCCCGTACACCCACTAGACTCAAATGCCGAGAACAACCCGGAAGACCTGCCAGAAACCGAGCTCTGACCACCCACCAGGGGCGAAGCTTATCAGGTCACCCGCAAACTGACCCATATCCATCTTTGAGGCTCGCTTGACCTTGTGCTTGCGGTTGTAGAAGTGCAATGGCTTAGTCGGCTTCTGGGGAGAACTAGCCGCCGGAAAGTTCCTCACTATCGGCGCTGCCTCCTCCGAAGGAGCAATCAGACACCCCCCCAAAACCGGGACCGCTCCAGAAACCTTCTGCAACCCACTACCCACATCCTTCGCGGTCTCAGAACCGGACGCCGGAGCCAACGTCAAAGACGACCTGTCAAGAGACTGGGTCATCGATATCTTCAGCGGCTTCTTCCTCCAAGCTGAGAGACGACGACCCGCATCAGTGCCCTTTCTCGGATCCAGGATGTCCAACGAAGGCCTCAGAGAACGTGACTTTAAGGGCTTAAAGGCCTTCACGGGCTTAGGCATTTTAAAGCCTAAAGGACCCATAAAGGGCTTCAAGCCCAAACCCAGGGCCAGCCAGCCTTTCTTCAAACGCCACAACTGCAGTCTTATTTAGCCAACTGCCAGAAACAAGCTTTTTACAGAATAACACTGGCTTAACAAGGAAATTACAAAGGAAATCAAAGAAATAAAATATAACGGATGAACACTTTCTACTGCTCAATGACTATAAACTTCCCATTTCCTTTCTCAAAGTTGCACTCAACATAGCAAACTTGGGCATGATGCCCCTTTGTGGAAAAAGAAGGAACACAATAGAACAATTTAAAAGAGGGTGAGATCTATTGCTCCATCAAACCCACCACCTATGTAGTTCTCCACTCATTTTTCCAGTTTGGATTTATTTTACATAATTCCTACAGGTCTGCTTTTACATCTAAGTGAAATATAATGTGTTTGTGTGTGTGTGTATCAGAAAAAATTCCATAATCTTCAAGTCTTTTATTCTTTCAAAGTATAATGGCATATCTTTAGCTACTAATAGCAACCAGTGGCCTACTATCATTTCTCAACTTTATCAAAGAAGGAGACCATCTTCTTGTCTGTTTTGACTGCTTACTTCTAATGAATAATGTCTGCCAAGTAAATTCACATCTAATATTTTCCTTACAACCTATTCAAGTATTTTAGCCTCAAATTTAATAACATAAGTGTTTACAGTACTTCAACACTTCTAAGCATACTCTACACGTCAATGGACAATACACCATCTAAATTAGGAATAAAAAAATTGAACTAAACAACAACTTCAGCAACTTTCAATCTTATAATTCCTTTCTTGAAATTTTTCAGTGGCATATTTAAAAGGCCAAAGGAATCCACTGCCACGAGAGTATAACTCTCCCAAGTGATAAGTACCCAGCACAAGATATCTCAAAATATCCAATTTAAGAATTTTACTTATATTAGACCCTAGAACCTATGAAATCCTTTGTGAAAAGCAAGTATCAGTGCATTCATATAAAAAAAGGAAACACCATTTCTTTGAGGTTAAGAATAGTGGCTAGTTAATCACAATGGTGCAGGATTAGAGTTCACGGAATGTTGGCCTGGATAAGATTCATTGTGTGTCACAAAAAGTACATGTTTGAAAAGATATGAACCAAAACTACACAGGTTTTTTCTTCTTTCAACATAATCATGTTTGTTGTATCAATAACCAAACAGAAACAACTTATTTACATTTTGGGAACTCATATTCAACAAGAAAATAAAAGAACAAAAAGAAACAAAAAAAAGTACAACTGCCAAGTTCTGTCCATTCATGAAATCAGCCAAGCCTTTCTCCCGGTAGTTCCAGTAAATATTATACGTTTAGTTTAATCCAAAAACAACTGGACAAAGGCTAAAATCTGATCTACAGGATGATGAAATGAAGAATCTACAGAAATGATTCCGGTTTAGGGGGACTTAGTTATTATGGGTCAAAAGTTCCTCACAGAGAGATTCAGTTCCTAAAGAATATTGATTTCTAACTCCATCCGCAAAAAAGAGAAAAACAAAATGCTAAGGCTTTCTTTGTTGAACAATATCTCTTGTAAGCACATTAAAGTGGTACGAAATATGAATCAGCCTTGCACTGCAAGTACCATCCTTGTGTGGATCTACATGGAACAGAGAGAGAGAGACAAACACAAAAGGAAAATGGTTGGGTACTGAGTGTAAACCTAAAAGGGTCTGGATGAAATGGCATATTCCAGTTGGCTAATATGTTAGAGATTTTTAAAGGCCGAGACAACGCAAAAGCAATGGAGATGCATGAAGCATAGCACAAAGTTATGACCAATATAAACAATTTGTACATTAGTTAAGCATTCATCGTGGGAAACTACCACTCCAACTACAGAATCATATTAGGACCATGAGCATTCAAGAAAGAACGAACAACAGACTCACTAAGATCTAGTAATGAAAACGAAGGCAGACAAGATAACTAAGAATTTATATCCGACCTGAGCAATGGAAAATTAAACAATTAAGAAACATGATCATGATGTGACAACATTATTACAGAAATGAAGATTTATATTTCTTTTCTTTTCTTTTTGATAAATAAGAAACGAAGATCTATATTTCTCTTATCAGTGAAAACTTGAAATGTTTTTTGTTCAAGCCACTGATATCTCAGATCATTGAATACAACCGATTCGTATGACTATTATCAATGAGAAGCAATTAACGTCATTTCAACACAGGTTTATAATATATCAAACTTAATATATAAAAAGGGTAGAGAGAATAAGGATGAAATGAAAGAAAGAAACAACTTTAAATATACTGGAATGATCCAGCATGACGATGTAGGAATAAGGCTCAGGAGAGAATAAGGATGACAATAACGATGATAACCATCCCAAAACCATGCTTTACTCAAACCCATCAAAATTACTTATCAATTCAGTGTTTCTCCAAGGTAACCAAAGAAAGGTGAAACTCCATCAAAATTTAGTGTAACAAATTTATGTACTGCTAAAAAGACAGAAAGCAACAATAACACTAGCTTGGCAGTCACCACCCATTACTAGCTCCAAACTCCACACATTGAGAAAATTGCCAGGAATCTGATTTCCAATTATAGTACCCATCTTCCTAAATTCAGAACACTTCAAAGAGTGTTAAAGCCTCCAATTTGAACCTGCGAACTACTTTTCTAGCCCCTTGGTGGCCCTTAAAAGTATGAGCCCCAACAGCCTCTTAAAAATATTCATGATTAGGACATCATTTAAAAATACAGACAGAACATTATTTAAACAAAAACTTTTAAAAAAAAAATCCTCAAAAAATTCCCATGAAAAAAAAAAAAAGTCATAACGAAACATACAATACAAATTGAGATTTGAACCAAGCTGCTTCTTTGTTAGCCATAAAATTAATCAGTCATTTTTCTCTCAGTGCGACTATTTACAGAACATGAATTCCTATCCCCTTTCCCCCAAAGAAAAGGGGGAAAAAGGAACGAGAATTTCTGGTCAATGTACAACAGCCTCAAAATCCTTGAGAGCTTTGACAGATGAAGCTCTATATGAACAATGCAGCCTGCAGACTTCTGATTGTTGCCTCCATGCACATTGAGATTTACTTCAGTAGATCAGTTGCACTTTCTAGATTCTATATCTCACATATTAAGAAGTAATTTTGTAGGTCTCTTTCGATCAAAAGGCAGAAGTATGCAGAATGAAAGGACTACGCAATCATGAAGAACCGATGACATCCTGAACTATAAGATAGAACCACCTTGAGAAACAGCTAATGAAGCTACAATCAAATAAAAGTGTTCAGTTGATGGTGCCTCCTCTTAGACAGGGTTCACTTTTATCAAAGAAAAGTCCCAGCATGTTTGACTCATCTATGGAAAAGTATTACGAAGAACAGCTGGTCAAACCAAATTGCTACTTGTCTGGAATCTTCCAGCAACATCATGAGAGGAAGCAAGCAATCATACAGGAAGGAGCACAAGACGAAAGAGAATTTTGACTAAAATCAGCGATACAGAGAACCAAATGCATCATATCTTCAGACTCCACCTAGAACCATGTTCTTCATAAGGCTATCCTTCTTTCAGTCACAAAAAGCGCTGAGTACTTTGAGAAACCCAACTCCATTTACTCTTTCAACCATCAATTTCACACTACTGCAAAATCGTTGAAATTACTATGTGTACACCCCAGAAAACCCAAGTATGAACACAAACACAGACAGACCAACTTCTTTCCTTCATATATTGACAAGCTACCAATCATTGTAAATGACACCAGCCTTCTAATGTTGTACAAGAAGGATCAAGGACTACAACCCCCGCAGATAACTTCCTCTTGATTCAAATAAAATATTCTATACCACCCGGTTGTGCTGATGCCTCTTTAAATCTCATTTGAACAATCCAATAAGTGCCTTTCTCACTTTGCAATCTCCAGTATACAAGACTGAAAAGCTAAACTTATGAAAACCAATCAAAGTTTGCAGTGTAATCCTGATCAAGCTTGTCCTCTATTATGCATCTCTTTTTCACATTCCAACTATCTGTCATCAAACCTCTGTTACCATATCGCATACGGTTCACAGAGTATGCCGGCCCATTCACTAGGGCCACAGAATATTTTTGCAATGTCACAATATTCCAGCTCCAGTCATCCTGCTTTTGTGAGGTTGATCTGCAACCCGGAAACTTAAGTAAAGCATCCCCAGGATATATCTTGAAATCTATAGTATGGTTAAATGTTCAATTCCAATACAAGTCACATCAAAACTCGCAAAATAAATGACCAAAAATACTTGAAAATCAGTACAATGTGGAAAAGGAAAAAATAAATATATAAATAAATAAAAGAATAAAACACAACACATACACACACAACCCAGACATGCTCAGATGGGTTGGCACTGTATGGAAAGCAAAAGAAATTAAAAATTTAGACCAGGCCGTCTTAACCGCGTATTAAGTACTAAAACTTAGCATCAATACAACATTATACAGAAAACAAATGAGACTGGCAGAAATTAAAAACAAAAAGAAAATATATATATTAGGAGGGGGAAAAGAGAAAGATTGATACATACAGGTGACCCCAAAATGAAGCCAACGACTGAAGCCAATCAGACAAATTTAGGCCATCCTCTTTTAGCTTGTCACGCCCACCTTGTGCCAAACGCTCAATCACAACATATTCCAAAACATCATACTCGAGCTGTGCAGAAAAGTAAGCATTTAACCAGGATCAACACAAAATACTGGGAAAAGTAGTCCTCATTTTCTTGTAAGTAAATATTTAATGATAAAACAAAAGGGATACTTGAACCCAGGCAGTGTACTAAAGGGTCCTAAATAGTAAGATAAAAAGTGTTAGTTGAAAAAAAAAAAAAAACTTTCTTATGGGCAAAGAAAAAAGATGGAAGTTCAAAAAATCTATTTCAAGTACAGTAAAGACCAAACTCAAGAAATTTTAAGATGAGAAACTTCATAGTAGAGAATTATACTATGCTTAAACGAAATCATAGCAGAAAAACGAATACCAGGGAAATGGAAATTATAATATAAAGGCTTCAGTGATTAAGTCTAATGAGCAGGGAGTTTAAATGTGTAGCCAAATTGTATAGTTGCACATCATAGCTTGATTGTTTCTAGTTTAGCAGATTTTTTGAATTTTTGTCATTCTTTTTCTTCATATTAGGGGTTCTCTAGTATACTCATTGTGTACTAGGTTGCGCCCTTTTGCACTTTATTAATGATATTGAGAAGACTTGTCAAAAAAAAAAAAAGTGTATACCAGAGAATGGTAAATCACATTGACAAAATAATTACTTGTACCAAAGGAGCAGTGCTTCCCTATACACCAAAAGTCTACCATACAGGCACAAAGTTACATAGATGTTCTCTTTATTTGACACAACGATGGTTATGCCTATACACCTACCCTGTCAAGGAGATCAAAGCTGTCTAATGTAGTAATGTAAAATTATAAGTTTAGTCACACAGCCTAGAAATCTCAGTCAGTCTAGAGAGGGTTAGGAACTGGTGTAACCCAGCAGGATTCCAACAAAAAATGAGTGGTAAAGTATGCCTTAGATGAAGGCTGAAACTTGCAGGTCTGATTTCAAATCACTTCCCCCCAATTATCAGCAGGAAAGGACTGAGAACAAGAAACTATGGGGTCTGAATTTTATATATATAAAAGTAAATCATTCTCACTAAAAAGTGCAAAGGATCGCAACCCAAATACACAGGAAGTATACAAGAAAGAGCCCCAATTAGGGAGAAAAACAACAAAAAAAAATCCAGAAATTTTTTTATAAAATTTGAAATGTGAAACTGTTGCAAGCCCACGTCCAAACATAAAAGAGATTTGAACATAAAAGCTTTTAACTCTAACATTGTTCTCTCACAATCTTCGAAGTTCTGAGCCTTTCCGCTCTCTCCAAATGCACCACATTAACCACAGAAGTTCAACCCTCCAAGCTTCTAAATTGCAACGGCTTCCAAACTAACCTCTCTAACAAGACAACAACTCCACCACCCTTTGGGGCATGACTCACTCTAATCCAAAAAGACAGAAGATCGAAACCCACAAATCTCTAGCCACTTCACAGTGGCGAAGAAGATGATCTATAGTCTCCCTTCTCTTCTTCGACCTACAGCAGCAATCCACCACTATAGCATGCCTTTTTATCAGGTTATCCAAGTTAAAATCTTCCCTAACGCTGTCGTCAACACAAAGAACGACACTCTCCAAGGAGTCTTATTTCTCCAAATGCTCTTTCAAGGAAAAGGAAAGCTAGCGGGGGGCAAAGCATATGACAAAAGGATCTGACATTGAACATCCGCCTTTCAAAAGGGATCCAACAGATTTTGTCCTTACCACCCTGTCTCAGCTTGAGAGAGTACAAAAGATTAAAGAACGAAGTGACAATCCTCACCTCCCAATCATGCACTGATCTGGTAAAAGTAATATTCCATTAAAGAGTACCGTTAGAAAACTGCACATGTTCCACCACCTAAGCCTCCTCATAGCGAGCAATACGAAACAACTCCGAAAAAGCGGCCTTCAAGGGCTGGTCCCCATACCACAAATCATGCTAAAACCTTATCTTAAACCCATCTCCCACCTCATATTTGACAAATCTAGAGATATCCCCCCACCCCCTCCTAATGTTTTTCCACACCCTAACCCTGAAGGACCCAATAACCTCATTGGAGCACCACCCTCCCCACATGCTATCATATTTTAACTACCACCACCAATTTCCACAAGGCCTCCCTCTCTGTAGTAAAACATCATAACCGTTTTCCCAAGAGAGCTCGGTTAAACTGAATCAAGTTTCTAAACCACAAACCACCAGAAAAAATCAAAGTATAAATCTTAAAGCAACTGACTAGATGGAATTAAACTCGTCACTAAGTCCACCCTACAAAAAATCCCGCTGAAGTTTCTCAATTTGATTATCAACACCAACAAGGATGGGGAAAAGGGACAAATAATAGGTAGGTAAATTGGAAAAAGTGCTTTTAATTAGTATCAACCTACCACCCTTAAACAAATAAAGCCTCTTCCAATCAACCAAATGACGTTACATCATTGTGATGGAGTGGTGTTGTTTGTGTAAGAAAAGTGGAGTCTATTGATCACTTATTCATTCATTGTGAGGTTACTTCAGAACTGTGGATTGTGTTTTTGGTGTAGCTTGGGTGATGCCTCACACAGTGAGTGAGTTGTTGGGTTGTTGGAGGGGACAGTCGGGTAACTGTGAGGCTTTTACATTTATGGAGGTTGGTTTCTTTGTATTTGATGTGGTGTCTTTGACGCGAGAGAAACGCAAGGAGTTTCGATGATAAAGAGATTAGCTTGTTGGAGTTGAAGAGGCGGATGTTGCAAACGTTGTTTACTTGGAGAGTAGCTTGAAATACTACGCAGGCTTCTACCTTTGCTGAGTTTTTAGATTTATGTTCTTCTTTCTCTTTAAAATAGGAGTTCTCTTGTATACTTCCTGTGTACTAGGGTTGCGTCCCTCTGCGCTTTGATTCAATATAAATTACTTATCAAAAAAATAATAATAATAATACCATCCCAAATTAATGTAGCCTTATACGAAGCACCCCAACAGAAGACTCAAGTACTTCATAGGAAGAAAGGACACTCTACAACCAAAGATATGAGCCAAACCACCAACATCTTTCACGGCGCCACCATGGACTAACTTTGATTTAGTTAAGTTAATCTTCAACCTCAAGATAGCTTCAAACCATAAGAAGAGACAACGCAGATGACAGAGATGATATGGATTTGTCTTACAAAAGATCAAAGTATCATCCGCAAATAAGACATGAGACACAAGGAGCTAGTTATTATTCCTCGACCCCACCAAAAAACATGATAAAAGCCCCCATCCATAGTGGCGGACAAAATTCTACTCAAAGCCTCCGTGACAACAACAAACAGAATAGGGGATAAAGGATCCCTTCGTCTCAGGCCATGAGAGCTATTAAAAAAGCTGGAGGGAGCTCCGCTAATCAAAACAGAAAAGCGCATCATAGAAATACAATGAACTGTCCAATCGTGCCATTTCTCCCCAAAACCACATCTTTCCAATAGATACTACAAGAAAACCCAATTAACATGATCAAAAGCTTTTTCTAGATCCAATTTTCAGAGCACACCAGATCCCCTGATCTGATTCAACTATCAAGGCATTCATCAGCAATAAGGATTAAATCTAAAATGTCTCCCCTATTGAAAGCATTTTGAGAATTGGAAATAACCTTTTCCAATACTGTTGTCAGCCTATTCACTAGGACTTTAGAGATGCTTTACAGACGCCACCCACAAGACTAATAAAGTTAAAGTCCTTAATATCCACAGCCTCAACTTTCTTGGGAATAAGAAGTAGCATTGAGGCTCCTTCAATAAGTCGGCTCAAACATACTTTAAATCTAAAACCAGAACTACATGTAGATCGGCCCTTTGGTACCTTCCCTTTTCACCTCCCAAATACACTCAACAATTTTAGTTGCATCAAGAACCTAAAACAATGATAGTGCGCTCAAGAAGTCAATTCAATAGTCTGAAAGTCATGCAAACAACAATTTTTTAAATAGAAAGGTGACATAAGAGAAGGGGGCAGGGGGGAAGGTGAAGAATAGATATATACTCATCACTTAACAATTGGTAGCAACCAACTTCTACCACATTAACAAAATTATAAGAGTAAGAAATAAGAGAAGAACAAGAAGAAAGGGAAATACTAGCGTACAATGCCAAAAAAAAATCCGCACCTGTGTTAAATACTTGAATGCATCTACTACAGGGGTGATCATATCCCTGTATGCCTCAATCTGCACATCAAAGTTTTACATCATTAAGTTGTCTTATGTTATAAAATACAGAGCAGCAAGAAATTATAAGAGGATACTCCCAATTAAACAATACCTGGTGAACAATTGTTCGAAGTACAGTCATTGGATTGGCATGAGCTAGTTTTGCAACCATCCGACCCAACTGCTTTAGATTTTCCTTTGCAAGTCTTTTCAAAATTCTTCGAGTGTCCAACTGTAAGCAACATAGAATAGCAAATGACACTTGTAATGCACCAAGCTTTGCAAGACACAAGATGAACTCAACCGAATAAATAAGTAATTATACCTTGGCTGTTTGCCGTGCAGCCAAAACCATAGGAATCCGCTCATCATCTTTTTCCCATTCACCGTATAAACGATAACGCACCTAAGAAGACGAGATTCATCAAGCAAAATTCTCTACCACATCTAAAACTTTATCAAATGAAGAATCAAATAGCACTGAAATAAAGCCAACCTCGTATGGAAGGAGATTCATAACTTCCCAGATCTCCTGGCCAACTGCTGGATTTGCAGGTATCAACTGTAAAGAAGGAAGTAAACATGTTCCTAAGGCTTCCTCTATCCTTGACCTAGCTTCCTTCAGGTGCAGACGAGGAAGTCGATTCCCGCCAGTAATAGATTCAGGATTCAATGCTTCATCACCATTGCCTACAAGCTCTAGCGCAGACAAGTAGTAGCCTCTTAATACTCTGCATACCTACTCATTTAAAAACCAAGACCAGCCAATCATTATGAGCTCAAAAGTAGGAAAAAATATGAATAATACTATTATCAGAATATCAGAATGAAACAATGCACCTTCTGAAGCAATGAAGTATCAAGGTAAAGATAAGGTCCAGCACAAGCCAGCATCTGAAATAGCTCACTGGGAAGATCAATAAAAGACCCATGAACCGATGAATTTGCTGTATCCATGGCATTGATGCTGGCTCCTGAGGAAGGCCCAAAGCTTTGCAAATTTGCTAGACGTACAATGCCATATGCAGAAGAGATCGATTTTTCGATAAGCCTGGATACATACATCACAAATTCATTATGATGCCATTGAAAGCTAATTATGGCCAGAGTAAAACTATTAATGCTAAATAATGCCTGAGTAATTAAATTGAATTTAAAATTGCACTTGAAAAAGTAACAAAGCAACCAACTTTGTGGAAACTTGTGTGTTCTTTCTAGCACACAAGTACAGGAACACACAAGAACAGAAACAGGAGTGAACTTAAATTTTACCGAAAATTACTCAAAAAATATATATATTAACTTTACCTAAACAAGCTGTTACAGATTTGAATGTGTTCCACTGGATTGAGTTGTGAGAGACGATCAAATAGTATATGTGCGTGGTACCTGGCAAAAATAGCTCATTATAGATAAACATTAAAACATAAATAAAGAGAAGTTTATTTCATCAAAAAGTAAATAAATAAGAGAAGTTTGGTAACTTTTACACACAAGAGGGGGGGGAATGAAAGTTCGGCTCAAACAAACTAAACCCAGAAGTGCAAAACAACAAGGATTTTACCACCTCATCTCTCAATGTGTTTTACATTCGTCAACAAAAAAGAACATCAATTAACCACCTTGACATGAAAAATAGAGAGAGAAAAAATGTCACATCAATACGCTTATAACTTCTTAACCTTTCGGAATTGATGAGCCCCTTCTCATGTTGTTCATCACTCAAGGAATTACAAGAATGCACTTGCTAAAATATTAAAATTTTGAGATTAAGGAATCAAAGGTACAGTTTTTTAAAAAAAAAAATAAAAGTAATCGAGATATAAAAGTGTAAAGCGTCCTTCGGTACATAGGGAATATACAAGAGAAGCCACCTAACTAGTAGGAACAAAAAGAACAAGAAAATCATGACAACGAATCACCAAAGGAGAAACAAAAACAGTTGTCCAAATATACAGGGTATTAAAAAATAAAGACTTAATATCTTCCAAAGTACTCTCACAGTCCTCAAAACTTCTAGCGTACTAGGTACAGTTGAGAGAAGAATAAGTATATAAGCAATTTCCACCACCTTGGCAAACCAAGTACACCACTGGTAAAATGGTTATGGCATTACACTACGAAGAGAGAGGCTTTGTGAAGATTGTGGTGGAAACTAAGTATGATAGTTTAAGGGAAGGTTGGTGTTCTAAGAAGGTAGCAGGGCCCTACAGCGTGGGAGTGTGGAAATATACAAGGAGACGGGTGGGTAGTTTTCTTTAGATTTGTTTGATATGAAGTAGGAGATGGGTCTTATCCGGACTTGTTCAATATTGCACATTGTAAAGACGCGTGGGTGGCGGATCATATACAGTTTTGAAATGGAAATCTTCAATGGAATATATTTTTTCTCAGACCAATGCACAAATGGGAGGTGGATTTGATTTCTTCTTTCTTTGAACTATTGTATTCCCTCAAAGTAAGACAAGGAGGTAAGGATAGAATATGTTGGATCCCTTCCAAAAGAAGAAAGTTTGAAGTGAGGTCCTATTATCATGTGCTATCCATTCCTACTAGTTTCCCTTTTCTTTGAAAGAGTATTTGGATAATTAAGGATCCAAAGTGGCATTCTTTGTGTGGACGGCAGCAATAGGGAAAATTTTGATTTTAGATAATTATGGAGTTCGATTTTCCATCTGTTTGGTATTGATTGGGTTATGCCCAGAAGAGTGAGACAGTTGTTGGTGAGTTGGAGCGGTCAGGTGGGAAACTGTAACGTTTTGGAAGTTTGGAAGTCGGCTCTTTTATGTTTAATGTGGTGTATTAAAGAGAGCGGAATGCAAGAAGCTTCGAAGATCGACAGAGTTCGGTAGTAGAGCTAAAAAAATATTATGTTCAAATCTCTTTACACATGGATAGCAGCCCATACTAGTCCGCCTTTTTCTAGTATTTCTAAGTTTTTGAATTCCTTTACATGGAATTTCTCTTATATACTTCTTGTGTACTAGGGTTGCGCTTCTTTGCGTCTTTCTAATGAGATTGCATTACTTATAATAAAAAAATAAAAATTATCAAGTAACACAATACGAAAACCGTACATACATTAAAACATTGACCAAGGATAAGATAAGTAGCAAGCAAGAAACTTCTATCGAAAGTAAAATCACGTTTCTAAGAATCATTCAGCTCAAGAAAGTACATCACTTCAACGCAAGTACACAGGATCATATATACCAAATACAACAAAAAACACAAAAAGCAGATGCTGGGACAATCAATGTAAAGAAGAAAACAGGAAAAAAGCTCCCAGCTAAAACAAAAATAAAAGAAAGAAAGAAATAAGAAAAGAAAACATAAGACATTAACAAAACAACGTCAACCCAAAGAATCCCCAAGTTCTCCGCCACCCAATATCAGAAGTTCTAATGAAAACAAACCAACCAGTCATCCACAGAAAGGAATCCAGTAAGTAAGCCCAATGTTTGATTATTTTCAAGCTCTGGAGATCGTTCAGCAACTGCCTCAGTTTCCATGTCTAAAGCAGCAAAAAGATCTATCGTCACGTCTCCTTGTTTCTCATCATCCATTAAATCCTTCCCGGTAGCCGCAAGATTTATCTTTCCAATTTTGTTAGCCTGCAGAAATTAGTGAAATCCATGTAAATATGAAAAGGTAGCATGGTCTAAATTACAAGGAAGAAGCTTCTAGAGCATCCAATACAGCAACAGAGAAACAAAGGATGCTCTCTAGAGTAACAGCAAGTATAATCGATACAACAGCATGGACCAGATAGATAGAATACTAATTAATATTTGGTCATCAATGGAACCAGAATTATATGAAAAGTTACAGGAATAAAGAACATATGACATTCTTTTTTTATTTTGTATAAATAACTGACAAAACCTAAGGCCTAGCATCAATATATTACACAAAAGACAAAAGAAGTCCCAGCCTCATTTGTAAAGAAATCTGCAGAAAGACTTTCATAAGAGCAAACACTTCTGATTAAATTGGATACAGAGAGAAACACCCATTCAGTATAGTACTACAGGAAACATACCTCATCAAGTCGCTTGGCACAAAAAGCATTATAATGGTCAAATGCCTCATCATCCCTGGGAAGTAAATGTGCGTATCTGGAACAGACATATAATTCTAATCAGCGACAACAGCAGAATCAGAATAGCAATTCCATGCAGAGAAGGGGAAGAAGACAAAAAAATGACAATACAAAAGAGCATATTTGACAAATCCAACAAACAAGCAGTGGAAAATAGAAATGAATACGTTAAGTAATTCCAGACTGCAGCAATTATTTAAGCAAACAGCAGACATGGTTTAATAGGCATTAACAGAATATTATAATAACTGCACCAAGTATCAGGTGCTCCATAAAAACACACGATCACTGATGTTCTACTTTCAATCTAATGCTCAATTGTTCAAATCGAGAAAATATAGTAATAAAATCACTAAGATGTTTTTACTCAAGGAATCCTTGTTCACTTAGGTTCTTAAATTCAGATGCATCAGTCAAAGCAACAATGCAGATGGGCCAATATTTCATTCATTTGAATTTTTAAGATTCTTATTCTTGGAGAAGAAAAACTATAAATAACTTGTAACACATTCCATATAGTAGTTGGCTGAGGAACCGAATAGAAAACATGTGTGACCATTCATCCCCAGTCCAAACACATCAGCAGTTCCTAACAGAATACATGGCACCCATGCTAGACTTCAGCTCACTCGAAATACAACCAGCTTTAATAGCTACTTCTTTGCAGTAAGTAAATATGTTCCTTCTTCTAAAGAACAAGAATAAATGTTCGGCAACTTTTTTTGTTCTTACATCAGTAGACAAGATATCAAAAGTAGAATACATAATATCATTGTTTAACATCATTCACAACTATAACATAGCTAACTTTGGATCCTACCTACATCATGAAGAGATAACATTAGCTGGTATTACTTGGTGCTTGGGGTTCCATCTTCAATGAGCACTAGTTTAGCAATTAACATAATTGATATAGCATTAGATATATGAAATAGTATAACAGGATGTTTATCAAGTACACATTGCAATTGTTCAGATTGAATTGCAAGAGAAACACCATACAAGGCAGCTAAGTTTTGATTCAAAGGCTCAGTAAGTATTACAGATTTTTTTTTTTTATGAATAATAATTTTATGGGAAAAGAACTGGGGATTACCATTCAATTGACAATGTCCCCTTCAAACTTTCAATTGGAATAATATCCCCCCCAAACTACCAAAACATTGTCAATTTCCCCCAAGGCCAGCAAAAGACAAATGACGTTACAAATTTTTCAATAAGACAAAAATAACCCTATAAATTCGAAAAAAAAATAATAATAAAGAATTTTTATTTTTAAAAAATAATAATAATTAATTTTTAAATTTGGCCAATTGGGTGGTAATTTTTTATTTAATTTTTAGTTTTAATTTTTTTAAAAATATTTATTTTATTTTATCAAAGGTATTTTCATCATTGAGGAGACATTGACAATTTTTGATAGTTTAGAGTGGGACATTGTCCTAATTGAAAGTTTTGGAGGGACACAATCAATTGAGTGGTAATTTGAAGGGGGTATGTGAATTTTCTCCTAACTTTATTGAATGAAAAAGCAAAGTCCTTGTACACGAAAAGCATACAAGAGAGACAAACACCTTATAGGCGTCTACAATCTAAAAAAAATTAACCAGCTCTACAAGATTCGATGAGAAATTTTTGATGAATAATAATTTTATTAAAAGAAAAGGACAGTGCCCTCGTACACAAAGAATATATAAGAAGAAATCAATGTGGGGCGAGGGGCCTTAACCTTCCAAAATCCAAGGGAACCGACAAGGCTCTCCGGTTTGTAAAGTTTTATAATAGCTCTTCACTTCAAAGCCATGATTACCAGCTAGGGTCCACAACATTCTATCCACCTCCCCCATATGGGTTTTTGAGGAATATAACAAATTAATAAAAGAGTCGAGAGATTCTAACTACCAATCGTGTGCTTCCCTAATGAAACTTAGATTCCAATCGATAGGAGAGCCAGAGGAAACCAATTACTCCGACAACAAGGCCACTTTATCATGAGCTATCGAATAAAGTTCTAAGAATGAAGTCTTAAAAGCCACTTCTCTGCACCACACGACATGCCAAAAGCAAATGTGGAATCCATTCCCAACCTTGAAGGAGACAAGGTTGGAGATAGATCCAATCCATTTCTAATACTCCTCCAACAATAGACCCAATAAGGCCCTCGGACTTCCTCTGAACACCAATCCCTTCTTTGCACTCCCATCTTTCTCAGCAATCACCTATCTCCATAAGAAATTCTCCTCTTGCACAAATCTCCAAAGCCATTTACTAAGTAGAGCTTTATTGAACAGCACGAAATTTTTAACTCCCAATCCTCGACTAGGGACTAAGGAGTAGATAGTCTTCAAGTTCACCAAGTGAAACTTTGACTCAACATCTGGTCCATCCCAAAGGAAATCCCTCTAAAGACACTACATTCTCCTAGCAATATCTGTGTAAAAGGAAAAGGGAGAAGAAGTACGTAGGTAAAACGGATAACATACTTTTGATGAGTTAGGTGACCCCCACGAGACACAGAGATGTTTTGCCAACTAGCCAACCTTTTTTCCATTTTCTCCACTACCCTGCCCCAAATAGCTTTTGACTCACACAAAGGCCCAAATATTACAAGGGTTGAGAAGTGATACCACAACTGAGAATATCAGCCAGCTCTTTTTGATGCGGAACCTCCCCTACTACAACAATTTCAGATTTCCCAAGATTAACCTTCAGGCCCAAACTGGCCTAAAAACACAGAAGAATGTGACCCAAATTATAGATTTGATCACGATCTGCATCACATAATAAGCGTAGTATCAACAAACAGAAGATGAGATATTTCCAAGGGGCAGCGTTTTGGATGTCTACCCAGAATCCTGATAAATAACCCCCAACCAAAGCTCTAGAGAGCATCCTACTGATAGTGTCCATGACAATCACAAAAATGAGGGGCGAGAGAGGGCCCCCTTGACAGAGGCCCCGAGAACTAACAAAGAAACCATGTGGACTACCATTAATCAAGATAGAGAAGTGGGCCATGGAGATTCAAGCAAATATCCATTTCCTCCATTTAGTACCATACCCAAAACACCCCAAGAGATAGGAGATGAACCCCCAATTGACATGATCGTAAGCTTTTCCTAAGTCCAAGTTGCAAATAACACCAAAAATTCCAGACTTCAACAAACTGTCCATACACTCATTAGCTATAAGAGTTGAATCTAGAATTTGTCTCCCCTCTATAAAAGCATTCTAACAGGTCGAATGAGCATCCCTAACACCTATTTCATTCTAGTAGCAAGTACTTTTGCCATTATTTTATAAACTCTCCCCATCAAGTTGATAGGTCTGAAATCCTTTACTTGCAACTGCTCAATCTTCTTAGGAATGAGAGTGATAAAAATGGCATTAAGGCTCTTCTCAAATATCTCAAGCTCATGAAAGTTATGGAAGACACGCATTATATCATCCTTCCCTATAGCCCAACAAAACCAAAAGAAAGCAATAGTGAAGCCGCTTGGGCCCGGCGATTTGTCACCACCCATACTTAGCAATGCCTGAAGAGCGTCCTCCTCTTGAAACGGTCTTTCCAACTAAACCGCTTCTGCAAAGTCTAAAATTTAGAAAACTCCAAACCATCTAATTTGGGGCGCCAAGTAGCAGTTTCCATAAAGAGATTCTAGTAATACTGAGTGATTGTATCAATGATCACCCCTTGGTCAAAGGTAGCAGTACCTCCAATACAAAGACTGGAGATATAGTTGTTCCTTTAGTGAGAATTGGCCAGGTAGTGAAAAAATCTCGTGTTGTGATCCCCTTCTTTTAACCAGGTTGCCCTAAACTTCTACCTTCAACTAACTTCTTGCATGAAGGCAACATTCTCCAAATCTACCTTCGCCTTAGCCCTCATCACTCTCTCCTCTTCTACAAGGATTCTCTCCTCTTCTAAATTATCAAAAGACTGAATCTCCTCAAGTAAAGACTTCTTCCTTTCCTCTACATTTCTAAAGACCTCCTTGTTCCAGAGTTTTAAGTCAAGGTTCAACCACTTTAACTTATTAGCAACAACAAAACAAAGGGTACCAATGAACTGATAGGAGTCCCATCACTATTTTACCATGTCTACAAAACTTTCTGCCTTCAGCCACATGTTTTCAAATTTAAATGAGCGCAGACCGCTAGACAAACCTTTTTTATCTAGCAATATGGGAAAATGGCCTGATACAGGTCAGGGAAGTCAGCGTTGAATCAGATATGGGAAGTGCTCTTCATAATCCGGAGACATTAGAAATCTATCAATCGTCAACAAAGAAGGGGGTTCTTGGTTGTTAGACCAAGAAAAAGAACCTCCTGTCAACGGAATATCCATCAACCACAGCCCTGAAATAAAATCTGAGAATTCCCACATGGCAAAGGTTAAATGAGTTGCCCCAACCCATTCATTTGAGAAGCGAGTAACATTGAAGTCACCCCCCCCCCCCCCCCATGCACCAAGGAACTTTGCACTAACTGAAAACCCCTGGCAACAACTACCACAGATATTGCCTTTCAGAATCAACATTGGGACCATAGATTCCTCAAAAGGCCCAAATGAATTGGTCTAGAACAGATTTGAATTTGCAGGAGATTGAGAAATTGCCCACTGCCTCTTCAATGCATTCTACTACCCCTTTATCCCACTTTAAAAGGATACCATCTGAGGCTCCTGAGGCTGGGAAAACAGTGGGAAGGATCCACCCCACAAGCCTCAGACAATAGCGGAAGAAATCCATTCCATTTTTGTTTCTTAAAAACACATTATGTTAGGCTTCCATTTTTTTTTCTAAAAATTGCTAATGTTGCACCTTTTTCCTGCGCCGACGAGGAAAAGCTAGGAACATAGACTACAACCCAATCCAAAAGAGATCTCAAAAAAGAGGATTTTCAACATAGCATGTTGGCCTCCTTGTTCTCAAATAAACGCCAATTCCTTTAAATTCCTACACACAACAAAACTAAAATGCCTTGTGTTCACAAATGGCTTATCAAAATGACTGCAGACCTTATTTAAAGATATCCCCTCAAAAATGCAATTCACTCTGTCACTGTTCAAAAAAAGAATATGCACTACAGAAACCTTAATCATGCAAACCATAAAAAGATCATCTTAAACAAAGAAAATTTAAAGAATCACTATATACATGACCAGAAAGTGCACAGAAACTACTCACATGCTATCAAGATCAATAAACTCTTCCTTCACCAGCAAAGCTGTAAGCTTATACAGCCCAAACGGTACAGGACTATTTACTTCCATACGCTGATAATATTGAAATTTGAAACCAAGAATCTGTGAAGCATGAGACTGCAAAGCATGATAACAGTATTAGTAAGTAAATTAAAGGTCTATTCATTACCTGTAATATTAACCAATATATCAGACAACCTAAAATACATCCTTACCCTCGGAAAAATTGGAATCAGTTCTAGAAAGATTTTGTTATCCGGCTGAAGTTCAAAACACTCCAAAACCTGACCAAACAAAGTATCAAAAACCAAAAATGGATCTTATACCATCAGATTCACCAGATACAACAAAAAAAAAAAAAAAAAAACCTTAAAAGTGGATACAACCAGAAGATAGCAGGAAAATAAGATGCTACATGGAGGAAACTTACGATATCAAACGCACGATTAGGGTCCAGATCGAAATGTCCAATTAATGACTGCAGGATGTATTAATAAAAAAAAGTTAAACACAAGAATGCAGGAAGAGGGGCAACAATGTAGGTAGAACCAACACCTTAATAATGCCTATTGTTGCTGCTGATACATTTTGAGCTGAAGCTTCAGAGTCTCGACAAAGAAGGGTAACCTACAGATCCACAAGATAGGGAATACCCAAATATAGAAAACTATCAAGCCTCTGAAAACTAATTAAAAAATAAGACCTCAAAGATTAGAAAAATAAAAAGATTCAAAAGAAAAATGGACTCCAAATGATGTAAGCTTAGTGTTGTGCTATGCAACATAACCAATACAAAAGCTTTCACTCTGCACTACAGAGAAGCAACATGCTAGTAAGAGAATTAAAATTATGCCTAAAATCTGAATTACTTTACCAAGGCTTTCACCCGTCACCACAAAAAAAATAATAAAAATAAAACAAAATCATAGTTCATGACTTTTTTTTTATTAGTAAAGCAAATTTATTAAAAGCACAAGGGCACAACCCAAGTACACATAAATTATACAAGAGAAAAACATCCAGCAAGATCAAGAAAAAGGAAAAAGAGCACAAAAATCTACAATGTTAAAGGCATCAAGAAAGGCATTAACAAACATCCACTTAAAGAGGAATTTAAGAAAACAAAGTTGTAGATTTAAGCTCGTCTTCTCACATGACTTACACACTCAAGTTGTGCATGTGCGTTCACATTTAAGCAGAAAACCATAAACCAGAACTTTTAAATCGCCAAGTTTCACCAAATAAGTTTTATGTTTATGAATCAAGAAAAGATTGACCAAATTAAAGCTTATCTGAAGGAACCAGAAAACAAATTTAAAAGCTTATATGAGACAAAAAGATAACATATTTAAATCGTAATAAAATACTTATCGAAGAAAATTTAGACTATCTTTGCCACCATACTGTATACTTATTTTCTGTATTCAGTTTGAATTTCCTATTATTTTCAAATACATAAACAAAAAACTCAAAATACAAAACACTTCACAAAATAAAAACACTTTTTATAAAACCATATTCTTCCCTTGTTGGAATTTTTTTTTTAAGTCAAATTTTATTAAAATACAAGCGTAAAACGCCCTAAATACATTGGAAATATACAAAAGGAAAGTAAAAACCCGCAGAAACCCAAAACAACACCCACAACGAAACCCCCACCCTTTTTTTTTATAAGTAATAATCCAATCTCATTAAAAACTCAAAAAAAGCGTAAGGCGCCCCTAAGTACAAGAAGTATACAAAAAGAAACACCTAACTAAGAGTGCAAAATGAAAAAGGAAGTCACTGTAACTAAGCGACAGAGGAGAAACAAAAGCCGCCGTCCAAAAATACATAGTTTTGAAAAACAATGATAAAATATCCCTCAGCGATCTCTTTCTATCCTCAAAGTTTCTATCATTCATCTCCTTCCACAAACACCAAAAGAGGCAAGTAGGCATCATTTTCCACACCGCAGTACTCCTTGGCCTACTAGAGGACTACCAACAGTCCTAAAAGTCAACAACACGTCTAGGCATAACCCAAGACAACACAAAACGACTAAAAAAAGCGTTCCAAATGGCGGAAGCCCACAAAAGCCCAAAACCCACAAGCAAAAACCTTCTTGTTGGAATATTTTGACAAAACATGTGCTTTTTGCAGGGATAGCAGCCAACTTATATTTTAAAAAAAATAAAAAATTAATAAATTAAAAAGGAAAAGGATTAGTGGTCGGCCAGCCTAAGTAGAGGAGGGGTGGGCACGTGGCCACCCCGACCAGGACAGGGGTGATCACACAGCCACTCTCATGTTTTCTTTTTAATTTTTAATTGTGTTCATTTTTTCATTTTTTTTCTCTACATTTGTTTGGGTTTTCTCAAAGTAAGAGGTGAACTCTATAGAACATGTTTTCTCAAATGAGAACCCTACCAGAATACACTTCTAAAAACATTTCTCATCTTTATGTCGCATCAAAACACTTACCCAAATACATCAACAAGCTTCACCTCAAATTGTGATTTTAAAAATAAAAGTTGTAAGAGATAAATAGTTCACTTAACATGAAAATTCTCTAACATTGTGACTAGACGAAAACTATCGCAAATGATTTTACAAAATAATTCAATAATCACCATACCAGCTTGGCATAGCCCTCACTTTCTTCTCGAAGAAGGTTAAATTTTGTTTGCTGATAAAGAAGACGAGTATTTACTCTGACCTGAAATCAACAGCATAAATACATCAAATATGGTTGGCTTTCACTCAAAGTTCTTATCACGGCATGAAATTATCAGGCATGCATGTTAATGTTTTTAGTATTCACATTTTCGTTGTAGACAACTGCACATATTGAAACAGACTTCCTCATTTAGATCATCCATACCCCCCATACCCCCACCCCGGTGGCAAAAACTTTCCACTTGGAATAGAAAAAGACACGTTTCAACAAAATCACTATGCTTTTCCACCCAGTTGGGATATATTAGTCCCTTGAATTTGCCTTCATTTTTTACATAAAATGTTGGGGAAAAAAATGTGCTTTACATTCTTTTATATTTAGCTAACCAAAAAATATTTATTGATCAGAAGCGGATGAAGGCCGCAATCATCTTCCCCACCAGGACAAACAACCCAAATGGGAAGGGAAAGATGGCAATCAACCCAATGCAATTACAAAAGCAATTCATTGGGCTAAGTTGACGGAAGCTGAATTTCACAGTACTGTGTGATAACAAAGGCTGCAAGGAAACCAAATCAAAATTATCTTGACCCCTTCCAATGCACATTTAGTTTAGGACATTCAAAAAGGAGTATGGAGTAACAATTTAAGGTTCAGTTGATTCATGGAAAATATTATTGTTGTATGCATACCTCATTGTATTAATAGTTTACATTAAGGTATTCAACAAGGGGATACCAATGGCTAAAATACAATTTTAATCCTTACACTGTACGATTCCAAATTAATCTCTTAACTATTGATTGTATCAAATTAGTCCTTGAAAATTGCTACACCTCAATGTTACCTTTATTTTGTCTTACTATCACCACTTGAGCAGAAATTGCTGATATAATAGATATTTTTGGTACACATCCTTATAATGCTTGTGTTGCATATAATGCCACAAACTGGTCCCACAAATCAGAATATATGAAGAAATATATTATTAATTTTAAAAAAAAGTAGTAACATAAATAAATAAAAAGTGATCCCTAAACCCTGATTATGTAAAACCAGTATGCCAGCGTTATAATAATGCATATGTAAGACATTTTCCACGTTATCAATTGTCATTCGTATAGCAACTGGAGGGAATGATAAAAGTAACATTAAAGTGTTTTCAGAACTTTGAGGACTAAATTTAAACAATCAATAGATCAAGAACAAAATTGGAATCTAACAGATACTTCAAGGACCAAAATGTATTTTGACCTAAAAACAATTAAGGTATGTTTTAGTGATAATGATGATAATCACATAATTCCGTGTTGTAACAATCACAAAACAAGAGTACCAATATGCACTTGTTAATATTTTGGACATGCCACCATATATGACTATGCAGCTACAAAACAATGATCTTCTTACCTCTTTGTTCTTCAACTCCTGAGCTTTTATCTTGATCATTTCAGCCTCCCATAGAAATTCTTCCTACAATATATGAAACATATATGTAGTGTTTTATTTCATTCCCAAAAAAGTAAAGCATTGATAGAGGTCAAAGACCACGGAACTAGAGCCACAACCAGATAACAAACAAAAAAACACCAAATAATAATACTTCAAATAATATAACTATTATCACCTCAGAACGCTCTTGGAAAAGCCTCAAAGGAACCAATGCAGATTCCACTAGCCATTTTGCCTAAGAAGAGGAAAATGAAAACAGAATAAGAACAAAGCAACATAGAAAGTGAATCACAGAGAAACAAAAGAAAAGAAACACACACAAAAGGCACCTTATACATCTTTCAAATTTATGAATAGTCAATGGCTAGAAAGCAACAAATTCATAATTCGACGACTTTTTGTGACAAAGACATTAAAGTAGCAAGAAAACAAAAAGAACATTAAAAACTTCAAGTTAGGACTACATTCATATGAAGGGGCAAGTCCACGTCAAGCTCGTCATCAGCAGTCTGACCCATTGGGTCCTCAACCTGATGTCTCCTCGCCACAAACAATTGGGTTTCGATTTCAGCACCTCTGCATACAGTTCCCCCCCGTGGGAAAACATAGTGTCGGCTCCGTCAGAAGCTTTCCCACACCCAGCGACGATCGTCCATCGAGAAATGACTGGAGGAACTCTACAGCCAATCAAAGCTCCACCACAAGCGACCTCCAACATACACCGTCTCTCACTTCCGGCACCAAGATACGACTCCACCATCTACCTCCACTGTGTTCCTCCACAACAAGAACCGACTGTGTTTGTTAGAGCACCGTTGGGCAAATAAACAGTGAAGGTAGTTCCAGAACATCTCCAAAACACCTTCGATTCCCTCTCTCGCAACAGTTCTTCTACGGTGGCTAGCAACCACCGACAATCATTTCTACCCAAGAAGACAAAGCGCACCAAATCCCTGCATCTTTCAATAACCCAAGCCCCAGAAGAATTTTCTTGCACCACCAACTCAAAAGTTTTGGATTCGACAGAACACCATCTATGCATCCCCAACACTTAACATCAACAGAACAAAACTCTAATAGACAAGATAGCACCAGATGCGCCTACACGCACCACCTAGGAAGAGAATACGCTTGGGGGAGGACGAACAATTATTAATACTAGAATCCACATTGAGTAACAATGAAGAGACTTAGCTAGATTTTTTTTTTTTTTTTGATAGGTCAAATTTTATTAAAAAACAAGTGAGATACACAGGAAGACTTAACTAGATATTATATCATATGAAACTAAGACTTCATTGAAATAGAGATCCCATTTGCATAACAATAGATATTATATCATACAAATGATAATAATACTATCCCTCTGTCCCATATAAAAAGCCCACAATTTCTCTTTTGGTCATTTCCGAAATAATTCTCCATGCTCATACTTCAAGGATACTTTTTGTTTGCTTTCCTTAAATAAGCTTTCGCTTCTTCTTTAATTACATTCGATGTGAGTCCTTTTCCACTTTCAAGTAAAAAATTAAGGACAAAACTGCAAAATTAGTATAAAGCAAGTAGGAGCAATAACATTACTTACTATTTTCCTAGAACTTGTGCTTTTGTCAAGTGAACTTATTTTGCGGGATAAAAAGAGTCCACATATTTATTAATTAATTAAACAACTTGCACACAACATATAAAGTACCCAAAACAGTCATATCAAAAAATACTGTAAACCTTAGAATGCAATTAACAAAACAAGAAAACATATGCAATAGAAATATCCCAAAGCAATGATAATTTTCAAGGCACACAGGAACTATTCTAGATTAGGCGATCATACAAATTATCTGAAAACATTTTATTTCAATTATATTTACCAATTTTGTATAAACTCTTACTTATAAAAAAAGACTTATACTTACCAATTTTGTGAGACGAGAACGATACTCTCCCGGCATTGCAAGCTGCAGAAGAAGTGAATAAAACCATGTAAGGAAAAGCTTATGGACTAGCATCAAATACATAATTTTTTTTTTTATAAATAATGTCAAATTTTATAACCCCTAAGTACACAAGTAATATACAAAAAGAACACCTAGGAAGAGAAAACAAAAAGAAAACAAAGACCCACAAAAGCCCAAAACAACCAAAGCGAAACCCACCAAAAACTACAAGACACCCCAACAACACAACCAAAACCTCAGAATACTGGCATAACCCTCTTGCCTTTGCCACGGTTAGAGCCTTCAAAATTTATGGAACATTCCAAGTTTTGAGTTCCCTTTTGCCTTTTGTGCCACGTTTGGAAGGAGTAACCGAGACCTCTTGACAATGTTCCTTATCAAGAGCCATCAAGAGATCCAGTAACTGTTTCCCATCACCTCCACAAGAAATCCCCAACATAATATATCAAGTCATCAGTATAACAAACAAAACCACACTATACAACAACATCACGAATAATGATGCTATAATCTTTTGGGCAAAAAGAGGCAACACCAAAATGTCACAACATTGAAACAACACAATTAAGGAAAAGCTCATTGTCCAAATACTTTTCTTTTAAGAAGTCAAATTCATTAAAAGCACAGAGGGGCGCAACCCTAATATACATGAAGTATACAAAAAAACCTTTAAAGTAGAGAAAAAGAAAAACAAAACTCTGAAAAATAAAAAACAAGCAAACTATTCCACGCTATTATCCATGTATAAAAGGATTGGAACATCATCTTCTTCAACTCTAACATTACAATCTCACTAAATGAAACTTAAACTCATCATCAAGACCCCCCAAAGAAAGTCTCTTTGAAGTTTTTCCAGTCGATTAGTCACTCTTACCGTAATAGGAGAAAGGGACAAATAATACGTCGGAATTAGAAAGAATACTTTCTATCAAAGTTAACATGCATCCATTTAATAAATAAAGCCCCTTACAACCCATCAACCAATATTCAGTCTTCTCAATAATGTCATTCCAAATGGTAGAAGGATTGTAAGAAGCTTTCGGAGGAAGACCCAAATACTTCATCAGCAACAAAGCCACTCTACACCCAAGAATGCTAGCCAAAAGGAACAATCTCTGACTTAGACAAGTTTATCTTCAACCCCAATGCAGCTTCAAAACAAAAGAAAAGAAATTGCAGGCTACGAAGTTGTTCAGGACTAGGCTCACAAAATATCAAAGTATCTACAAAACAACAAATGCGACACTATCATCTCCTCATGATTCTTTGATCCCATCAAAAATTCAAATAAGAGCCCACTTTCCACCGTAGTAAACTTCATCCTACTTAATGCCTCCATAATAACCACAAACAATCAAGGTGACAACGGATCCCCCTGTCTTAATCCAAACGAACTACTAAAGAAACCAAATGGAGACCCATGAATGAGAATAGAAAACCGCACAGTAGATATGCAATGATCTATCCAACCTCGCCATCTCTCCCCAAAGCCACATCTCTTCAACAAGTATAACATAAACTCCCAGTTAACATGGTCATAGGCCTTCTCCAAATCCAATTTACATAATACTCCCGATTCCCCAAATCAAATCCGACTATCCAAACATTCATTCGCCACCAAGACAAAATCCAGAATTTATCTACCTCTAATAACCACATTCTAAGAACTTGAGACAATCTTTCCAGATATCGATTTCAACCTATTTGCCAATACTGTAGAAATAATTTAGTACACACCACCTACTAAGCTGATGGGGTGGAAATCCTGATTTCCACTGCCCCAGCTTTCTTCAGAATAGGAGAAACAAAAGTAGCATTGAAACTCTTCTCGAACTTCCCTCAGCTATGGAACTCCTTGAATACTGTCATAATGTGTTCTTTTAATACCTCCCAACATCTCTAGAAAAAAAAGCCATAGAAAATCCATTAGGTCCAAGAGTCTTATCTCCATTGAAATTTCTCACCACCTCCAACACTTTACTCTCCTCAAATTCTCTTTCCATCCAATTTCTCTCTTCTACATCAATGGGAAGGAATGAGAGGCCATCCACCTTTGGTCTCCACGTATATTGTTCAAAATACAATTGTTTATAAAAGTTCACAATGTTCCTTTGTTTCTATTGAATCAGTCGCCATATTCCCATTAACCACTAGGGACACCACCAAATGATTTCTTCCATGAGAATTTGCCATAAGATGGAAATTTTTATATTATTATCTCCATCTCTCAAAAAAAGGGCCCTTGACTTTTGTCTCCAACTCACTTTTTCAAGAATGATACTCCTTTCCAACACTGTAGAAAAATCGTCTTGCTTCAACTTTTCATGTTCAGTTAATGATCTTTCTTTTGCAATCATATCTAACTCACAAAGACCCTCCACCATCTCCTTCTTCTGCTTCCTCTGCAATCAAATCCAACTTTTCATCTTCAGTTAATGATTTCAATGCTTTCAATTTTTGTGCGAACACATAACTAGGACAACCCTGAAAACTATAGATCCCCCACAAGTTTTGACCTGCTCTACAAAACCCTCTTATTGCAGCCACATATTCTCAAACTTAAAATACCTACTGCACCTACTCCCCACAAGGATTTAACCCACAACCTCCTTGTTGAAAAGGAGGAATCAAACACCCATTCCAAGTGAGAGGTTGCCACTCTCAATTGCAGCCCTCCAGCAACCAAATTTTAAACCAAACATTTACACTCAATACAGTGGCTGAAAAATTATCAAAAGCAAAGAAACCGGTTGTGCTTGTTTTCCTCCAATATATTACTACACTCCCTTACATATAGGTTTACTGTGGCTTCAAAATTCGTGTTCCTACCCTATTCACACTTTTTTTCTCAGCAACCAAACAAGATTACGTTTTGACAGAAAAATCCAAAAACGAAACTCACATCTTGAGCCATTTGGGTCACAATATCCGCGAAACCCGAAGCCAACTCTTCTTCCGATACACTACCCGTGAACTCCACCGAGTCCAACGCCGCTTTGCACTTCTGAAACGGCAAGTCGCCGCGAACCTAGCAATCACAGGCACACAAAAACTCAATCCCAAATCCTAAGAAGACACAAATTAGACACATATATGTACGTAGAGTCATTGAACTTGGAAGAGAGGGCGAACCATGGTCCAGCAGAGCTCGTAGAGGAAGCGAAGCATGGGGACGGCGTGTGGGACCTTGAAGCTAGGGTTTCCGCTCCTCCATTCGCGAAGAAGGTCCTCTGTGACGCATATGCACTCTACAGGAGGGAGCGACATTTACAGAGAAGAGAATTGCAAACCCTAAAGATTGAAGAAAGGGTGGGTTTGAGGCGTGGGGGTGGATCAGCGAGAAGGGTGGGAGAGAAATATGGTGGTGAGCAGAGGGGCTTTCATGGGGAAATCCGTGACGAACAGGGTTTCGGGGGAATCTGACCCGAGTTGTAGGGGTTTGGGGAATTTGGGGGGAGGGGATGATGCTCTAAATGCTCTCATGCTACTGCCTGTTGGTTCGGGTCTTCATCAGGCTAGTGGTTTCATGGGTTGGATGGATGTCTGATGAGCATACTCAAAAGCCCACGCTATAGATTTCGATTACGGTTCATGAGCACGCTTAGTGGTACCAAATTACCGGGGTTAAAATTTAATAAAATAGGGGATTTGGATCAAATTGGGTTAAGCCAATTAAACGCTATTAATAAACATATCAATTTCCAATCAACTCGTTTAATTCACTGGTAACCTGCGTAATTTAAATCTTTTTTACTTTTACCATTCAAAAATTAGAACCCTAAAGCGTAAATTAGGTTAGACAATGTAATCTTATTTTATTTTATTACTATTTGTTTGTTTATATAGATTAACTTATTGGATTGTAATATTATTCCGATAGGATATTACGCCAAAAAGTTTGGTTATGTTTATTAATTGTGGTTAAGGTTTTTTTTTCTTTCTAATCAAATTGAGAAAGTATTAGATGAATCAAAACATCAGAAAATGAATGAGCTTCCCCAACAATGTATTCAAAACAAAAATTACAATGCATATAATATATACAAATAATATGAAATGGGTTAAACAAGTGACTCAATCATCTTAATAGGAACCGCATAAAGTAGTTGAGGAAAGCAGTAAAATGGAGCGTTGGTGGATGGAAGCGGCGAATACGAGCATATCTGACTTGAAAGGAAGGAGTAACACTAGGCCGAGCTCTCCCGTGTGAGAGACGACGTTGAGCAAAGGACGGAGGAGATGGCATGGCTCGACAGAGGTGGAGGCGCAACTGGTGCATCAACACTATTGAAGAGGGAGGGAAAACACTAAAGCAGCAAAAGAAAAAGGGGGAGAAACCGTATTGAAGAGGGAGGAAGAAAACTCAAGAAATAGAGACAAGCGATTTTTTTTTCTTTTTTTGTTATGGTTATGGTTAATTAGATATTGATTACCATGAAGCTAGTTGTAAATGTGTGTGTTTTTTTTTCTTCTAATAGTTGTAAATGTGTATAATTGAAATAATTTATGCTTATAAGATATGAAATTTTGTTACTAAGGTCATACCAAGTAATTCGGTCTATTTAACCCTTAATATTGAATATGTTGAAATGGGTTACGTTCGGGTCAACTCAACATAATATATTTATTAAACGATTTATGTGGATTGTGTTGTGTCACCTGTTTATTTAAATGGGTCATGTCATGATTTAACTCATTTAATTAAATGTTGGGTTCATGTTGACCCATATAGCAGTGTACCTATGGCTTAACAAGACATGAACCCAACCTATGAACCTTAATTGTCACCCCTAAATGTGAAACAATGTGGCCAAATTTGTCATGGGTTATATACTGTATGTGTTATGTGCAATTATAATTTGTTATTTTTTATAATTGTGGTAAGCATCATCTCAAAATGGTGATAAGTGGTATTAAAACCAACTTGGTAAGCTATATGGCTCAAGAACACTATAACATAATGTGAGTTTTCTCAATAAAAATGCTATAGATTTGAGTGGAACAAATTATGATATACCGAATATCCACTCAGACCAACCCTAGTTGAGAACGGAGGCCCAGGAGCTCACGGCTTGGGCTGGGGTAATTAAGCCCAAACTACGAGCCCCGATTGGAACGTAGGAACTAACATGCCAGTTGCTTATATAATGATTTGAGATGTGGCATAGAGGATAATTTTCCCACGATTTCATCCCAACTGTCATACTATTCTTGATAGGGAACCTTATAACGTCTTTAGCATGCCAATAACTCAGTAAGCATGCAACTTGGCATGACACTTCATAATGGTCACAACATGTAGAATGTAAGGAATTTAGCACCATGCTTAGCCAAATTCGTGTCTCATCAGTAGGCGACACCTTGCTAAGGACGTACCTCACTAAAAGATCTAAATTCAACGCTACCCCTAGCTAGGGTTGTACCCTATCAAGGGAGCATATGCAAGCAATTCATTTACGGTCACATTATCTATAACACCCCATGATTTTTTTGTTTTTTTGTTTTTCCTAAATAGGGGCTATTTTGGGCCGGTTTTCAATTGGCCGAAGGCCCAAAATATTTTAGGGATGGTTATTTGGTTATATATATATATATATAATATATATATATAATAGAGTAATGATATATGTTAATCTCATATCTATCTTGTGTTCATTCAAAATTGATATGACTTTTAAAATCACCATTAAATCAAAAGTCAATAATGATCTATTACAAATCCAATGATGATTTTAAAAGTCAAATCAATTTTAGTGGACATAAATTGACACATTTGTCATAAGCGTTGCCAAGGACGTACCTCACTAAAAGATATAGATTTAGCGCTACACCTAGCTAGGGTCATACCCTATCAAGAGAGCATATGCAACCAATTCAAATACGTTCACATATCTATAACACCCCATAATTTTATTTTATTTTATTTTATTTTCTAAATAGGGGCTTTTTGGGCCGGTTTTCTGTTGGCCGAAGGCCCAAATATTTTAGGGATGGTTATTTGGTTATATATATATATATATATGGATAGATAGAGTAATGATACATGTTAATCTTATATTTACCTTGTGTTCATTCAAAATTGATGTGACTTTTAAAATTACCATTAAATCAAAAGTCAATAATAATCTATTACAAATCCAACTGTGATTTTAAAAGTTACATTAATTTTGGGTGAACATAAGGTTGACACATTTATCATAAGCGTTGCCAAGGACGTACCTCACTAAAAGATATAGATTCAACACTACACCTAGCCAGGGTCGTACCCTATCAAGGGAGCATATGCAACCAATTCAGGCACGTTCACATTATCTATAACACCCCATGATTTTTTTGTTCTTTTTTTTTTTTTTGTTCTAAATAGGGGTTGTTTTGGGCTGGTTTCAGCTGGCTGAAGGCCCAAATATTTTAGGGATGGTTATATATATACATAGTAGTGATATATGTTAATCTTATGTTCACCTTGTGTCAATTCAAAATTGATGTGACTTTTAAAATCACAAATCCAAAAGTAATTTTAAAAGTTAAATCAATTTTGAGTGAACATAAGGTTGACACATTTATCATTGCTCATGAGTAATGATACAGGTCAACCCACATACTACCTTGTGTCAACCAAAATTGATGTGACTTTTAAAATCACAATTTGATCAAAAGTTAATAATGATCTATCATAAATTTAATAGTAATTTTAAAAGACACATCATTTTTTATTGACACAAAGTAAACATGGGGGTTGACATATATATTTACTCATTGCTCATTTATATATATATGGAATAAGAGAAATTATATATGTCAACCTCCTTATCTAACTTGTGTCAATCAAAATTGATGTGATTTTTAAAATCACCATTAGATTTATGATAGATCATTATTGATTTTTGATATAATGATGATTTTAAAAGTCACATCAATTTTGGTGGATACAAGGTAGACATGGGGGTTGATATGAATAATGATATATGTCAACCACCATGTCTACCTTGTATTCATCAAAATTTATGTGGCTTTTAAAATCACAATTGAATTTATGATAGATCATTATCGACTTTTGATCTAATGGTAATTTTAAAAGCCACATTAATTTTGGTGGACACAAGATAGACATGAAATTGACATGTCATTAATGGGCAATAGGGGTGGGCGCGGGTTGGATCAGCTTGTTTTTTTTGGGTATTTCAAAAACCGACCCAAGGTAACTGGGTTTGGAATTTACTACTAATATCCAAATATTTTAGGGATGGTTATTTGGTTATATATATATAGTAATGATACATGTTAATCCTATGTCCACCTTGTGTCAATTCAAAATTGATATGACTTTTAAAATCACAAAACTAACGGTAATTTTAAAAGTCACATCAATTTTGAGTGGACATGAGGTTGACACATTTATCATCGCTCATGAATAATGATACAGGTCAACACACATGCTACCTTGTGTTAATCAAAATTGATGTGGCTTTTAAAACCACCATTTAATCAAAAGTTAATAATGATCTATTATAAATCTAATGGTGATTTTAAAAGACACATTATTTTTGATTGACACAAAGTAAACATGGGGATTCACATATATATTTACTCATCGCTCATTTATATATATATGGAATAAAAGTAATTATATATGTCAACCCCTATATCTACTTTGTGTCAACCAAAATTGATGTTGCTTTTAAAATCACCATTGAATTTATGATAGATTATTATTGATTTTTGATTAATGGTGATTTTAAAAATCACATCAATTTTGGTGGATATAAGGTAGCTATGGGAGTTGACATGTATCATTACTCTATTATTCCATGTCTACCTTGTATCCACCAAAATTTATGTGGCTTTTAAAATTACCATTGAATTTATGATAGATCATTATTGACTTTTGATCTAATGGTGATTTTAAAAGCCACATCAATTTTGATGAACATAAGATAAACATGAAATTGACATGTCATTAATGGGCAACAGGGGTGGGCGTGGGTTGGATCGGCTCGTTTGTTTTTGGTATTTCAAAAACCGACCCAAGGTAGTCGGGTTTGGAATTTGACTACAGATACCCAATGTCAATGAACAGTATCCATGTATTGTGGGTCCGGGCGAGGTCGGATATTCCTCCGCATGAGATTGAGAGGCAACTACAGAGTTGATTCGGCCTTGTTACTTGTTCTTCGTAACACACCTATTTCTGATCGAGTGTTTATGGGTTGATTTTGTGTGGTTATCTGGGTTACGGATTCATCAAACATTACTCGTTTGATGAAAGTTCCAAGCAAAGTCGCATAAAGTTGCACATTCTGGGTTTACTCGGCGACGTCGGCGTAAAGGTCATAATTTATATTTTCCCATAAAAATTTTGTTGACTTATTAAATGTGGCTTGAACATGGTTTTTAGCACGAGTTATACACTATTGTCCTAAATTAATTATCCTGTAAAAGGGAATTGTTAGCGGACTACAGCTTTTCAGCTTTTCCTACAAATCATTTACAAATTAATATAAGAGTCTACATGACACTGATCACGTTATTCACTAAACTTTGGACTGCCACATGACAATTTACATGAAACTTACTATGTTTATAAACTGACATGACAGTCTATATAACATTTATCACGTCAGCCATTAAAATATGAACGGCCACATGACACTTTAATAAAATGTAAACTGTTATATTAGTTTGTAAGGAAATTATAATACCCCAACCTTTTTCCCCTTGTTATAAGACCGATTTGTTCCCTATTTTAATAAGTCACTCAATTGATTATTTGGGCAAAAAAAGAGAAAAAAAAAAGCCCAATCTATGAGGCTCAATTTTTTTTTTTTTTGTGGAAAAAAATCAATATTAAAACATTTCAAAGGTTCAATAAAACATTCCAAAGTTACGTCTCTGCCATTTCACCGGCAGAGACATAACTAATTACAATATTCAGTATACATCATATGAATTGTTTTTGGGTTTTAAGGGTCTGTTAACAGGGTATATGAATCGGAAAATGCTAGAATATCTACCAAAATCCTTCTCCCATCCTTCTAAATATTACCATCACTATTGGATCTGTGGTTCCCATGATTGTGTACATATGAGAACCACATATCTAATAGTAATTTTGAAAAGTAGAAGAATGAAAGAAGGATATGGATAGATGCTATAGCATTTCCCATATGAATATGAGTGTGTTGAGCTGATGTTCATTGAGTTAGAAGTGCATCAAGTTGATACCATTTGCCAATTTTGACGTTACGAAAAGCTTTGAACATATTGTTCTAGCATAGGGAAAGCATAGCACATTTAACTGACTCAATCAAGAAAATACCAGCGCAGCCAGATGTGTGTAGTCTCAAAAAGCTTCTCTTTATTAACCAAAATCATTGTACAATTGTTCACGAGCATCTATGGACCTCTGGAAATACACTGTTCATCAATCTACCAAACACCGGCTCTCCAACGGGAAAACAACGGTGGCGGAGTGCGAATCTTAATGAGGGTGATTGAACTATTCCTCTGGCCGGACGTACTGTAATATATACCAATGCTGAAAAGGTCAAGACGGAAGAAACGTACCTACTGTACAAACCGAACAAAACTAGATGCATGGGCAAAGGTCTTTCCTTAACAGCCGAATCCAAAGGGGCCAATCCTAAGAGGAAGACAAACTCACTGAGCATCCAAAGATTGCAACAGAGGCTTGGGGTCATCAAGAACCCTCATGGGTTTCCAATCCGATTCTTCCTTGTTTTGTCTAAGAGCGACAAAGTGAAGTGCGTCGCTCCGAACTTGATAAATATAACAAGCCCATGGATAAGAATCTGGCGCAGCCCAAACCTTCTGCTCTTCAAATACGGTCTCCTCAGCAAGTGATTCTGCCATGCAGTACACTAAATCAGGTTCTGGCTCTGTGAAACTAGCAAGAGCAACGCATCCTGGAGAAACATATCCCTCTGGAGCCCGTGGATGCCAAATTGACACTGGAGTTGTGTAGTCATCTAAGCAGTTCCTCCACACCTGCATGTGTAATAAGAGTCATACTCTATTTTATAATAATGAACCTGACAGGCTTTGGATCAAGTAGTCATGTTAGTGATAAAATCATCAACCAAAGCAGGCAAATATTTGCTCGCTAATGCCAAAAATGATATGATAAAACAGTTCTAGAATATGCTGTACAAACTCAATCTCTAGCGAGGTTATGACATGCACAAAGTAAAGGTTACATTATGTAGTCTGACAATGAGAAGATACAGGATCAAATTTCCAGTATCTCTTCACATTTTCATTTACTTTTTATTTATTTATTTTTTATAATTTATAATTTTAATTTTTTTCTGAGCATCTTCATTGCTTCTTATATAACAATCCAAAAGGTCTCATGCATAGCATGTGCCACCTACTAGTGAAACATGGAGAGAAGACATATACTGCTTCTAAGAAGCAACTCAAAACACTAATGGTCAAGCTATAGCCACAAATTAATATGCATAAAAGCAAGGGCAATCACAATTTATTACTATGTCACAGTTATATTGCCAAAGAACAATTGAGAGAAAAATTGAAAATTATGCATCCCGCTTACTATATCTTCCCTCCTTTATGTTGTGTTGTTGCTGCTGTTAAAATTATTACTTTTGTTGTCATTGTTGTGGTTATTTCAACTTTTTGGATGGGTAAGATACAACGCAAAAGCAACCCTCACTTTGCATTGCGAAGTGAAGTGATAATTCCCTTTTCATACAAATACCCAGCAAATAAGGATCAGACCTGGCAATGATAAGACCTGATAGGTTCTATGATGCTTAGAAGATAATGCTAGTATAATTGACTATATGTTTCTTACCAGATCATAACCCACTGGAAGTACAAACAATCTGTCAATGTTACGATAGACAGCAGCGACAGTTGGAGCATGCGTACCAACTCCAGCAATATCCCCAATGGAGACATACCTGTAGTGAAACAAGACATTTTAAAGTTAAATATATAATATCGAGCGCATCAGCAGCGCTGGCTGCTATAAAAGCACACTTTCTAAAGCTCTAAAATGAATACAGAATATATGGATGGATTTTCAGAACTAAGTTTGACCTTTTCATTTAGGAGTAATTACTGTTTTATCCCTTGTGGTTTAACGATTTTATTCAAAGCCACCTTATTTTTATTTCGTATCACAAGTGGTATCTCAATTTTGGCAAAAAACGGAGATGGTATTTCCGTTAATTTTCCATCCAAATATTTAACAGAATTCCACGTGTCAGTTTTAAACATTGACACGTGGCTCCACTTTAATAAAAACAATTTTTTTGAAAAAAAAAAAATTAGAAAAACTTAAAATATTAAAAAAAAAAAATTGAAAAAAAAGAGAGGAGGGGGTGGCTTGAGCCACCCCTTTTGGGCAAATGGGGGTGGCCGACCACCCCCCATGGACCATTGGGGGTGGCTCAGCCACCCCTCAAAGAGGAAAAAAGGGGTGGTCGAGCCACCCCTAAGAGCCCTTGGGGGTGGCTTGACCACGCTTGGGGTGGTTTCGGCCACCCCAGGCCGACTGGTCTAGCCCTAGGGATAGTTTGGCCACCTCCAAAGAGGAAAAGGGGGTGGCTGAACCCTTGGGGGTGGCTCAGGCACTCTTGTTTGGCCTGAGATAGTTTCGGTTACCCCAAGCTGGTCGGTCTGATGGTGGCCCAACCACCCCCAAGGGCCAAACCCTAGTTTTTTTTTCCCCTCCTTCTTTAGGCTTCGTAGAGGTGGCTAAACTACCCCCATAGATCGGTCGGCCTAGGGTGGCCAAGCCACCACCAGGGGCTCTTGGAGATGGCTCGGCTACCCCTTTTCCTCTCGACTACCCTTATTTGCCCAAAGGGTAGTTCGAGCCACCCCCTCCTCTCTTTTTTATTTATTTTTCTCAATTTTTCTTTAAAGTATTTTAATTTTCATTTTCTATTTTTTAATTTTTAATTTTATTAAGGCGGGGCTACGTGTCAGTGTTAAACACTAACACGTAGAGTTCCATTAATTAACTAGACGGCAGATGAACGGAGGTACCATCTCTGTTTTTTGCCAAAAGTGAAGTACCACATGTGATACGAAATGAAACTAAGGTAGCTTTGAAAAAAAGTCGTTAAACCATAAGAGGGTCTAAACGATTTACTCCTTTTATTTATTTATTTATTTTGATAAATAATGTATATTCAATCAAAGCGCAGAGAGGTGCAACCTAATACATAGGAAATATACAAGAGAACCCCTAACTCATATAGAAAGCAGAACATAAATCTAAAAACTCAGAAAAAGCAGAGACGTGTGTAGTATTCCAAGGCCACTCTCCATATATACAATGTTTGCAACATCAGCCTCTTTAATTCTAACAAGTCAATCTCACGATCATCAAAGTTCCTTGCGTTCCTCTCGCGCCAAAAGACACCACATCAAATACAAAGGAGCCAACCTCTATATGTGCAATGCCTCACAGTTACCCAATTGTCCCCTCCAACAACCTAACAACTCACTCACCTGGCGAGGCATAACTCAAGCAATACTAAATAACTAAAAAAACACACTCCACATCTTTGAAGCAACCTCATAATGAAGGAATAAATGATCTATAGACTCTCCACTTTTCTTACACAAATAACACTACTCCATAACAATAATATTCCTCTTCCACAAATTATTAAAGGTTAAAATCTTTCTTAAAGTCGCCGTCCACACAAAAAATGCCTCTCGGGGGAGCCTTAACTTTCAAAATTGTTAAAGTATTGATTAAATGATTAAATTTACCTCTTCCTATCAGCTTAAACTTTTGAGATAAATAGTGATTTAACATGATATCAAAGCGAAGGTCTTGAGTTTGAACCCTGTCTCCTTCATTTACCTCTCATTTCAATTAAATATTTCATGTATTGGGCCTCACCTATTAAAAGGATGTTTAAACCCATACGTGAGAGAAAGTGTTAAAGTATTGATTAAATGATTAAATTTACCTTTTCTTATCAGCTTAAGCTTTTGGGATAAGTGGTGATTTATCACAAATACCCTTTTAAGGAAACGTGGACCTTACAAGATTAGGATTAGGATTAGAAAAAACATGATAGTAAGACTGCACTTCAAAGGATTTCCTTTTCGATGGAATCCAACAAATTTTATCCTCGCCTCCGTATCTTACTCTTTGTGAATACAACAGCTCAAAGAAACTAGAAACTACTTCCACCTTTAAATCATGCACAAGTCGAATAAATAGGACATGCCAATGAATGGATCCATTTTGGACCAGCAAAGTCTCCGCTACCCACACATCCTTATCAAAAGCAACAATGAACAACTTGGGAAAGAGGGTATTCAAAGGTTGTTCCCCACACCAAACATCATGCCAAAACAACACTTTAGAGCCATCTCCTACCTCATATCTCACGTGATTAGCAAAACCATCCCACCCATTCCTTATACATTTTCGCACTCCCACCCCATAGGGTCCCCCTACCTCCTTTGAACACCAACTCCCCTTATACTATCGTATTTAATATCCACCACCTTCCTCCACCAAGCATCCCTTTCTGTAGCAAACCTCAATAACCACTTACCCAACAAGACTTGATTAAATTGAACCATATTTCTCACCCCTAACCCCCTGCAATTTTCAGCGTACATATTTTTGACCAATTCACCAGATGAAATTTAAATTTATCACCCATACCTCCCCACAGAAAGTCCCTCTGAAGTTTTTCCAGTCGATTAGCCACTTCCACTGGAATAGGGAAAATGGACAAATAATAAGTTGGTAAGTGAGAGAGAGTGCTTTTGATCAAAGTTAACCTCCTTGCCTTTGATAAATACAATCTCTTCCAACCTGCCAATCTAGACTCCATTTTCTCAATAATACCGCTCCAAATAGTGGAAGCCTTGTAGTGAGCACCCAAAAAAAGACCCAAATACTTCATCGGCAACAAAGCCACACCACACCCAACAATGCTATAGCCAATCCCATCACATCCTCCACATCGCCTATGGGGACAATCTCGGACTTAGACAAGTTTAGTTTCAAGCCCAAAACTACTTCAAAACATAGAAACAAGCACCTCAAATCACGGAATTGTTCTACATTGGGCTCACAAAAAAATCAATGTATCATTTGCAAACAACAAGTGTGACACTATCATTGCCTCATGATTTTTGGAACCCAGCGGAAACCCAGATAGCAACCCTCTCTCCATTGTCGAAAACATCATCCTACTTAAAGCCTCCATAACAACCACAAACAATAGTGAAGACAAAGGATCCCCCTATCGTGGACCATGTGAGCTACGAAAAAACCCCGAAGGCGAACCATTAATGAGAATGGAAAAACGAACCGTAGAAATGCAATGACGTATCCAACCACGCCATCTCGCTCCAAAACCACACATTTGCAGTGACAAAATATTAATTGAATGGCTGAATGATTTAGCCTTGAGTTCTGTATATTATATAGACTTTACAAGGATTCTATACAAGGAAAGAAAAAAAAGAATTGCCATGGAACTGGAAGAAGGAATCCATACCTATCCGGAGTGACAGACACTCGAGAAGAGCGACGAACCAAAGCACAGGAGGTGCTGCCACTACTGAATCTGGAGCGTGGTAGGATCAGCATACCGGTGAGCCACCGGAAGAGACTGTGGGCGGGAGCGTCTGTAATACACAATACCTGGTTTAAATCGAGAACTGACGGGAGGAAGATCTGAAAGCTGCTCGTCAAAGAGGAAGAGAACTACAGTAGAAGATGATGGCAGAGAGCGACATAGGAAAGAAATGTTGTTTTCAAAAAAATAACATTCCTAGAATCCGAGTACGATGTAAGGTAGGATCATAGCAAACAAATCCTTTTGACACACATTATTCCCAAGAAAGCACATCTGACAGATTGAGCAGATAATTATGTCGCTCATGAGGGGTAAATGAACAAAACATACACAACCAAAAGTACAAGTTATCATAACTAGGATGCTTAGCAAATAAGCGAAATAGGGAGACTCTAGATTGAGACTTGAGAAGGTAAAACGATTAATCAAGTGAGTAGCAGTTTTCATAGCCTCTACCCAGAACATGGACGAACAGAGGATTCTAACAAGAGAGTACGTACCACATCGAGGAGATGACGATTTTGCGTTCGCTACTCCATTTGTTGAGTAGTAGAGGGCAGAACGTTGATGAAGAATACCCTTAGAAGCCAAGAAAGCTGAAACTCAGTAGACAAATATTCACCACCAGAATCGTGGCATAAGTTTTAATAGAAGAAGAGAATTGATTGCAACTACGCAAAAAACTCAGTGAAAGTACGATAAACCTCAGATTTAGAGCGAAGAAAGTAGACCCAAGTAAATCTGCTATGATCATCAATGAAAGTCACATAGTATTTAAATTTTGCATGTGAAATCACTGGGGAAGGCCCCCAAACATCACTATGGATAAGATCAAAGCAGTGAGAAGCCCGACTAGCATGCAAAGGAAGGGAAAAGAATTTGGCTTTTACCAAGTTTGCAAGAAGCACACCAAGAGAGAAAGAATAATGTTTTTATTACCAAGTAAACCAGAGTTCAATACATGGATAAGAATTGAGTATTGGGATGCCCAAACGACGATGCCACACCATACTAAGATTGGGAATTATTACAAGCAAACGACTTAATAGAAGAAACTGACAAGAAATGAAACAGGCAAGAAAAGTGGAAACAAGCGCCCCACTTTAGGTCCCTTCGCGATCTGCTCCCCCCGTTACCTGGTCCTGCACAACACAACCATCACCAGAAAATTAACGTCACAATTGTTTTCAACTAATTGGCCAACAGAAATAAGATTCGTGGAAAGCTGAGGAGCAAGAAACACATCAGTGAGCGTAGAAGAGGATCTTCCGATAGCAGCTATTGGCAAAGAACTGCCATTGGCAGTCTGAATAACAGATTGTCCATCATAGGGCCGAACATGACTCAAAGCGGTGAGTAGGAGTCATGTGATTAGAAGCTGCCGAGTCCACATACCAAAGTTTAGGGGAATGGTTACCTTGAAACCCATTGCTGATAAGGCCGAAATGAGCATCTGTTGCACCATTGCTGGAGTGCAGTAATCTGGTGCAGGAGGGGCAGGAACGAGGACGGATCTGAAGGAGAGACAAGGCGGCAGGAGGCGTGGCAAGAACCGAAGTCTGAAATGCTTGAGCCGGACGATTCTGGGGACGAATACGACATCTTTGATAATGGACCCTTCTTCTTGCAATAAGAGCAGAATTTTTTAGGACAATTAGCAGCAATATGCCCATAGTCCTTGCAGCAGAAACACTGCAAGGTTCGAGATTGCATAGGTGGTCGACGTCCATGGGCAGAGAAGCACAGTTGCAGGCCCAGAACTGTCATGAGATTGCTCCAAAATAGCTTGAGTACTAAGACGGTTCTTCGAAGTAACTCACCAAAACAAACATCAAGAGAGGGAACAGGAGATCGATTCAGTAAAGAGGAGCGGACAAATTAATTCAAATTCTGGACGAAGTTTCATAAGAAACTGATCACGCTGGGTAGTGGCGTGAAGAGTCTGATAGTGGAAAGAGCAGCAACAGGAACGTCCGCGGTAACCAAGGCAGCATATTCATGCAAAGAGTCAAAAATGCCGAGTAATAGTCCTGGATGGAAAGACTACCATGCTGAAACATGGCAATTGCATGTTCTAACTGAAAGCGACGAGCATCATTATCCTGAAGATAACCTTCTTCAAATAAGCCCACATGGATTGGGCAGAGCGATGGGCCCGCAAGTGGGTGACAATATGAGACTCCACTGAACCAAGAAGCCAGGACATGATACGTGCATCCAGTACAGCCCATGGAGGAGAAGACCCGTCAACCTTAGATTTGTCAGAATGGATGATGGTTCAACATCCGTGCCATCAATATGACCCCAAAAGTGCCTTGCCCTTGAGAAAAAATTCAAACTGGAAGGCCCACGTAGCATAATTGGGTGCCTGTAAACTTAAACACACTGGAGCAGAATCCATAGAGAATAAAAGAACCCGACTGTGCTTGTAATGTAAAGAACGTCAAAAAAAAAC
>FXXK01000285.1:87953-199007 GCA_900184695.1 Betula pendula
CAAACCAAACCAGAAAAAGCCGAGAGAACCACCGAGAGTGACAGAGTGCACCGTTACACAGAAAGGACCGAGAAAGACCACCAAGACCTCAACAGAGGCTGCCGAGAAGACCAACCCAGGCTGCAGAACACTGTTCCGAGAGGCGTGGACCGAGAGGGGTGCGCCGAGAGTGACAGACCACGGCGCCGAGAGGGACAGAACACTGCGCCGAGAGTCTTGGACTGAGAGGGGTGCGCCGAGACCACTATTCCGAAAGGACCCAGGCCAGCGAAACACCAGAACCACCCAACGAAGGCTGCGTCGACACCACAGGAGCACCCAGACTGGACCGAGAGTTGCAGAACAGAAACAATCGTGGGCTAAAAATAAGGATTGCGGGCACACCTCAGGATCACACAGACGTGATCGACACACACAACCGCACTTCAGAAACACACAAGCAGCACGTGGGTACACCACAGAACCACCCAGACCTTACCGAGAGACACAAGCGGCACTGCCGAAACCGAGAATAGAGAAAAATTTGAGGAAAAGGAAAAAAATTAGTAACTTGGCTCTGATACCATGACAAAATATTAATTGAATGGCTGAATGATTTAGCCTTGAGTTCTGTATATTATATAGACTTTACAAGGATTCTATACAAGGAAAGAAAATAAGTTCCCGCATGATTCTAGCCCTATACATGTAAACTATAAGCTGTCAAATAATATATACGCTAACTATACAAAATAATAAAGGGAGAAATAAGGAAACAATCGTGGGCTAAAAATAAGGAAATAAGGAAACAATTATGGACAGCGGTGCTGTACATTGACATGCAGCAAATATGACACAAAGTCCCAATTCACGTGATCATAAGCCTTCTCCAAATTCAATTTACTTAAACTACTAGGTTTCCCAGAGCGAATCTGACTTTCCAAACATTCATTTGCCACCAAAACAAAATCCAGGATTTGTCTACCCTTGATAAATGCATTCTGAGAGTTTGAAACAATCTTCCCCAAAGCTGACTTCAATCTATTTGCCAGCACTTTCAAGATAATTTTGTACACTGCACCGGCTAAACTAATAGGACAAAAGCCCTTAATCTCCACCACCCCAGCTTTCTTAGGAATAAGAGATACAAATGTAACATTAAAATTCTTCTCGAATTTTCTACATCTATGAAACTCCTTAAACACCGCCATAATGTTAACCTTTAAGACCTCCCAACATTTTTGGAAAAAAGCCATCAGGGCCTAGAGCCTTGCCTCCCTTAAAATTCCTCACCATCTCCCACACTTCACATTCCTCAAAATCTCTTTCCATCTAGGATTGCCCCCCATCATCAATGGAAATAAATGGAAGATCATCCACCTTTGGTTGCCACCTATATTGTTCACAATACAACTTTTTATAAAAATCCACAATGTGATCCTTTATTACTTATGACTCAGCAATTGTGTTCCCATCCACTACTAAAGACTCAATAGAATTATTCCTCTTGTTCAAATTTGCTGAGCAGCGATGGAAGAACTTTGAATTATTGTTTCCCTCTTTCAACCACAGGGCCCTTGATTTTTGTAGTATAAAGTTGTCCATAACTTGAAAAAGGCATGAAATGAAATTGCAAATGCTCTTTTTTTTTTTTTTGTAAGTACATAACACAAGCAAGAAAGCACCAAACTAAACAAGTTTAAAGGAACTAAAAAACTAAACAACCCAAAGCCAAAGATGGAGGGTCTTCCCACTAATAGTAGGAATCGAGGGAGAAGGAGGTGGAGCAATGGAAATGTGGCCAGAAAAAGATTTAGCTGCAGCCCAATGTGCTGCATAGTGGGCACAGAAGTTTGCACTTTTGTTGCCTTTCTGAACTCTCCATGAGGAGGAAGCTGGGATGGAGTCAATAATATCATAAATGATGGAAGAGATCCTCCAATCCTGAGAGATGCTTGGGAGTTGAAGAGCCAAAATAACGACATGCGAATCACCTTCTTCTCCACTGTGAAGTGGTTAGAGAAGTGTGGGGTGGGGTTTGATCTTCTGTCTTTTTGTTGTAGAGTGGGTCATGCCTAGAAGGGTAGTGGAGTCGTTGGTTAGCTGAAGAGATTAGTTGGGAAGCCATTGCATTTTAGAAGTTTGGAGGATAGTTCCTTTGTGTTTAATGTGGTGCATTTGGAGAGAGCGGAACGCAAAAAGATATTTGAAGTTTGTGAGAGACTGATGTTAGAGTTAAAAGATGATATGTTCAAATCTCTTTATGCTTGGATGGCTACAATAGTCCTTGTTTTTCAAGTTTTTTTTTTGAACTTGTGTTCTTTTTGATGCAGGACAAACAATAATCGCAAGAATCACAAAGTGAAATGTAGGGGAAAGAAGGGAAAAAGAAAGGAGAAAGAAGTAGGGAAAATGAGAAGAGAAAGAAGCTAAGAGGGAGACGAAAGAGAAGAAGGGGAAGGGGGGGGGGGGGAGGAGAGAGAGAGAGAGAGGGAAAGAGAAGAATTGATTCTTCATTTCTTTTTATTCCATCAACTCTGCCTTCATCGGAGTACAAATCACACTTAAATAGACTCACAAGTAAACTCTAACCCTAAGCTAGGGCAAAGCCCATTTATTGAATTACCAAAAATATTCTAGGACAACATCCATTTATTGCAGTACCAAAAATAACAACATTGACTCTTGAAAATTAAATAAAATATAAAATTAAATACTAATAACTCGATTAATTAATAGGACCTACATAAAACTAGGTGGACCAATATTTCATGCCTCGCCCCTTGCATCACTTTTTCTCCTTAATTGAGGGTCCCTCTTGTATACTTTATGTATAATTGGGTTGCATCCCTCTGCGCTTTTTATTGAGATTGATTTACTTATATATAAAAAAAAGGAACAACAAGAATTGAACCTAAGGTCTAGCCTCCCACCCTTTGAACACCAGAGCTGCATTAGCTCAAGTTATCTGCATTTCTGTCGCTTTCCAGTTAATTAACAATGTCAAGTAAGTGTGGAACTAAATCAAGTTATAGAAATACTGCAGCTGCTCTCTTTTTCAAGAGAATAATGTCCATCACTTCTAAAGACCAAAATTCCTTAATTCAAATCTATACCATGGTCTTTTTGTAAAGAACCTGAAACAGGGGTTGTGGCCAACAATAAATAACATGCACAGAACAAACCAAACAGATCCGAAGGCAAGTCATTATGTTCAATAATAAGGTGAAGAAGAGAAGAAAATGCAATGAATTTAAAAGAGAAAAGGAAAATTGATAAGTAATTACCCATCTGGGCAAATAGGTCTCCAAATGCTACACATTCCACCATCTTCCAAAACCTAAAAAACAAAATGACAGTTTTTCATTATGACTGCAGCATTGCAGGAACATGATATTTCTAATGCATCACATAATTTACCAGGAAAAAAAAAAACTTGATTGGAAATAATTAAAGCAAGGAAATCAGAAGGCCACCTGTTTTTTGCACAATCTGCTTCGCCCTTTTGATTCTTGTTCACTACTCCAGATCTTTACAAAGTTAACACTGTGTTTGACAAATCTTCTCTCATCAGATGCAGAACTATCTGATGAGAGCCCCCTCAACTTTATAATTGTATTGTTTGGAGTACGTGGTTCTCTCCCATCAGCTTCGCTCCAAGCAAAACACACGTATCTCTGGCTTGAAGGAACCTGAGCATGGAAGATACTGTCAGAATATCAATGTACTCCCTTAAGAGGGAGCTAAGCTTTATGCACGTGACTGACCTTTAGAAGTATGCTTTTCATTTCAGATGCTGCTTTCCACATCTTATGGACTACTAAACAGATCCTAACTGCTTGGGGTTCTCTTCCCTCTGGTTCATCTTCAACTTTGCACTTGATGACACGGACAAAATTTTCCGATCTCCTAAATTTCTTGAGATGGAGGATCAAGTGAGAAGGCTGGTTGCGTCCTGCTTTTGCTAATTCTACAGCCATGAGCTCTTCCCATGGCAAGTCCCACATGATCTTGCTAGGTTTTTTATCCAACTTGTCCCAAGACGGACACTAAATTGAAGCAGAGAAAGCAGGAGAATGGATATCAAGACAAACTTCATAACAATCAAAGGTATAAACAGGTAAGACTCCTCGACTAACCTGTAACAGCATGACTCGTTTATTGGTCACTAAAACAATTCTGTCATGAGGCACAGAAAAATGTTCTTCATAATCATCAGACCAGGCAAATTTTGAAGGCTCCTTGAATATTACAGTACAGCCAAATTGACTACTTGCTTCAGCAAGGTACAGTATCATCTGGAAAGCCCAAAAAAAGGGATAAAAAATGAGAAACAAATAAGGAACACATGCGGACATTAATTGACAGACTTCCCTACCAACATGTTTGATTAATCAACAGCTAATGATTATAATCACAAGCTTCCTTTTTTTAAAAAAAAAAAAAATTTCTCAACCATGCTCTTTTTCTGAGTCACGAATTGCAAATATAAGAATTCCAGACCCTAAAGCCACTAAATATCATATGGAGATAGCTCAATATTTCACCTCACAAGTTAGAAAAACTATGTAGAAGGTTGATCTATAGCTGCCTAATTACCGCTGTGAAGTGTATGTAATGATGCACATTCTTCATACTCTACTGATGAGTTTAATGCAATTGAGAAAACTTTCAGTATAGCACATAAAATTAATAGAAAGCAATGGTAAATTTACCTGTCCAATGGCTTCTCTCTCACAATACTCTTTAAGCACACCATCTGCATGGATAGCCCTTGGGTTTCTGATTCTCTGGAACTTGGTCGTGCTAATTAAACCCTCTAAGCATTTGGAACAACTTGCACCGATTCCATCGACAGTCATTGAGAAAAAGTCTAGTGCCCCGCTCACAGGTTGTACAACAATTCCTAGGAAAGCACGTCCTAGCCCATGAGCAAGTCCTAGGAGACCATTCTGTCTGGCACTCTCCATAGGCTTTGTCAATACTCCAGACACCCCAAAAGCAAAACCTTGTGCAAGAGCTTCAGTTCCTTGAATAATTCCATCACCCACCCCGGTGATTTTCCTTGACGTGACCTGATCTCATATCAAAATCAGTTTTCTGGTTTACATTGCACTAGTAGGCTTGCTGCTGAAGAAAAAGAAAAAACTACCTGCTTTGTACGTAATTGCAGAAATTGCCCATCTGTTGAAAGCTCCGCAAATCCTTTACCAAGAGAAGCGAGTGTTGAACTTGTCATACCAAGAACATCCACAGAAAATATCAAATGTAAAGGATTGTGGATCAGATCTCTCCAGATTCGGTTTCCAATGGCAGGAATAATGGAACTTTTACGCATGAATCTGTCTCTGTGCATCACCCTCCTCAGATGCACCTGGAATAAGGGGATTGCAGTGTTATAAGGTGAAGTAACCTTATACCAATAACATCTTCATATGGCAACATTCTGAGTTATCAATCTCCAATACTAGACAGATTTTTAGGTGAAAGATATCCCATTTTATAGCAAATAGCTAAGAAACTGTAGTCTGTGACATTAAATTTTTTTTTGTCAATGAAATAGGAATAATTCTATCTTAACTTCATACTCATACACTACATTTTCTTCTCTTGATGGTAAGAGAATACCGCAGCAAAATTGTTCTTTAACGAGTACAAAATGTAGTTTAAAATCTAATAGGGGAAATGCACTCTCAATTAAAAAAAAAAAACTTTTAGAACTTCCAACGTTAAATCCACATTATAAGACAGTCAGAAGTTTGTCCTTTGTAGGAGAGTTTTGTTTCAGAAACTAGAAATTAGAATTATTTATCTGCTTGTTTACTCTAAAGATTTTAGTGTGCAACCAATGGACTACCCTTGGAGACGATTCTCAAGCTCAGGCAGGTCACTAGGCTTATCAAGCATTATATTGGTGATGGGAGGTTTCAGATCTTTTGAATTTTAGATGTTACGTTCTATTTTTTGGTGTTTCTCTTTTATACTTCCCTATACTAGGATAGCATCCCTTTATTGAACATTATTTGTAAGAAAAAAAAGGCACCTCAGCAGTTTTTTTCCTTATAAATATGCAAGAAGGAAAGTAAACGATTTTTCCATCAATTTCTACTTCAAAACCTCAGCAGCAACGATAAATGGTAGATTGTGTAAAGTATTGATTAAATAATTAAATTTACTTATTCCTACAAGTTTAAACTTTTGGGATAATTGATGATCTAACATGGTATCAAAGCCAAAGGTCTTGAGTTCGAATCTTGACTCTGTCATTTACCTCCCATTTCAATTAAATATTTCACGTGTTGGGCCTCACCTATTAAAAGAGATTTTTGGCTTACACGTAAGGAAGAGTGTTAAAGTATTTGATTAAATAATTAAATTTACTTCTTTCTACAAGCTTAAACTTTTGGGATAATTGGTAATTTAANCAGATCGCATTGCATCCAGCCAGGTCAGTGGAGTTGGCTAGCATTATAAGTGCAGTAAGAACACAATAGTCTGGTTCCATCATACTCTTGAGTATGTATAACAGAAACTCAGGATTAGGGGCAGGCAAATACCTGCAGAAACTGACCCAGCGATTTCCGACATGTGTCGGCTCGAAGGTCAGAATAGTCTTTTTCTTCTTCCGACTGTCAATGGACAACACAGTTGTCCATAATTGTTTCCTTATTTTCCCATTTATTATTTTGTATGATTATATTTTATATGTATAGGGCTACAATCATGCGGGAACTTATTTCCCTTTCCATGTATAGCATTCTTGTAAAGTCTATATAATACACATAACTCAAGGCTAAATTATTTAGCCATTCACATAATATTTTGTCATGGTATCAGAGCCCAATTGCTAAGTTTTCCCTTTCCCTATATTTTTTTTTCTCTTCTTCTCGGTTTCAGACGTAACACTGGTGGGTTTCGGTTAGGTCTGTGGTATACCCGTAATTTTTTTCTTCTCGTTGGGTCTGGTCTGAGTCTCTCGGTCTAGTCTAGTCTCTCGGTCGCTGGTTTGGGTCCTCACCGCACAGTGGTCTGTCACTCTCGGCGCACCCCTCTCGGTCCAAGCCTCTCGGAACAGTGTTCTGCAACCTGGGTTGGTATTTTCGGCAACCTCTGTTGAGGTATTGGTGGTCTCGGCGCACCCCTCTCAGTCCAAGACTCTCGGCGCACCCCTCTCGGTCCAAGCCTCTCGGAACAGTGTTCTGCAGCCTGGGTTGGTATTTTCGGCAGCCTCTGTTGAGGTATTGGTGGTCTTTCTCGGTCCTTTTTGTGTGACGGTGCACTCTGTCACTCTCGGTGGTTCTCTCGGCACTTTTCTGGCCAACGTGTAGTCTGTCTCGGCAAATCCTCTCCTTTGGTTTGTCTTTTGTTTGACGTCTTTACATTACAGCACAGTCGGGTTCTTTTTATTCTCTATGGATTCTGCTCCTGTGTGTGTAAGTTTACAGGCACCAAATTTATGCTCACCTGGGCCTTTCAGTTTGAATTTTTTTTTCTTTCAAAAAGGCAAGGCACTTTGGGGTCATATTGATGGCACGGATGTGAACCCTCACTTCTGAAAAATCTAAGGCTGACGGGTCTTCTCCTTCATGGCCTGTGCTTGATGCACATATCATGTCCTGGCTTCTTGGTTCAGTGGAGTCTCATATTGTCACCCACTTACGGCCCCATCGCTCTGCTCAATCCATGTGGGCTTATTTGAAGAAGGTTTATCTTCAGGATAATGATGCTCGACGCTTTCAATTAGAACATGCAATTGCCATGTTTCAGCATGGTAGTCTTTCCATCCAAGACTATTACTCGGCATTTTTGACTCTTTGGCATGAATATGCAGCCTTGGTTACTGCGGGAGTTCCTGTTGCTGCTCTTTCCACGATTCAAACTCTTCACACCACCACTTAGCGTGATCAGTTTCTTATGAAACTTCGTCCAGAATATGAATCGGTTCGCTCCTCTTTACTGAATCGATCTCCTGTTCCTTCTCTTGATGTTTGTTTTGGTGAGTGACTTCACGAAGAACGTCTTCGTACTCAAGCTATTTTGGAGCACTCTCATGGCAGTTCTGGGCCTGCAACTGTGGCCTTCTCTGCCCAAGGACGTGGACCACCTTTGCATTCTCGAACCTTGCAGTGTTTCTGCTGCAAGGAATATGGGCATATTGCTGCTAATTGTCCTAAAAAATTCTGTTCTTATTGCAAAAAGAAGGGTCACATTATCAAAGAATGTCGTATTCGTCCCTAGAATCGGCCGGCCCAAGCATTTCAAACTTCAGTTCTTGCCACACCTCCTGCCGCTCTTGCCTCTCCTTCAGATGCGTCATCGGTTCCTGCATCAGATTACTGCACTCCAACAATGGTGCAACAGATTCTCATTTCCGCCTTATCAGCAATGGGGTTTCAAGGTAACCATTCCCCCAAACTCTGGTATGTGGACTCGGCAGCTTTTAATCACATGACTCCTACTCACACCGCTTTGAGTCATGTTCGGCCCTATGATGGTCCATCTGTTATTCAGACTGCCAATGGCAGTTCTTTGCCAATAGCTGCTATCGGCGATGCCTCTTCTACCCTCACTGATGTGTTTCTTGCTCCTCAGCTTTCCACGAATCTTATTTCTGTTGGCCAATTAGTTGAAAACAATTGTGACGTTAAATTTTCTGGTGATGGTTGTGTTGTGCAGGACCAGGTAACGAGGGAGCAGATCGCGAAGGGACCTAAAGTGGGGCGCTTGTTTCCACTATTTTTGCCTGTTCCAGTTTCTTCTCTAGCTTCTTTCATTAAATCTTTTGCTTGTAATAAAGTTTCCGATCTTAGTATGGTGTGGCATCGTCGTTTGGGCCATCCCAATACTCAGATCTTATCTCATGTATTGAACTCTGGTTTACTCGGTAATAAAAAGTACGATTCTTTCTCTCTTGAGTGTGCTTCTTGCAAACTTGGTAAAAGCAAAATTCTTCCCTTCCCTTTGCATGCTAGTTGGGCCTCTCACTGCTTTGATCTTATCCATAGTGATGTTTGGGGCCCTTCCCCCGTGACTTCACATGAAAAATTTAAATACTATGTGACTTTCATTGATGATCATAACAGATTTACTTGGGTCTATTTTCTTCGCTCTAAATCTGAGGTCTTTCGTACTTTCACTGACTTTTTTGCGTATGTTGCCAATCAATTTTCTTCTTCTATTAAGACACTACGCACCGATTCCGATGGTGAATATTTGTCTACTGAGTTTCAGGCTTTCTTGGCTTCTAAGGGTATTCTTCATCAACGTTCATGTCCCTCTACTTCTCAACAAAATGGGGTAGCCGAACGCAAAAATCGTCATCTCCTCGATGTGGTACGTACTCTCTTGTTAGAATCCTCTGTTCCGTCCATGTTTTGGGTCGAGGCTATGAAAACTGCTACTCACTTGATTAATCGTTTACCCTCTCAAGTCCTCCATCTGGAGTCTCCCTATTTTCGCTTATTTGCTACGCAACCTAGTTATGATAACCTTCGTACTTTTGGTTGTGTATGTTTTGTTCATTTACCTCCTCATGAGCGACATAAATTATCTGCTCAATCTGTCCGATGTGCTTTCTTGGGATATAATGTGTCAAAAGGGATTTGTTTGCTATGATCCTATCTTACATCGTACTCACATTTCTAGGAATGTTATTTTCTTTGAAAACCAACATTTCTTTCCTGTGTCCTCTCTGCCATCATCTTCTACTGTGGTTCTTCCCTCCTTTGAGGAGCAGCTCTCTGACCTTCCTTCCGTCAGTTCTCGCTTTAAACCAGGTATTGTATATATAAGACGCTCCCGCCTACAGTCTCTTCAGGTGGCTCACCCGGTATCTGATCCTACTATGCTCCAGATTCAGTCAGTGGCAGCACCTCCTGTGCCTTTGGTTCGTCGCTCTTCTCGAGTGTCTGTCACTCCGGATAGGTATGGATTTCCTTCTTCCAGTTCTGGCAATTCTATTTCAGCTCTTACTGCTACATTGGCCAATTTTGATATTCCCACGTGTTACTCACATGCTGCCAAGCATGATTGTTGGCGACAAGCTATGCAGGAAGAAATTGCTGCTCTAGAGGCCAATTGAGCCTTGTCCTCCTACTATTGTGCCTCTGGGTTGCAAATGGGTTTACTCAGTCAAAGTTCGCTCTGATGGAAGTTTGGACCGTTACAAAGCTCGACTTGTTGCCCTTGGGAATAATCAGGAGTATGGTGTCAATTATGAAGAGACCTTTGCTCCAGTGGCAAAAATGACTACTGTTCGTACAATTCTCGCTCTTGCTGCTTCCAGTGATTGGCCCCTACATCAGATGGATGTCAAAAATGCTTTTCTTCATGAGGATCTTAAAGAATGTATTTATATGAAGCCACCTCCGGGATTGTTTTCCTCTCCGACTTCACATGTGTGTAAGCTTTGTNCGCTCTCTTTATGGTCTCAAACAGGCTCCGAGGGCCTGGTTTGATAAATTCCGCACCACTTTATTACAATTTTCATTCAAGCAGAGCAAGTATGACACTTCCTTGTTTCTTCGGAAATCCGACATGGGTATTGTTCTTCTATTGGTTTATGTTGATGATATTGTGATCACTGGTTCCGATTCCACTTTACTTGACCAGCTCAAAACTCATCTCTCAGCGTCCTTTCATATGAAAGATCTTGGGGCTCTCACATATTTTCTTGGTCTTGAGGTGCATCGTGGTCCCTCCGGCATTTCCCTCAATCAACATAAGTATGCTAGTGACTTGGTTGCTACAGCTGGTCTTCAAGAGGCTCCTTCTGTTGATACTCCCATGGAATTACATGTCAAGCTTCGGAAAGAGGAGGACGACTTACTTGCTGATCCTAGTTTATACCGGAAGTTGGTGGGTAGCCTTGTTTATCTCACCATTACTAGATCGGACATTTCTTTTGCTGTCCAGCAAGTCAGCCAGTTCCTTCAGACTCCCCAGCATCTCCATTTGACTGCTGTCCGTAGGATCATACGCTATGTTCACGGTACTTCTACCCGTGGCTTATTCTTCCCTGCCAGCAATTCTACTCGTCTTGCCGCTTATAGTGATGCTGATTGGGCTGGTTGTGCGGATACTCGTCGCTCCATCACTGGTTGGTGTGTGTTCTTACGTGATGCCTTGATCTCCTGGAAAAGTAAGAAGCAAGACAGAGTCTCTAAGTCATCTACGGAATCTGAGTACCGCGCAATGTCTCTTGCTTGCTCAGAAATTATTTGGCTTCGCGGTTCGCTTGCTGAGTTAGATTTTTCTGAGAACGATCCTACACCTCTACATGCCGATAATACAAGTGCTATTCAGATCACGGCCAATCCTGTCTATCATGAGCGCACCAAGCATATTGAAGTGGACTGTCACTCTATCCGGGAAGCCTTTGAAGCTCGTATTATCACTCTTTCCCATATTTCCACTGGCCTACAAGTTGCTGATATCTTCACCAAGGCTCTCACTTGTCATCGACATTGCTTCCTAAGTAGCAAATTGATGCTTGTTGATCACCCTGCATCAATTTGAGGGGGGCTGTCAATGGATAGCATAACTGTCCATAATTGTTTCCTTGTAGCCCACGATTGTTTCCATATTTGTTTCCTTGTAGCCCACGATTGTTTCCTTATTTTCCCATTTATTATTTTGTATGATTATATTTTATATGTATAGGGCTAGAATCATGCGGGAACTTATTTCCCTTTCCATGTATAGCATTCTTGTAAAGTCTATATAATACACAGAACTCAAGGCTAAATTATTCAGCCATTCACATAATATTTTGTCATATTTTGTCACCGACACATGTGAGGTTATGGGTGTTCAGAAAACCAAATCCATCAAACCCAGCTTTATGAAAAAAAGAAAAAGAAAAAAAGATGGGGAACAGATCTGGAACAAGATCTGAAGAAAGAAACCAGTGGAGCTAAACTGTTAAACTAGATCTATTGAAAAAGGGCCGATGATGACAACAAGCCCTTGGGGGTGGGCGATGGGTAAGGACTCCACCAAATAAGACTTGGGCAAGCACATATCTGCTTGGACTGATGACTCCACTGACCTCCACCGCCTATGTCGCGCACACAGACATCCAACCCAACTTTGAGCTGAAGATATCAGCATCTGCTTGGCTCAGAACCCTCCTAATATTCTGATCAGGTCAGATTAAGATTTTGGTTTCTGACTTCCATCAGGTCGGCATGAAGGGTTTCTGGCCCAATCAGATCAATGCCAACCCCTACTTAGGATGCAGTTGGGGGAAGGCTTCCATAAGTGAATTTGGGTCATTCGGCTGGGTTCTTTAAGGCACTTCCAAGGTGTCATGCATAGCTAGTTATTGGAAACAAAATACTCCCTCCATCACAACTTAAATGTTTCACTTTCCATTTTTAGACATCCCAAAGTACACACCCACTTTCCAAAAGTGGAGGTTCTTTTTTTTTTTAATCAATTTCTTATATCACTCTTATCTTCTTCTAGAAGCAAACAAAAGTCTCATTAAAAGTTGTGTCATCTTTAATATAAAATAAAGGTCATTTTAGAAATTTCACCTTCTTATTAATAATCGTGCCATTTTAAACCAAGACAAATAAGTTGGGATAAGGTACATATGAATGAAAGACAAAGAGGACACATGTTTCTGATGGTATGCTAAATAAATCTAAGGAAAGATTTAAAATCTTTGCCAGATTAATACTCTCTCTAGAAGTTGGAATAATATGAGTCAAGGGTTAGCTGAAAGGTAAGATATTTCAAGTTCTGCTTGTCAATGAGGAAATGTGGGTGGCGAAGAACGCTAGCATCGACCAGAATTTCCATAAAGAAAGTGCTTCTCATGAAAGCAATTGTTCAGAATGTAAAGTTTAGGTTAAGTTGTCGGCCAAATGCATGTAAAGCACACCAAACGCTAAAAGTATTATCTAACCTTTGGCGTATCTTGTTTAAGTAAATCCACTCCAAACCAAAAAAAGGAAAATTGAACATTGGTGAACATCTTATTACATCCCATTATAAATAGCATAGAAGAATTTGAATATGCAGTATGGAAGCAATCTGGCTGCCCAGATAAGTTAGCCACCTACCTGAATCTTGAATGCGTTTCCAATAGCTGACAATATGGGGCTCCAAATTCCTAGAACCCCATGTGGTCTCTGAGCTGGTGCTGTCTCTAGTGACACCTTCAGTCTCACTTCTGAAACATCAATTAGGCTGAAAAAAAAAAAATCATAAGATCTCCAAATCTATTTGCAAAATATTATTTTACCACTAACATAAAACTTAGAAAACAACAAAAACAATCCCTCTTACTAGGGAAACATAACTGCAAATGAAAGCCTACTTGTAATGTTGCACTAGAAAGAAAAGCTACTATTCTTGCATCATGACTCAGAATAGCAATCATTCTAACATGTGAGTCTATTTTTGAGCGACGAGTCTGATGATCCAAGAATCTTAACAGAAGCATCCCACGCACACAGCATGGTCAAAAGTTCACAGGATGAGTTTAGGCAAGAATAACTGCCAAATTAGCATCATTGCTGAGGTGGCAAGTTTTATTGAAGCATTAAGACATTTTTATTGTTTACAATCAGACTTTATGATACAAAGAATGGAAGGAAGGAAACAGTAAATTGATCCATTAGTCCTTAATAATGTGATACATTTCGTGTGTCTGCACGTGTGTGTGAGAGAGAGAGAGAGAGAGTGAAACTTTAGCTCTTATGCAAGTCCTAGATAGTCAACCAACTAAATTTTCTGGTATTTGGAACTAGACAACCATACATGAAAGAGAAACATGATAAAACAGAAATCATGAAGACTAACGCAGGAGCTGGATATTATGGCAAACAACTCCGATCTCAGGCATCAGTCAGCTAACAATTTTGACTAAACTGCATATTAGGTAATCTTTTAGATAATCTATAGAAAAATTGCACTTTTGGTAGATAATTGTGGGAAGAAAACCAGATTCTTACTCAATACGTATCTCAGGATCAACTTCTGTGACATTTGAACTTTGGGGTATACGATCTAGCTGAAGATTCTTGTAAAAATCCATCGATGCCCAAATAATTGGTTCATGAATATTTAGCCTCCAACTCTTCTCAGTTACCTATTATGTCAATATAGGTATTGATGAGATGGACATATACCTTCATGCATACATTGAAGAAAGCACATTCTAAGCATCTTTTTAGTGAAGCATTACCCGTATATAAACATATGGGTACACCTGGATTCCATCAGGACTCTCGTTGCGCATTGTAATAGTCATCTTGAATACTGGATGATTCACATCAGCGGTCTGCTCAGGTGCCAAGAGCACTGGCATTACTGTTAGTGGGAGTTGATTGTCCAGCTGCAGATGACCCAGTATCAGCTTGAACCTGGCACCAACAAAAGACAAATAGCGGTTGTCTGATGGAAGCATCATATTTGAAATTAATAAAAAAAATTAAAGGAAGCAAGGCCTCAATTATATGGAGAAGAGTGAACAGTAAAAAGTGTAACAGAAAGAATTCTCTTATCCCATTTGGAAGGATATCATCTCAATATTATCCACAACTGTTTATTTATATAGCATGACTACTCATAATGAAGTTCATCTAAAGTTTCTATTAAAGAATATACTAATTACAGAAGACAGGTGTTTTGATTGTAAAGATCTAAACAGATAGTTTTCTAAGGAGAAAAAAGAGAACAACCTAAAGCCATTCCAGAGTCAGATCACTGCCTTAACCCTAAGTGATAGCTCAGCGGAAAGGGATCAGGCTTGTGAAACAGTGTTCACTGGTTTGACTCTTCCCTCCCGCTTGAGACCACTCAAAAACAAAAAAAAAAGGTTACAGTGATGCCTTGATGATATTGACACAAAATGTAAAATAGCATATGAATGATACCAGTTGAGCCAAAATGATGGAAGAAAAAGGATAAATTTGGAGCTCCATGACCCTTAGCATCCTCTCCTTACATATCCAACTAAATGTACTAGTTCACAGAATCAGTACTTTATATCAAAAAGACATGCAAATGCTATTAAAAGAACTAAACAAAGCTAAGGTCATCGATGAGTGGACTGCCCCCAACCTAACAACAGAACCATGCAAAGCTCCACGCTGTCACATGATCTACTACCACCCAAAAGGAGAGAAAGAATAGCAGAAAATCAAGTGATGTCCATCTTGCAGAACTACCAGACTCTCTTTTAATTCAATCATGGTGTAAACACCCACAAGCTTATTGTGATGACAGAGAAGTAGAAGGCATGACTTTTTTTTTTCTGTGCCTACGGTCTAGGGAAAATAATTAACAAATGCATAAAATGCTCTTACCTGCTGGTTGTCCCACCATCAGAGCCAGTTGAATATGACATAAAAACTCTCTCCAAGTACAAGTAGGAGAGCTCTTTAGGTCTATGGTCAGTAACAGAAACCCCAAAAACTCCCAAGTCGATCATAATCTCCATAGGTGCAGTGTTGTTCTGCTTCTTGCTCTGCATGTGAGTATTTCCCCAGATTCCAGTATGTGTTGGATACCTAATCTCTTTATGTGAACTTGACCCTGATGTCCTGTCATCCATGAACCTGGCAACCTTGATATCACCCATTTCAACAACTAGGAACTGCAATCCTAGTTCTGGTTCCTCTGCAGAAATTAACCCAGTCCTTTCCAAATCGAGTTTCCATATGCTACTGCTATCATTACCAACAACCTTAGCATCTATAAATTTTTGGCCATATGGATCCTCCCAAGAGAAGTTTGTGGTTGAAAGAGGTTGCAGTTGAATCCAGGCATCTTCACCAAATCCAGACTGGCGAAGGCTGATTATTTTGCCAAGTGCTCTATTCTCAATTCTGTTCAAGAAAATATTTTGCATGCTAGTCACTCTACATATATAGAAGTACTAGGTTAAGTGGAACATAGCAAACACAACAGAACTTTTTTTTTTGGGATGGAAATATACCTGATAGGACCATTGGTTGGTCCAAGACGGAATACAACGATAAAACGTGATCCTTCTTCATAGCCCCGAATTTCTGTCCTCAAAAATCTCTTATTACCATTATGCCCCCTCAAAACCAGGCAAATGGTATCCTCTTTTACAATTTGAACAGGAAATGACCAATTGGTATCTTCTAGTCGGACCTATGGTATATCAAGAGAACTCAACAAGTAAGTTTTTTATGATTATCATATGATCATTACAGGTATGTCAATCGTGAATCAGATATTTTCTGCACATTGAATTTGGTGATTCTGTAGAAACAAAATCAAATAAGAACCACAGTGCCTTAATATATCAGGATTCGAAGAAAAAACTTACACCATCATGTAATACTATTAGAGCCACTCTACCGCAGGAATCTTATCCTCATAATGGGAGACATTATACACTCTTAACTAATAGATCCTTGCCACCACAACCACCTTAATTCTCTTGCTAAAAACTATCAAGTTGCTTACCAAAAACAATGCCAATGTGGCGAAGCATTTAAAACTCCAGTTACTATCATTCAAGGAAGGGTAAAGGAAATAGAGATCCAACAATAAATGTAATATACTGATATAAATACAAAGGTGAGAAATTCAGTAAAAAAGTAAAGGCACAAGGATGAGTGGTGAAACATGCAGAAGAGGTTAACAGTATTACAGCAATAACCAGTCCCCTAACCTGAAGTTTATCTATACTGTCTGTTTCACGATGTACAAAGGAAATTCTTGAATCAGACGCATGAAGAACCTTTGGTTCATCTTCACTGCAAAACTTAATAAACATGTCTTGGCCAAGTCTGTTTGTAAATGTAATGAATGGTCGGATAGAAATGACCTAAAAAGAGGATAGCAAGTCAAAAACAACATTTACATCACCCCAGAGAAAAGTCAACAAATAGATAACATTATGAATTAGAAGCTCCTAACTTCTTAATTACCTTTGTAGGAACAGATTGATATGTACATGGTTTTGTAGAAATAAAAAGCTGTATGCAGTTGCCATCAGCATCATAAGCATAGAGATCCAATGATCCATCCTAACAACAAAAGAAATGTGCCCTTAACAAACATTCTCTCTTTGCTTCAATATTATGACATCATATAAGATTGATATAGGCAATACCATGTCACCAAGGGGAGAAAGATTTTTAACAGGTCCAAACCGTTCCTCGCCAGATTGGGCAATAGACACCGAAAGTCCCAATGTATTAAAATTCAAAGCAGAAGCTATTGTATGACCTCCAAATATTTCCTCTTCAGTTATTTCCTCAAATAATACTTCATTTGTTTTCTTTAACTGAAAAGGAACAGAGAACTTCCATGTATGTTTCTTTCCTGGCAAATCTAGAAGCCTGAATGTAAGTGGGGGACATCTAGCAACTGCAAACCAATAAGGAGCATAGACTCTAATGATCTTTGCCAGCAATGGTCGTTCTTTGTCGTAATTTTGTTCAAGAATGATATGAACAATCCTGCATATGCCATAGTTTAGGAGCACATTAGACAACAAAAAGAAAAGACTTCAATATATAGGCAAAAATTAAAAAAATAAACAAAACTTAATAAATTTGAGATAAATAATGAAGCATCTATTAGAACCTTCCAGATATTGAACTTCTCAGACTTATTGTTTTGGATGGAACTCCACAAGGATCAGATATAGGAACAGCTTCCTATGACAACCCAAAAAATGCAAGGGTCAAATGTGACTACTACCTTATCACGATAAAGACAGCATTGCAGCACTAAAGAACAAGGACTAGAAATCTTACATGTAACGGCAGCCATCCTCTTTGTGGAAGCAGTGAAAAGAACAAAGGATTTCTTATGTCAGCACTGTAAACCTTTACAGTTTTTCCTGGACCAAATATTCCTCTAGAGCAGGCAACAAAATGACCACTTGGTTGCATCTCAAGAACTGAATATTCAGCTGCAAGGGGAAGAAAATTGCTAATAGACAACGGGGACTTTACGACAAGAGTCCAGTCCTGTATAGGATCAGAATGAATATCTTTTGCAATCTCAGTTGCTTGTATGCTCAAGCAGAACCACAATTTATGGGAACCACTTGATGAAGTTGCACTTATCTGGGTGCAGTATAACAGTTCCTCAGTCTCGACAAGAGTTGACACACATATTTCAGAACATACTTTTGTGTTACCAGAATCCTCTGGTTGACCAGGCCTATCCACTACAGAACTCCAAGTATACTCATTAGAATTAGTAGGATTAGAAGGCCTTAATTGCAAGACATACATTCCAGATTGCAACAAGCCAGAGAGAGGAAGGGGCACAGTGTCTCCGGGTTTCAATAGTCCAATAGATATGTCCTGCTTTAACTCACACGATATCTGTTTCCTACTCCTGATCCATCTCCTTTGCCTCGCATGGTTCACAACCTTTGAAGTTTCAAGAGAATTGGGCCATTTTAGACTTTGAACATCTTGTGCGTAAACCCAACCATCAGGATAATTATTAGATGTCTCGTCCAAATGCCAATCATCAATCCATTCGCAACCTGAAGGTAACTCAACTCCAGAAATTGCCTGCATAAGTGATGGTGATTAGACACAAGCCAGCAGCTCCAAATTCAGTCATTGGAATTTCTAAAAGTGCCATGGTTCTGAAATAAATTCTAAATTATGTGATTGTTTTAGAGCTAAAAAGCTGGAATTACTGAATGCAAGTTTGAAAACACAGTTTCTAAAATGTAACGGTGTTTGTCACAAGTTTTATAGTTAAACAATACATTGCATTGTCCTGTAATTCATATTTCCAGTCCATTTTGGGCAATGAAGTGGGCAACAACATACACCTACCCCCCAAAAAAAAAAAAAAAAAAACTGGGGCTTGCACAGGTAGAATGGACAAGACAACGGAAACTTCAGGTTCCCACGAACCTAATCAAAAACCTCATGGACAAATGACTTGATAACATGTTGGTGAACCATCAGTCCAAAAACATTAAGCTGTCAAGGAGTTGGTCAACAATGTATACAAAAAGTAAGATCAATAAACTCAATACACTACACATTACTTAAAACCACTAACCAACTTCAAAATCTTGCTCAATCTCCACTCCCTAACCAAAACCAAACCTACAGTTAAAATTATGGAATAGCCTGAAAATACTTTTTTGGAAACCACAATTCTGATGTCCCAACACTTGTGGGAACTCCAACCAGAATATCCTGTGTCCCTACCTCTAAAAACCCTGATAAAAAAAAGGGGGGTCTTCAAAGATCCAGAAGGTATGCAACTTCATATTTTTACTACTCTAGTAAATGGTAGACATAAACACATAGGATTTCACTCTTTAGAGTCAGATGCCTCATTCATGGGTTTAAATAATCTGAATTTAAGAGTGACTTTCCTGTAACTACGAATTGGCATCTCTTCATTCTTTTACATTAAAAAAGAGTCTTCAAATATTCAGAAGGTATACAAATTTATATTTTTACATCTTTTAGAGTTAGATGCCTCATTCATGGGTTCAAATTATCTGATATTAAGAGTGACTTTCCTGTTATTATGACTTGATGGTTGTTAGTTCTTTTACATTATGGTCATGCATGAGATTTCAGACCATGCCTCCTAAGCCACAGAGTAGGTGCCAGATAAGTTTCACACAACTGGCAAATTTTATAGCTAAGAGGCAGTCATCACATTGCAACACTGTAGGGGCTATTTTAACCACCAAAAATTTGGGATTCCTTAGACTTATGTCCACTTCTTCTGCTATTTTCAGTGCTCTCTTTCCACTCCATTTGAAGGATTTCTTATCCTTCCTTCTGTAATATATATATATTATCAATGACAAAATTCATTTTCCCAAAGAAAACTGTAAAATGATAGAAGTGTTGATGTATGACTTTTCACTCTCATCAAGTCACGGTGGACCCCACTGCTTTTATTCTTTCTAATTGGTGTTGGACTCTTTATCCTTTGCAGACTTGTATAAAACAGAGGTATTTGGCCTTTCTTTGTATTGTGTGTAGCGAAAAGAAACAAAGCTGCACAAACGGAGTTTCTAGCTACACGACAGGTTTTTCTTACTTCTGTAAGTCGTGCGGCACAATGAGAGTGGGCTGCTATGTGAAAGTGAGATCGTTTTTTCTTTCTTCTTGTTGGAGGCAGCACACAGCCTTGTGGAGAAGTCTCAAGAGAGAAAAAGAGAGAAAACAAAGCTACTCTTTGTCTCAGCAACAGAAAAGTTCATATTCTTGTCTTTTCTTTTGTTTTCTCCTTTGGAAAAGAATCTCTTTTGTATGATAGTGAGATTTGGGTATATTGGGGCTTTGGATTCTGAATGGTTTCTTTGCGGGACAAGTAGGACTTTGCAAATAAAGTTTTGAGAAAGAAAAGGGGAAGCCGAGAAAGAATAACTAAGCCAAAGAAGGAGGGACCGAGGGAGAAGCAAGCTCGGGAAAGAGGAGAGAGAGAAAATTAGGGGAAGAAGACGACAAATCCATGTCAATAATATTATTCATCAAAAACTGCCAAAACAATAGAAAAATATGTTTAAATAGACTAAAGACTAAAGACTAAACCCTAACCCTAGTGGTACTTGGGCTAGTGGCCCACTGAAATAACATAACCAGTCTGAAATTAAATAACAGAAATAAAAAGAGACAAATAATAAAAGTAGCCCATTAGATATCTATAGCACTCAATCACTCAACCACAAAGTCATGGGCTGGGTCACCCTCCGACGTCAACGTATATGTCGAAGAATTTGACAAATAAGTTATATGTCAGGAAGTAGTTATATGGTTACATATGGAGGAAAATTCAGATCTGCTTGAGAACCTCAACAAGTTTAACGTGTCGAATACATATTTGAGGAAAAAGATAAAGCGATACTTTTGTTGGCATCACTTCCCCCTTCGTATGATCACTTGGTTATGACATTAATGTATGGGAGAGAAACTTTGGGGTAGGAAGAGGTGGCTGCAGCTCTCTTGCCACATTACAAGAAAACCTATCAATGATTAGGCTGACGGACTTGTAGCGAGGTTTAAGCCAAAGTGCGGAAGAAATAAGACTAGGGGGAAGAATGCAAATGTAGGAAGTCTCGGTCCAAGTCACATTCGGCAAAGGATAAAGAATCTTGGTTAGATGCAAAAAGTGTGGAGTGCTATTATTGTCATAAGAAACGAGACTATATGATGGGTGTTGAAACAAGATTTGGAAGATAAAAAGAACTAGAAAAGTTTTGTAGATTTAGTCAATGTTGCGAATGAAGGGTCGGATGACAGTGAGGTTTGCAGATCTTCCCTTAGTTTCCTTAGGTACATATTCTCTCATAGATTCTTAGGTTTTGGATTTTGCCTGCTCATATCATATGTGTCCAAATAGGTAGTGGTTTGAGATGTGTAAATCTTGTAATGCTAGTACTGTTCTAATGGGTAATGATGCTAGGTGCAAGGCTATTGGAATAGGTATCAAAAAAGTCAGGATGTCTGATAGGTTGTGAGGACACTTACTAATGTTAGCTATGTTTTGGACCTTAAGAAAAAGATGATATCATTAGGCACACTGGATTTTTTGGGCTATAGTTGTTTAGCCAAAGATGGAGTTATGAAAATAGCTAAAGGTGCTTCGGTAGTAATGAAAGGTGAGAAAATTAGCAATTGTATAAGTTACTTAAGAACACAGTTATAGATGGAACTACAACATCCACTTTGGTAGAACCAGATAGTGATGATACAGTTTTGTGGCTATGCGGCTTGGCCATTTAGGCAAGCATAGTACGTTTGAGCTTCACAAGAAGAATTTGTTGAAAGGTATGAAGTCATGCAAATTGGGATTCTACAAGCATCTGAAAAAATTCGTGGGCCTAACTCATCCTATAAAATCGGCTCAATAGGAGAGAGTTGCCACTTCTTATAAATATGCCCAAGATTTTGTCCACAGGCGATGTGAGACTATTCCTCAACAGTATCGTGTATATGGTAAGCAACGAATAGTTAGTTTTAAGGTGGTGTCTCATACAAGCAAAATGTGTTATTGTATTCACTCAGATGTTTGGGGACCAATGACGGTATCTTCAAATGGAGGTGCGGATTATTTGTCAGTTTTATTGAGGATTTTTCAAGAATGGTCTGGGTTTAGTTTATGAAGTGCAAGTAAGAGGTTCTCACCATCTTCAAGCAGAAAGCGCAGGTGGAAATTCAGATTGGAAGAAAAGTGAAGTATTTGAGATCCAATAATGGATTAAAGTACAAGGACACTAAATTCTTGGAGCTCTGCAAAATAAAAGGCATTTCTCGTCACTTCATAGTTAAAGGGACTGCATAACATAATGAAGTTGCTGAAAGGATGCATAGAATATTGCTGGAAAAGGCGAGATGCATGAGGTTGAATGCAGGATTGCCAGAGAGTTTTGGGGCTGAGGCAGTTAATTATGCATACTTCGTCACCAACTAATCTCCATCAACAACAATTGATTTCAAGGTTCGAGAAGAAGTATGGTCAAGTAAACCAGTTGATTATTTAGTTGAAAATATTTGGTTGTCCTATACGTTCACGTTCAAAGTGGACAATGGTCGAAATAAGATCCAAAGTCAAGAAAGTGTATATGTCTTGGTTTGGAAATTGGTGTTAAGGACTCTGGCTATGGGATCCGATTTCAAAGAAGAATTTGTTAACATAAATGTGGTGTTGGAGGCCTATATGCTACGAAAAGGTAAGGATGAAGCATCAATTGACATCCAAAAAGGAAAATAAGTCGAGGAGGTGGAGTTTGATGATCAGAGTTCTCCCATGGATAAGAGTGATGACGAATAATTTTTCAAGAGACTCACAAGACTAGGAAGAGCCTTATTTACAATTGTAAATAAACCAGTCCGATTGACAAGTTGCTCGGTTAAACTCGACCCAAAATCGTGACACACACCTGACTCACTCGACGAGACTCAATTAAGGCTTGTGAGCCTAGCTCGTATAAAGCTCGACCTGACTCAGTTAAGGCTCGTGAGCCTAGCTCATATATACATGTTTATGTGTGTCTAAACATATACTAATTTAGTATTAACTAACATATTAAGTACTTAATATTACTAAGCAACTAACTAATATGTAACCATAATTAAGTAGTAACTATAGTCTATAAATCACTTTGATTAAAAAAATATATATACTGAATAAGCATAGTATAGTTAGTTAGTTGCTTGGTAACTAACTATACTAAGTAAATATAGTACATATTAATTATAATGCTTTGATAAAAGTATTACTATGAATGTATGTATCAATATGTGTGTTTGTATGTACATATATATTATTAACATACTAACTGGTTAGTTCATAAACTGAAATATTATGTTATTAGTAGTTAGTATATAACAATATAACTATATATACGACACATCATTCATGGTTAACGATAGTTCTATATTATTCTTATACTATAGTTAATTACTTATATAATATACTAAACTTACTACTTGTTCACATTATACGTATACTATAGTTTCTACTCTCTAGTTATATATAACAACATTTTGTTAATTTGTTGCTTATAGACTATAGTTATATACTATATTTTATAATATGCCTTATATAGTTACATATTATATATCTATATTATAAATAAATATATAGAGGTTGTTTACAAACTCAAGCTTGAACTTCTCTTGGATTACACATTAAAAAATTTAATAGCCTAGCTCGAGTTCAAGTTGAGTCAAACTTCGAGTACTTGGCTCGGCTCAAATGGCATTTTCAACGAGCGCAAGCTTCCAACAAGCTGAGCTTAAGCTTGCTTGAGCTTCCAATGAGCTGAGTTTGAATACGCATTTCATAGCTCAGCTCGAATAAGCATCCTTATAAACTAGCAAGTCTTGAAATCCTAGAATTGGGCTTGATTACAGCCCTAGCCTTATTCTTTAGTAAAAGGCAAAGAGAAACGTGATCGAAAGCACTTAAAAGGTATGAATTTGAGGATATAGTTTCTTTTGCTTTAGCAGCTAGTAGTGGAGATCCATCCTCTGTTCGGAATGGTATGTCGAAAGAGGTGGAGTCACCACGGAAAAGTAAAACTTGGGAGTTGGTAGAATTGCCTGAGGGAAAGAAAGCTATAGGGTGCAAATGGGTCTACGGGAAGATAAAGTTAGCTAAGAAAGCTTTGTTGCCAATAGGACTAGTAGAGAAGGGTGATGTTGTGTCTAAACTAGGTCCTATGCTCAAGCTCAAGAGATGCTTGAACTTGAATGACACTTGTGGATTGTGATTGGCCTTAGGGGCTTTGGCGGAGACATTTTGAGGAGATTTGTATTGTTGTGACTTGATGGGATTCAAGTCCAGGTTAAATTTGTTCACATATGGCTTTTCACTCTTATCAAGTCACGGTGGACCCCACTGCTTTTATTCTTTCTAATTGGTGTTTCGACTATTTCTCCTTTGCTAACTTGTATTAGGAGAGATTTGCAACCAAATTTTTCCTCTTATAAAATAGAGGTATTCAGCCCTTCTTTGTATTGTGTGCAGCGAAAAGAAACAAAGCCTCACAAAGGGAGTTTCTAGCCGCACGATAGGATTTTCTCAGTTTTGTAACTCATGCGGCATAGTGAGAGAGTGCGCTGCTGTGCGATAGTGAGAGCGTTTTTTCTTTCTTCTTGGATGTGCCACATAGTCTTTTGGAGAATCCTCGAGAGAGAAAGAAAAACAGGGCTTGACAGCGAGAGAGAAAGGAGAGAAACAAAGCTACCGTTTGTCTCAACAAAAGAAAAGTTTGTATTCTTGTCTTTTTTCTTTTTGTTTTCTCCTTTGAGAATCTCTTGTGTGATAGTGAAACTTGGGTGTATTGGGGTTTTGGAAATGATTAGACATCAAGAGAAAATAGAACAAAAAGAAAACCATATTATTCACAAAAGGCGCACTGGCTACGGAATTGAAGAAGATAAACATTTAATAAATAACAAGCAGTCTAGCTGACAACAGCCCTTGTAGCCAAGTGTATCATTCCTCTTCAAAGTAATTACAGGTCCAACAGTGAGTCTGGATATCTGGGGTTAGTGGTCCATCCATCATATGGTGAGGAAAAAGAGTTGACAAAAAAAAAAGAACAAGAAAAAAGAAGCCTACATGACAAATGTCCTAAGGCATGTGAGAAACAGCTTTAATAATAACTCACCTGATGGGAGCTTCCGCCTTCTGAGATATCTTGCCTAGATTGAACCAAGCATCCAACCCAGCCAATGGTTGGGTCATACTTTTCTGTTTCAAAATACTCATCTGTATGAACTCTGTTACCATCAATTTGTAAACCTTTAGGATTACTTGCATCAACTTGTGGTCTCATTCTCTCAGTGGAAGCTTTGGATACAAGGCACAAATCAAGTATAAAATCTGTATTGTTACGTATTGAAACCAAAGACCTAATATTCACATATCTGTTCCCATCCTTGACACTAACTTCACTGGCAACAACATCATTGCCAAACCGCCAACAAGCAGCACGTGCAGCATAGTTTAGCCTCACAGTAGTCCAAGGCCCTTCTCTGCTAGGACTAATCTGAATATGTCCAGATTTTCTGTCACCAATTGCAGGTTGACTACTGTTGTCAACTTCAGATCTGGGTGACAGGAGTATAGCACATCTTATTCTCCCACATGAGCCTTTACATTTATCACTCTGCACCATATTCTGCATAAGCATCATTAAGGTAAGAATAATTTTTTTTGAAGGTTGCTTCAAGATCAGCCTATAAAGTATACAATAATGTATTCAACCTTAGATATAAGAATAAAAGTAATCACAAAATCTAAAAAAAAATTCACCATAGATTCTGTTGAGGACAAGTCAATTGAGGTCAATTTGTTAACATAATCACGTGAATGTGAAGCATCTTGAATGTTTCCCGCCATCTGCTTCAGGGGGGCTGAAAAGTATCCAATCGGATTACCTGGCAAACCAGAAGTGATGTTAATAACGAAAACAAATTTTTTTTTTGATAGGTAAGAAGCAAATTATATTAAAAAAGTGAAAAACGCCCCTACGTACACATGGAGTATACACAAGGACCACCAAATAAAAAGTAAAACCCAACAAAAGAAGAACCCAAAACACCCACAAAAGAAACCCAACCACTACAAAAATAACCTTAAACCCGCAAACATGCCCTGTTTTTACCCTGGCTAGACCCCTTGCCTCAAACATCAAAATTGATAGAGCATTCCAAATTTCTCCACTCCCTCCACCCTTCGGTTCAAAACAGAACCCCTATCCTCCCAATGTTGGTTGATAAGGAATAACTACAATGCGTGGCTAAAGGAATTTATTTTGATTGGTAATGAGCTTTAGCTCAAATGGTACTTCCTCCAATTTTAGCAAGCTGGAGGGTGAGGTCGTGCTAAAGGAATTTATTTTCAGATTCTGAAAGGTAATATCTACATAAAATAATTATATTTGTAATTAGGTAAGAGATTCTAAACAATTAGAATATTAAGAGTTAGTTAGTTGTACAAATTTTTTTTGATAAATAGTTAGTTAGTTGTACAAATTATGAATGGAGGGCATTAAAACTAGTCCTATTGTATGTGCATATCCTCAGCCAAAGCTGCTCTCTACCCCAGGGGAATTGGTGCTGTTGCAGCAGTAGTTTACTAGTTCAGACTTGTTTTTTTTTTTCCTTTCATTTTATCTTTTTTGCTTAATAGTAGAAAATTTGAAATCTGCTCAAGAGCTCACTTTATAATTCATTAGGGTTTCGTGTGATACGAGTGCCAAAAGGGTTAAAATCACTTTGTGTATATTGTAGTGACCAGAAAAACAGAAGATCAACCACTCTGTTAACGCTATTGTTTCGTCTAAATTCTTCAAAAATCAGATTGTTGAACCATTATTTTTCATAACCTCTAAATTCAAGGAACTCATTTTTTAGGTAATAATTGGGCCCTCCCATGAGTATGTATGATTTTTGTATTCAGCATTCATCTAATTAAAATAGCAAGGACCTTATTTAAAACTGCAGCAAACTATACCTTAAACAGAGTTAAACTCATTAATCAGAAAATATGAAAAGAGAATAATTGAGCACAAAGGGGAGCTCCCGTGAGCATGAGTACACTAACACTTTATTGTGGACTTTATCAACCTTTCGTGGTTTTCATCTTGTTTTTTGTAGTGCTTGCTAGCCTTTTTAAAATTTAAGATCATCCTTCCTCATATCTTTCCTTAGTCACTTGAGACGATTCCCACCAAATTTAAAAAGATGGTCTTGGTGGCTTGGTCAATATTGGTTTCCAATTACGAGGCTTTCATTTTAATGCTAAAATACATTGCTAAGTGAATAAGTAATGCTAGATACAGTATTCAGTTGCAAACAGTAACAAGCTGTTTTCAAGCAACCATTCCAATACCAAGAATAGACATCCTTAACATGTCCAAATCTTCAGAATTCATTAATATTTTGTTGACTCAGAATTACAAAGAGTCACTTTAACTGATGCTGAATTCGTCATTCTTCCCTAACATGAAAAACGGAAACGGGAAATTTTATGGTATCTAATTCAACAATAATAGACTTGGAAACAACCCAGCAATTAGATAATAGATCTGCATACTGAAAGAAATACCTTTCCCCATGTCTGTCAAAATTAATTCCAAATTGTAGTAGTCCTGTGCAAATTTGTACAATAGGAAATTATTTCGTGGCCATGGAAAAAAAAAAAAAAAGCTACAAAAAATGTGCAAAGGGTGAAGGAAAAATGTTATCAGAAAGATGACAACTACTATAAGTACAAGCTCAAATTATATGAGAATATGTGGGGAGAACTGATCCACTGTGTAAGACCTATCCAGCATCGATGTCCACACTAGGAAAAAGAAACAGTAGACAGAACTAGAGGGAAATTCTCTCTTTTGCAGAATTGAAACAGCCACTAAAGGAGTAAACTTAAGTAAAATTTCTTCAAAATTAGTCTAAAGGATTGAACAAGTACAAGCTTGGGAAATCCTATGGAATAGTAAACCTCTTCAACAATTTATATAGATGAGCTCGCCAAGATACAGTAACAACTTGGAATGGATAAAGCCAGAGACCATCAGTTGAAGAAGTTTAGTTGCAGAAGTAACCTAATGTACTTATAATCAGAAGCCTGAACGTCCCCTCATAAGTACGTGTAATAAGAAGCTCTCAGCTAGGAAGGAATAGAATTTTAGAGAACTTATCACTTTAGAAATGGAAAGAATCTTAAATTATGAAAAGCTGAAGGACGAAATCTTTCTACTGACAAGCTTCAGGAATGAAAATTATGAAGTAGGTGAATTAAATGGTCTTCTCTTCTTAATAAGCTCGTAGTCTCAGGTAATGAAGGATGTGACTACTCATGAAAAGACACAAAGGTAAAAAATACTTCCTTGAAAAGAAAATGTTATTAAGGAAAAAAAACGTTATCTACATACTGGTGAATCAACTTTGAAGAAAAATACTTCATTCCAGTTGACCAATTCAAGATCAGAAGACAAGAAGTTATCTGAACTGCTTCCGGATGTACGTGCACTCTGTTTATGAAGCTGCCATTCGGTAGAGAGGCTTTGTTCTGGAGTCAGACGAATTGCAACCGAATATTGGTGAGAACTTAAGCCTTCAACTCTTGGGAACTGCATTGCAGGTATATCCAAGTAAATGATTAATAAAAGAAAACTATTTGCAAAATAAGGTAGGTGTAAATTCATTCTCCCTCTATCCCAAAATACCTGTCTTGGTTCAAAACGGTATGAGTATTCAGGAAAAGAAATAAGTCTGGTAATTTTTCTAAAAAGTGCTCTGATTTACGTTAGAGGTAAGCAAGGAGACACTAGTTTGCTTTTTTAAAAAAGGCAACGGCAGTATAGGAAAATGACAGATAAGTGCTTCCACTTTTAGAAAGTGGACATTTATCTGCATCTACAATTATTATAATATATGTTCCCATGGTAACAAAATGAAAAAAATTAGTCAGTATCACTTATTCTTCAGAAAGAAAACTATTTTGAAATATTTATTTGGAATTAAAGCAATTACCTCCATCATTGAATAATTATAACTCATACCTGTGCATCCAGTATAATAATTGTCACCATTGTTCCACCTTTTCTGCAAAGTTTTCCTTTCAAGTGAGAATCTAACATGTTTTTGGAAACTGGAACTTTTACAGGCTTCATATCCCCGGGTGGCATCCAAATTACATTTGGAAGTCCCCTTATTTCAGTAGCTCTAATGAAGATGTCCTGGCCAAGCTTGTTTTGTGGGATTATATAATAATTTCTCCGGTGATGGATGTCAGTGATAGATGCTCCACCAAAAGTTGGAGAAAATGCATCCTATTTGATGTAATGTACATGTCAGGGGAGTAGGAGAAGAAAAGTGGGAATTTCAGCAGATACAGATATATAAATCAAACAAATGAAAAATAAAACGAAAGTTGCAAATGAAAATACAAACAATGAGAGGATATACAAGAGACTTACTCTCTTTTTATGATATTCTTGGACGGTACTAAGATTATTCCAGCTTGCATAAGCTTGAAGAATCATATTTGCATTAGACACTGAAACATTTAAATTTAGATCCCTAGTTGAGGTAAGACGTAACTGAGAAGCTGCACCTGGGGCATTGAGATCATACTGATACCTACAAAAGTGACGATAAATTAGGAACGACTGGAAATAATAACCTAAAGGTAAAGGTAAATAAACTATCACCACTAAGCTTTTGAAAGCATTCAAAAATATTTTAAAAACAAAGAAAAAGAGGGAAAAGAAATAAAGGAAAAACTTCCTTTCCAACAACCTAAAGCCAGTAGCGGAGAGATCAAGGTAATCATTCGATGATTGGTAATGCACGGAAAGTTGTATGCCCAGTGCCTAATTCATTAGCCAAGTGGTATTGCATGCTTCTTGTCTTTCTTTTTGGCAAGTAATAAAAATTTTAACAGAAAAAAGAGGAAATCTTTTTTTTTTTTGATAAGTAATGTATGTTATTCAAAAAGCAGAGGGGTGCAACCTTAGTACACATGAAATATACAAGAGAACCCTAAATCATAGAGAAAGAAGAACATAAATCTAAAAATTCAGAAAAATTAGAAACAAGCACACTATTTCATGCCTCTCCATATATACAGGGCTTGAGATTAGCCCGTTGTAAATGACCATGGTTCCAGTTTTGATAATGATGATCCACAAGAAGAGTAAGAGTCAAGTATTGTTAGGCTACCTCAGAAATATGACTATGCAGATTTGGTAGCGTATGCACTTACTGTGGCATATGACATTGGAGTCTAGGAGCCTTCAATTTATTTAAAAGCTGTCACAAGTAATGAGTCGACACAATGGGTTGTTGCCATGAATGAGGAGATTGAGTCTCTACATAAGAACTAGACTTGAGAATTGGTGAAATTGCCTAAAGGCGCTAAGATTGTTGGTTGCATATGGGTCTTCAAGAAAAAAGAAGGGATCCCAAGGGTTGAGAATGCTAGGTTTAAGGCACGCTTGGTGTAGGTGTGGACTGTCATGAATTTTTCTCTCCTGTTGTGAAACATAGCCCTATTCGTGTGTTGCTTGCCGTGGTTACTCTATTTTATTTGGAGCTTGAGCAACTTTTTTACATGGTGAGCTTGAAGAAACCATCTATATGTATCAACTAGAGGAGTTCATTGTTGAAGGTAAAGAAGATCATGTTTGTTGATTGAGGAGGTCACTATATGGTTTGAAACAATCTCTAAGGCAGTGGTACAAGTGCTTTGATTGTTTTATGGTCGAGCATGGTTACACTAGAAGTAGCTATTACAGTTGTGTGTATTGTAGGGAATTGTCAGATGGTTCATTTGTCTATTTGTTGCTCTATGTGAATGACTTGTTTATTGCTGCTAAAAGCATGTTAGAGATTAAGAGATTGAAATTACAGTTGGGTGATGAGTTTGAAATGAAAGATTTGGGTGCTGCAAAGAAAATACTAGGGATAGAAAGATTCACAGGGATAGGAAAGCAAGAAAGCTGTACTTCTTGCAAAAAAAGTACTTGAACGCTTTAGTATGCATAATTCTAAACAATTGAGTACTCTACTTGCTGCTTATTTAAGACTTTCAGCAGCTTTATAACCACAGAGTGATGGAGGAGGAGCGGTTCATGTTACGTGTTCATTACTCTATCGTTGTTGGGAGCATCATGGTGTGCACTCCCCCAAATATTTCACAGGCAATCAGTGTTGTTAGTCACTTCATGGCAAATCCTGACAAGGTTTATTGGCGGGCAGTGAAATTGATACCCTGCTATTTATAGAACACTACAGATGTTGGTTTAGTCTATGACAAAGGTAGTGGTATCGGTTCCAGTGTCATTGGATATGTTGATTTATATTATGCTTGTGACTTGGACAAGAGGAGATCTTTGACAGATTATGTTTTTACTCTCTCAATGTGTGCCATTAGTTGGAAGGTGATATAATAGTCGACAATTGCTCTATCCACCACAAAGGTAGAGTATATGGCAGTGGTAGAGGCAATTTGGTTAAGGTCTAGTTGGTGATCTGGGTTTGTGCTAGCTAGAACGCAATGCATTTGACCAAAAATCAAATGTATCATGAGAGGAACAAACACATTGATGTCAGATATCATTTTCTTCAGGAGGTTGTGACACAAGGTGATATCACAATGAAGAAAATAGCTACGGCGAAAAATCTAGAGGACATGTTGACTGGATTGGTTGGACTTGATTGGTGTTTGTAACTTATGATTACCCTTAGGGTGTGTTGAGAACTTGATGAAATTCAAGTCAAGGTAGAGATTTGTCGTAAGTGACTTGAATTGCCTCAAGTCAACACACATTTGAGGCCCAACTACTTTTCTCTCTTGGATTGGTTGAGACAGCTCCGCATAGAGGCAGCGTGAAAGAGAGATTGTGTTGCTGCTCCGTTTTAGTTTTTCTCATGTTTGCAACACCACACAGCGTAGAGAATTAGAGAAAGTAATTTCTTTTTTGTGAGATTCTCTTTTGATTGAGAATGAGATTTAAGTGAATTGGGTCTTTGGGTTTTGAGTGGTTTCCCTGCTACTATTTGTACTCCATTTTTTTATAGTAAATTTTTTCCCTGTTATCTCCATATGTGGATGTAGGCTTGTCAAGCAAAACCACGTAAATCTTGGTGTCTTGTGTGATTGGCTTGATTTTCAACATTATTAAATGCGTGGTTATTCCTCTCATTCCCTATAGTCAACATAAGGCAAAGGGAGACTGCTTTCCATATAACATTGCTTTTATAGCTTCCAAAGAGACATTTCCAACTCTTTTTTTTTTTTTAAAGTAATTCAATCTCATTAGAAAGCCTAGAGGGGTGCAAAGAGACCTTTCCAACTAAAGTGCACCTCAACCACTTCCTAAGGCATTACCCAAAAAATCAATATTGTCCCACGATACCCAATATACCCATTGCTTCGTTTTGAACATAATTTTGAAAAGCACTATTAAAATCTTGACATGCTAAAAATCTTTTCCAACAAAAATACACATCAATTACCTTTTTGGGCATCCACCAATGAACAACATACCATTTTGGTTAGGCTTCCCAAATAACCTATCAGCCCTTTCACTTATTATATATATTAGGATATAAAAGGCTCATCATTGCATCGGCAGACTTTAGTTCTCAACCTTTAAAACCTTGAATAAACTTGAGATTCCAAGAACAAATCCCCCTATATTCAAAGTCTTCCAACTAATAATTAACATAAGCATCCATACCCACAATTATTTATTTATTTTATTTTTTTGATAAGCCATACCCACAATTATTAGGATCAGGAAATAATTATTTTCCTGCCACCTCCCCCATCACATGTGCCAAAACCGAACTCTCCTACCATTGACTTCTGCAAATTTCACAAGGCTAGAAAATCTCACTTACCTGCCCTAATACTTCACCAAGTACTATAACCATGAGGTCTCCTCACCAAAATCTATCATCCAATAACCCCAAGAAAACCCATATTTCACCCTATTAAAACGCCTCCAAAGTTGATCTCTTTCCTCCCCAAAACATCACAGCCATTTGCCCAAAAAATCTTGGTTAAGTGTCACATAGGAAGTACACAAAAGTTACACATGAGAATTTGGTCAATCTGCATGTGTCACACGAAACACGGAATTTAGACCTTAGTTGACCTTTAGAATGGGTGAGAATAAAGTTGTTCCGTTTCCAAAATCAAGAACTGAATTGTTTTCTATCTCTTTCATGAAACTTTAAGCCCATCTACAGGATAAATTTAGTGTTTCAAGAAGAAGTGTGCATCATATGAGAGAATCTGTCAGTTGGGACAGAAGACAGGAAGCTTTCGTGATGGTTCTCAAAAGACAGAAGGTAATTTATAACTACCACTAGTTATGAGGTGGTAATTTGTAGCATACCCCAAAAACAATTTAATGCATAAAGTACAATAAATTACCTTAAAATCCCATCGACAGGCTCAACAAGAGGCTCCCAAGAATCATACTTATCATTATACGATTGTGCAGCCAAAGAGAAGTTGACAGTGGAACTCAAATAGTCAGTTCTTCCATGCAAACCAAATCCTATTCCACTAAAACATATGTTCAACAATGGCACCATCTGCAAAATTCCATGAAACAGAATCAATAGGGACATTATTGCAAGCAAATGGCAATATTGTTGTAATACAGGTTCTTGAGTTCTAAATCATAATCACTATCTGATAAGGAACAGTCTTAACACTTTTTAAACAGCAAAGAATATAAAGTATTCTGTTAGAATGTAAAGAAAAAAGCAATAAATAGGTTCATATGTCACAACAAACAACACTAGATTTAAACATTGAAGAAAATAAGAAAGTCCTTGCATTCTCCATAGAGCCTTCATGTAAGCCGGAAGACATAAGGTGTAAATAGAACAGATCTTTCTTCCCCTTCCCCCCTTCCCTGTATATGGCTTAGAAAAAAAAAAAAAGTAACGAAAGATGGCCTTATATTTCCAATTAGACCTCTACAACCATAACTCCTAGAAAATAAAGGCCATTCATTAGCAAGTTTAGCTCTCAGAAACTATTTGAAAATCAATGCAACCTCGATGGAAAACGTAATAGAATCTTTTCCTATTGACATTTTTCTAGTAACTAATAAAACACATACTTTTTATTATCAATATAGATATCTGTTTTGCAAAGAGAAAATGCACAAGGTGTCCTAAAAAGGAAGTATGATTTATTAATATGACAAGTGAACCTCTGAAAATAAAAAGATGACTAGGTCATAAATTTGTGGTGAGGTCCATATGGTTTTGTCAAATTCTGAGTGCATGTCTAGATAAAGACAAGCCTCATGGAGAGACTGTTGCATTTTTGTGTCACATCTGTCCCATAGTTGAACAAAGTGGCCCCCAGGTTTCAACCTCTTGGATGGCGGTCAATAATGGCCTTTGTATGCAGGATATGGTAAGCATATTTCGCCTAGACATTTCGCCTACTTGCGTACTCTCTTGCGCTCATAATGAGTCCATTTCTTTTTCGGTTTTGAATTCGTGGAATGGATTGTGACTGCTCTTTTCGCTAGACTGGGTCTTAATAAGCATCCCTCCTCCAGGTTTCACCCCAGACATCTTAAACAACTTTGGCTGCATATTCTGAGAACTTCACTCAAGTGCTTTCACTTGCCATAAAAAAGTACCCACACAACTCATCTCACCCTTTTGTTCGATCCCCATACAGTTGTAAATAAATGAATGGAAGCATTTCTTACATTTGGTATCAGAAGGCTCCCCTAAACAAGATATGTTTGCACTCAATTCATTCACAATTATTTAACTAATTACCATATTCAGGCATATATTTAACCAGCACTGCTTTCCAAACACAACAGGTGGCTTTGACATTTTATTAATGAAATTATAAGGATTGACTTCGAATAGGAATTCTCACCAAACCACTATAGTCATCAAAGAGTGATGCAGAAAGTGTTGTAATTTTTGCATCAATGAGAGTATCATCTGAACCACTTGGTACGCTCAAATCTGCAAGCTTTAAAGCAAACCTTCTTGGAGGTCTTTTAAAACCACTACGGACAATGAAGGTTCCCAACTCATTACCAACCAGCCAAATACTAAATGGCTCTCCTGTAATCTTGGCATCAGATGTATCCCATAGACTTTCCTCCAGAAACTGATCCCCAGTGACCATATCACTGCGCATACATCTCAATGTGCTGAATTCATGCTGCTTTGGGGTGCCCTTACATGCAATACAACCTAAGGAAACAAAACCTGGGGGAGGTTGAGGTAGCCAGAAAGATACACTCTCCATTCCTTTCTGTTTCTTGATTTTCCCAGCAGGCTGAAAACCCAGAGGTACTTTGAAAAGCTCTTCATCGTCATGAAGAACAATGCAAGTATTTGGAGGCTCATACCTAGGTCCAGATAAAAATCCATATATAATATTAATTCAGTAAACATGAACATTTATCAATATGAAATTCACAAGTATCACTTACCCTTCAACAGCACTATCACCAAAATGTACCATCCCCTGCGGGACAACAGGGCGCCATATGGATAGTTTCTTCCTTGAGTTGGAGCCTTGATTCGACCATATTAACCTAAAACTAGCAACAGCTTCAAAACGCTGGCCAGGGTTTATAGTTGATCTTCCTGATTGTTGGCTTTGTATATGACCAGAAGGGGAAGCTTGGGAATCTGAACTTTTGGACGCTTTTGCAAACTCTTCTGACAACCCAAATATAATATGACGCAAATCATATGCTCTAGCTGTTGAGCCAAAAATAGCAGGATCTGCTGGCAAGAAAGTGCCAACTGAATTATTCACACGCCAGACTGACAAACTTGGGAAGGATCTACAATTCAGACATGAAAGAAGACATCAAAATCATGATTTTATTAAAGCTCTTAAGTGAGTATTATGCTTAATATAGATTTTCGGTCCATTGATTTTAGGATTGATGATTTTCCCACATAATATCAGAGCATTGTTCCCTACAAGGTCCTTCATATGAGTCTTGGTAACCCACATTCCTATAATTACTTCCCATGTGCTAGGTCTGCACGTGAGTAGACAAGTTGGAATGTAGCATGCCTTATGTATATATATTGTTGGTCTACTACCAATCAGCTTAAGCTTTGGGGATTGATAGTTCTCCAACAAAAGCAAGTCGTTGTTCAGGTGATACTACTACAGTAGAGGAATTAGCAATAAGAAAGGCATGCATGCAGTAAATGTATAACCTAGCTTTACAATGCTCCAAGCATACAGATGGCAAACTGACATCATGTTGGACAACCAACACCATCATACAGAACAATTCTAAACAGCTTGCAATACAATATAAACTGTTACTCAAAAACCTTCACAAGTTACGTAAAAGCAGGTCATACAAATTGAAATTATGACAGAAAATTTCTTCTTGGAAATTTCACGTACCTATCAGTGGTGCTGATTGTAATACAATCCCTCTGGGAACAAGGACAAACTAAAGAAGCCAATATGCAAAAAGCAGAAGATAGTGGCGGCTGTGTTCTTCCAGGGGAAACCACACAGCCCAATGCAACATAACCTTTGGGTGCCTCAGGGAACCAAATTGAACAGTTGCTGTCTCCTTGACTGTTGACACCATTTGGTGGCACATCATAATTATTTATACCTTGATCAGAAATGTTCCCAGAAGATAAAGGTGACCAAATCAGTTTGAAAGATGTTGGTCTTTTAACTCTAACAAAGTTGGTATTTACAACAAGCACTCCTTTTGTGGGTGGCTTTTCCCTGTCATGTGAAGACTGATGAGTCAACATTGCAACAAAACAATTTAAAAGGCACTTATCATGAAGAAGAAAAAGAATTAATCTCTATGGGAAAAAAAAAAAAAAGTAATAATAAAAATCTCAAGAAGCAATGTTAGCAAGAGATTTCACTGACAATGGTGTCAGAGAGTCCCCAAGAACTGCAAAACCAGGTGGTGCATGAGGTCTCCAAACGGTATATATCTGGTCACTGTCTGGATCTGCAGGGTGCAACACTCAGGTAATAAGTCATCAGTATTTAGCTCTAGATCTGTTCATCTTCCAGTGACAAAACAAAAAAATTAAGAGCATGTTGACGTACATTGTATTGTTCCAACCTTGTCAAATTGGGAGCAGACAACTGTCATTTTCTTTGAAGTCATCCTTAAAAACGCCAGAATGTCCTCTTCAACTGCTAAAAACAGTCTCAAGATGCTGAATGAAAAACTCATGAATATATCTGAAACCGATAAATGTATATTGGTCTTTCCAGAAGCATTTGAATACATAATCGACGTGTCAAAAGGCTCCAATATCCTGATTCCATTACTCTCCATACTCAAGCCAAGTGCATTTGCGCTCATCTCAACAGAATCACCCTTCAAAACAAGCCTGGCAGCAGCATGAATGTGTCCATTATATAATGGAAACAATGTTAAAACAAGTTTATGAAACTATAAGTTCATGTTAACATTTTGTAAAATATGTCATTTTGCAGTTACTATATGGGCCAACAGATTCAATAAACTAAATAACATGAAAAGACAACAGCTCTTAAAATATCATTGTTGGGACAAATTAATATTTAGGATCACGAAGAAGAAGAAAAGAATTGAATAAAATAAGCCAATCACACAGAACACCAAGATTAATGTGACTCGACTTACAAGCGCCTATGTCTACGGGCGGAAATTACCAGGAAGAAATTCCACCATCAAAAGATAAGAGTACAAAATAGTGATCAAGAAAAACCACCTAGAAAACAAAGTCTTAATATGCCCAAATCTCACTCTCACACAAAAGAGAACTTTTTGACAAAAAAAGAGCTAATTTTATTACCACCACAGTCCATTTGGTTAGGGAAAAGAGTACTAGACTCCTCCGCAAACAAAATACATTGATTTTCCCTTTAACGCCACTGATTCAGAAACACATCAAGTAACAAATATATCAATTGAGGGTTCATTCCACAACAACAGAGGTATGCTTGTTTTAATACAGTTTTATTTACACATGCTATGATTTAAATGAGAATATGTTGCACAATAAATCAATTGGTATCTGAACAACTACAACTGTATAGATTGAGAAGAAAACTACAAATGCACTAATGTAAATCTTTCTCTAGTTCTTTTGAGTGGCAACTATGCTAAAAAATTGAAGAACTTCTTCTTCTACCGTGCCGCCCTACAAAATTGTGAGAGTGTGATGGCCTCTTTTTCTGAGCATATTCTCCTTGAATGGCCAAATACCCCTTTTTATATATGCTCTCTCTCAAAGTTGGTCAAGCTTTTGTTTTTCTACTTGGAGAAGACACGAATGAAAACTAGCAACCTCATAAAAGTGGGTAAGTACTAGTTGTCTAGGAGAAGAAGTGAAAGTCAGTTAAAACACCAAATCCAAAAACAACTTGAAAAGAAACACCAAATGGGGCCCACGTGACTCTGAATGTCAAATCATATCACAATTGTGATTTAACAAAAATAGTAATAATTAAAAATGTATACATACATCAAATTTGAGCATCATGCATCACAAAACCAAAGCATCAAATTTCATGTTGGTCAGTCATTTTGGTAGGCTCACAATTGATAATCTACCTTAAACATGATAAAAATTGAACAAGATAAAGTACCTATTCAATGTATACATTTCTAATAAATGAATGAATGTATATGATGGTCGCAAATAAACCACACATGTATTGCTAGAGAGAAGACAACATGACCTAAAAAACTCATCATGATAATCACTAACATAACAATAAAAATAAGTAAATGACAAAATCAATATATGACTAAAACACACCACAAGACACAGGGAAAGAGTGTATTCCTCTCCAATCAAATACACCATATCAAACAAGATGGAATTGCTTTCCAAGCAACTAGGCTCAACCCTTCACCAAACTCCTAACCCGAACAAACCAACGAGTCAAACAGAGAAAAAAACCATGGCCCAATCATCATGCACAACACGACAATGAAACAAATTGACAATTCAGTATCCAGGTACTTTTAAAAGTAATTATTTGTGTAGACTGTAGAAGGACATTTTTCATATACTTCCAAGGAATAACACCAAGATTCATTCCAAGTGAAGAACATAAAAATAGTTTACTCTGTAGTAGAAAATAAGAAATAAAGCAAGATCCAATAAACTGTTCACAACAATGTGTATATTTTAGGATCCAAATATGAAAAAACTACAGTAGCTGTAACCAGCATTTAGACGTACAGGCTGAAGAGAACTTTAAATTAGATATATACCAATAAATCTCAGTACTTCCAGCACTGAGAACTTCAGAAGATCAAAAGATTGCCAATTTCAACCAATGATAAGTGCTTAAGAGGATCTGACCTGCAAAATGCATCCAGTTGCGCGTGCAAAAGTTGGCTAGAGAGAATCGGTGATTCCCCAACATCCTTTGATGTATTGTAAAAGGTCAGCTCTGGGCCAATAGCCTGCAAAGAAATATCACAACTACAGAGATGATACAGATAAATAGTTCAATGGTATCATCGAAATCAATGGAACATAAAAATTATTATAGTGCCTGCAAAAGACCATGTAAAATAGAGTAGAAGTAAGGGCTGTAAAATAAATCAAGACACTCAGAAGCAGCACAGGCTCAGCTCAATTCTTTGTACATCTAGTGCATTTATCTGCCTAGGTCAAACGAAAATTAAGATTTTGATCCCTGAACATATATAATTCGCATTGCAAACAACTTGGCTGAATAGAAAAAAGAATGTGGAAAATGAAACTAAACAGAATGGATTCAGGTCAAACCAAATCATCTTTCAGAAATTTAGACTGCAAGTGATGCTTCAAACACACTTGATTGTTGAAAGAGTCTGAACAGATGAATTTACTAGATTTTGTTAAGGACTTTGAGCCCAAACCTCAAATCTGGTTGAATGAAACCATTATGAGCTAATCACCCATTGACCCAAATGCCCAGTGGCTACTTCTAACCTTTGCAAAGAAACATGCAAGCCAAGCTGTACAAAGGTTATGCATTGGCAAGCCATGTCTCGATTCAGCCTCTATTTACTTCTTCTCACTCGTTCTTAGATTTCGCTGGCGTTCTAAACTTTAGGGGTTGATGTACCTTTCTTATTTTTCTTCTTTAAATGTCCCAAAATAGTAATAATGGGAACACCCATAGAACATCTAATAAGGAATACACAAAACACCAAAACTCCCAAGTGATTGGACAATGTAACAGAAAATGGTTCATGATTTGATATTGCATTTGAATATACAGCACTACTTACAAAACTGTTCCATAATCAAGTTATCAGAACTCCCTGTGCAAGAAAATAACTTAGTCACTGGGGGCAATCTAACAAGCCTTCAAATCAAAATTTTCCACCTCCAGAAAAATTACAATATATTTCATCTTCCCCCCACCTTCGACACTTTGCCCCATAATCCAAGTGAGAAGTTCATTCATCATCTCCATTTCCAATTCATGGGATGCCCCAATGATCATTGTTACAGAAAGCAAATCCATAAACACCAAAACCCAAGGACACTCACAGCATTTTAAGATTTGTGCACCATTGAATGACACATGCATGTGGTGATCATTTTGGATGCTGAAACTTGTCTCAATTTTTCTTTTCTTTAATTTTTTTCCATTGCCGGCAACTGCCCTCTTTCTGTTGTCAGACATAGAAACTATAGTGCATTTCTTATAAAGTGTTCACAAACATATTCATTGTCAAGGTAATCACAACTAAGTCACAGCTAATGTTAAGACCTCTATGAATTTCGAATCAAGCAAAAAGAAAAAGAGAGAGAGAGAGAGAGAAAATGAAGCAATACTTAACCTGCAACTCAATGATAAACTCTGTGGATCTGTCAGCCACAATATCTTGAGATGGTACATCATTGATTTTTTCTCTTGAAGAACTAGAATCGGGAACTTCATTCTCTTCCTCCAAGTAGACCTTATCATCCTCCAAAGCAGAATAGCTACTGTTCGCTTCAAGAAATATACAAGAATCCAAGTACTGCCCATTCTACACCAACAAATAATAGAAGTGGTAAGAGTTCTGGGCAAACAAATACTATTGTCTATATTCAAACGGACGTAAAAAAAAAAAATTATGTAGGTAAAGTTTAATACCTTGATCACTACATTTTTGAATTGCAACTTTTTCCCACTTCCAACATATATTATAGCCTCTGTACTAGATGCTACGAGATTGTATCCCTCTCTGTCTTTCAAAAACAATACTCCACCATTGCCATCATAAATGAAGTGATCAAATCTTTCATCATCAACTATTAAAGGTCTTTGAGGAGAGAGAGAGAATTCAGCAGATGGTTGCCTGAAAGTTGACTGATCCAGAATGATTGCATCAATTACATGTTTAGAGTTCTTATCTTCTTCATTTGACTTAACAGCAGAAGGAACGAAAAACTCAACCATAGCCAGCAAAAAATCAAGCGCAACAAGCATTTGTGGCCTTTGGACACATAAGGAAACGACTGTTGACAGCTTACTAAACTTTGCATCAAGAATAAGCATTGTAGGAACTGGTTTAATTTCATTCTCTCCAAAAACAGGTACACCAACAATGTGCTGGTTTTCATCATAAGTCACAGTATGTAGAGGGCTAGAACCAACGCTCTCTAGCTTTCCTATCACCAGCTTAAACTCTTGTTCGGTCCCCTCACGATCATCAATAACAGTTAAAACCTTTAGTGTTGCTGAAAGAAAACCTTCTCCTAGTGTATCGGACTTGTAGAGTAGCCATGCATCACTAATCTGCATAAGATATTAAATAAGAGAATGTTACATATCAATCATTGGAATAAAATTGACCTAGAATGGTAAGATTTGGCAGTTAAGGTTTCTTTTATGCGTTTTGCATGGTTTGAGGGTTATTTTTGTCTTTTTAACAATTTAGCATAAGGTATCATTATACTGTGTTATTTAGGGTTTCTACAAGTTTTTCTATAAAAACTAGTTGTAGCTGTCAGGTAAGACAGTTAACTGTATTTGGGTGAATAAAATTTCTAGTGAGGTTTTCTCTTGTTCTTCCAACTTTTGGGTATTGCTCTATACAGCTTTTTTTTTTTTTTTGATAAGTAATACTATCGTATTAAAAAAGCACAAAGGATCACAACCCTAATACACAGGGAGTATACAAGAAAACCCCTAATCTAAAGAAAAAGAACGACCAAAAGTCAAAAATTTTGCAAAATTAGCAACAAGTAAATTATGACGTGCAGCCATTCAAGTATTACGTATAAAGCATTAACTTCCGCAACTCGATTCCCGAAGTCTCTACATCTTCAAAGTTTCGAGCATTCCTCTCACACCAAAGATACCACCATAAACACAATGGAGCCAACTACCTAGCTTCCCTTGTTGGACCACACACAACCTGACCCCCCCAGCTATTCAACAAGTTGATCACTTGTCGCAACATAATGCAAACTACTCCAAACAAAGTAAGAATGAAACTCCAAAGTCCACTTGCACTTCACAATGAAGCAATAAGTGGTCAATGGATTCCCCACTCTTCTTACACAAGCAACACCACTCCACCTCCACAATATGCCGCTTACGCAAATTGCCCATCGTCAAAATTTTCCCAAGCATTGTTGTCCACACAAAGAACGTCACCCGCGCTGGAGCCTTGACTCGCCAAATACTCTTCCAAGGAAAAGGAAGGCAATCTTGTCTAGTTAACATCATATAGAAGCACTTCACGTCAAATAGACCTCTTTTGGACGGGCTCCAACTCATTCTATCATCCTCTCTGTTAGAAGCACTTCACACCGGTGCAGTCTGTCTCTCCGATACAATTTTCTGGTTTGTTTTTTGACTTCTCTATGTTACAGCCCAGTCGTTTTTGGTCAGATAATTTGTCTCGGGTTCTATTTGTTTTTTTATCGATTCTGCACCTGTGTGTGTTAAGTTTACAGGCACCAATTACTCTACATGGGCCTTTCAGTTTGCATTTTTCCTCAAGGGCAAAGCCCTTTGGGGTCATATTGATGGCACGGATGTTGAACCATCATGCAGTTCTGACAAATCCAAGGCTGACGGGTCTTCTCCTTCATGGGCTGTGCTTGATGCACGCATCATGTCTTGGCTTCTTGGTTCAGTGGAGTCCCATATTGTCACCAACTTGCGGCCCCATCGCACTGCTCAATCCATGTGGGCTTACTTGAAGAAGGTTTATCATCAGGCTAATGATGCTCGTCGCTTTCAGTAAGAACATGCCATTGCCATGTTTCAACATGGTAGTCTTTCCATTCAGGATTATTATCCGGCATTTTTGACTCTTTGGCATGAATATGCTGCCTTGGTTACCGCGGATGTGCCTGTTGCCGCTCTTTGCACTATTTAGACTCTTCATGCAACTACTCAGCGTGATCAGTTTCTTATGAAACTTCGTCCGGAATTTGAGTCTGCCCGCTCCTCTTTACTGAATAGATCTCTTGTTCCCTCTCTTGATGTTTGTTTTGGTGAGTTACTTCGCGAAGAACAACGTCTTAGTACTCAAGCTATTATGGAGCACTCTCATGGCAGTTCTGGGCTGGCAACTGTGGCTTTTGTTGCCCAAGGACGTGGACCACCTATGCATACTCGAAACTTGCAGTGTTTCTGCTACAAGGAACATGGGCATATTGCTGCTAATTGTCCTAAAAAATTCTGCTCTTATTGCAAGAAGGGTCACATTATCAAAGAATGTCGTATTCGACCCAGAATCATTCGGCCCATGCATTTCAGACTTCGGTTCTTGTTCCTCCTGCCACGCCTTCTGCCGCACTTGTCTCTCCTTCAAATGTGTCATCAGTTCCTGCCTCTCCTGCACTTGATTACTGCACTCCAGCCATGGTGCAACAGATTCTTGTTTCAGCCTTTTCAGCCATGGGGTTCCAAGGTAACCATTCTACTAAACTCTGGTACGTGGACTCGGCAGCCTCTAATCACATGACTCCTAATCCCACCGCTTTGTGTCATGTTCGGCCCTATGATGGTCAATCTGTTATTCAGACCACCAATGGTAGTTCTTTGCCCATAGCTGCTGTCAGAGATGCCTTTTTTACGCTCACTGATGTGTTTTTGGCTCCTCAACTTTCCACAAATCTTATTTCTGTTGGGCAATTAGTTGAAAACAATTGTGATGTTAAATTTTTTGGTGATAGTTGTGTTGTGCAGGACCAGGTAACGGGGGCGCTGATCGCAAAGAGACCTAGAGTGGGGCGCTTGTTTCCACTATTTTTGCCTGTTCCAGCTTGTTCTCCAGATTCTTCTATTAAGTCTTTTGCTTGTAATAATGTTTCAGATCTCAGTATGGTGTGGCATCGTCGTTTGGGCCATCCCAATACTCAGATCTTATCTCATATATTGAATTCTGGTTTACTTGGTAATAAAGACCGTTATTCTTTACCTTCTCAAGTCCTTCATATGAAGTCTCCCTATTTCTGCTTATTTGCTAAGCAACCTAGTTATGACAACCTTCGAACTTTTGGTTGTGTATGCATTGTCCATTTACCTCCTCATGAGCGACATAAATTATCTGCTCAATCTATCTGATGTGCTTTCTTAGGATATAATGTGTGTCAAAAGGGATTTGTTCGCTATGATCCTACCTTACATCATACTCACATTTCTAGGAATGTTATTTTCTTTGAAATCAACATTTCTTCCCTGTGTCCTCTATGCCATCCTCTTCTACTGTGGTTCTTCCCTCCTTTGAGCAGCTCTCAGATCTTCATCCCGTCAGTTCTCGCTTTAAACCAGGTATTGTGTATACAAGACGCTCCCGCCCACAGTCTCTTCCGATGGCTCACCCGATATCTGATCCTACCACGCTCTTGATTCAGTCAGTGGCAGCACCTCCAGCGCCTTTGGTACGTCGCTCATCTCGAGTGTCTGTCACCCCGGATAGGTATGGATTTCCTTCTTCCAACTCTGGCAATTCTATTTCAGCTCTTACTGCTACATTGGCCACTTTGATATTCCCACATGCTACTCACATGCTGCCAAACATGATTGTTGGCGACACGCTATGCAGGAAGAAATTGCCGCTCTATAGGCCAATCACACCTGGGATATTGAGCCCTGTCCTCCTACTATTGTGCCTCTGGGTTGCAAATGGGTTTACACTGTCACAGTTCGATCTGATGGAAGTTTGGACCGTTATAAAGTTCAATTATGAAGAGACTTTTGCTCCAGTGGCTAAAATGACTACTGTTCGTATGATTCTCGCCCTTGCTGCTTCCAATGATTGGCCCCTCCATTAGATGGATGTGAAAAATGCTTTTCTTCATGGGGATCTTAAAGAGTGTATTTATATAAAGCCACCCCCGGGGTTGTTTCCCTCACCGACTTCACATGTGTGTAAGCTTTGTCGCTCTCTTTATGGTCTCAAACAAGCTCCGAGGGCCTGGTTTGATAAATTCCGGGCCACTTTATTACAATTTTCATTCTAGCAGAGCAAATATGACACTTCCTTGTTTCTTCGGAAATCCGACATGGGTATTGTTGTTCTTTTGGTTTATGTTGATGATATTGTGATCACTGGTTCCGATTCTGCTTTACTTGGCCAGCTCAAAACTCATCTCTCAGAGTCCTTTCATATGAAAGATCTTGGGTCTCTCACATATTTTCTTGGTCTTGAGGTGCATCGTAGTCCCTCTGGAATTTTCCTCAATCAACATAAGTATGCTAATGACTTGGTGGCTACAGCTGGCCTTCAAGAGCGTCCTTCTGTTAATACTCTCATGGAATTACATGTCAAGCTTCGCAAAGAGGAGGGTGACTTACTTGCTGATCCCAGTTTATACCGAAAGTTGGTGGGTAGCCTTGTTTATCTCACCATTACTAGACCGGACATTTCTTTTGCTGTTCAGCAAGTCAGCCAGTTCCTTCAGACTCCCCGTCATCTTCATTTGACTGCTGTTCTTCGGATCATACGCTATGTTCACGGCACTTCTGCACGTGGCTTATTCTTCCCTGCCAGCAACTCTGCTCGTCTTGCTGCTTATAGTGATACTGATTGGGCTGGTTGTGCGGATACCCGTCGCTTTATCACTGGTTGGTGTGTGTTCTTAGGTGATGCCCTGATCTCCTGGAAAAGTAAGAAGCAAGACAGAGTCTCTAAGTCATCTACGAAATCTGAGTTCCGCGCAATGTCTCTTGCTTGTTCAGAAATTATTTGGCTCCGTGGTTTGCTTGCTGAGTTAGATTTTTCTGAGCCCGATCCTACACCTCTACATGTCGATAATACCAGTGCTATTCAGATCACGGCCAATCCTGTCTATCATAAGCGCACCAAGCATATTGAAGTGGACTGTCACTCTATCCGGGAAGCCTTTGAAGCTCGTGTTATCACTCTTCCCCATATTTCCACTAACCTACAAATTGCTGATATCTTCCCCAAGGCTCTCACTCGGCATCGACATTGCTTCCTCAGTAGCAAATTGATGCTTGTTGATCACCCTACATCAATTTGAGGGAGGCTGTCAATGGACAGCACAGCTGTCCACACCTCTCTCTTATTTTAGCCCATTATTGTTTCCCTATTTTAGCCCATGATTGTTTCCTTATTTCTCCATTTATTATTTTGTACAGCTAGCATATATTATTTGACAGATTATAGTTTACATGTATAGGGCTAGAATTATGCGGGAACTTATTTCCTTTCCATGTATAGCATCCTTGTAAAGTCTATATAATATATAGAACCCAAGGCCAAAATTAATTCAGCTATTCAAACAATATTTTGTCAATGGATATGAGAGAACCTTATCCTGAGGTCATGAGAAAAATCTACGTTTTGACAAGAGTTATTAATTATCTCACTGTTTACTGATTTCCTATCAAATATCTTCTAGCGGTGGCTTTCTATCCAGCTTTATCTAACGAATTCTGACAAGTTGTCCAGACAATGTTATGGGTCCGTGTGGTGATCAGCTTGACGATGGTGAAGATAGAAGATGGGTGTTGCTGTGAAGACATAAACTTCTGAAGATTGATCTAGTCAAACATGACACACCGAGCCCAAGGTCTGAATGGCAGTGACAGAGGATTCGAGAAGATGGTCTGGCAACCATTACTTGCGTTTTGTTTTACTCTTGCGTTTTATGTCCAGCAGCCTTGCGTTTTGTAACTCTGAGTAGTTTGCGTTTTTTGTTCTTTTTGGTGCGTTTTGGGTAAGGGATGAGACAGCTGTAAATTCTATTAGAATTGATTCTTACAGAATTGGGTATATAGTGGAGAGCAACAGTAGGAAAAGATAAGAGAGAATATTATAAGCCTTTGCAGCCCTGGAGAGATTGGGCCTCTCGAAGCTGCCCTCCCCTTTTTCAAACTAAGCAATTTTTCATCTTCTTCTTCATTTCAATTCTATATTCATACAGATCATTAATAGGTAAGATTTACCAAGAGAAACTTCAACACATCAAAGCAAAATTAAAATGTTGGGAGCTGAGCAAAGTCCACACAGCGAAAAGAGACCACACCCCAAAACTTGGCTCTCTGATGAGGATGGAGGTCATCTTTAATGGTGCATTATTGTTCAAAAAGAAGATAGGGATGAAGTGAACAAATCCAAACGATTTAAAAGGCTGACTGAAAGGACAATCCTGATTACCTGTCTTGAACGATTCTCCCCAACCATTGTATTCGTGCACTGGCTTATTTAACAAATTGTGACAAGTTGTTTAAACCATTCTTGGAATAGAATTTACCGTGAAAAGTTTCAACAGATAAAAATAAAATTATAATGTTGTTACAGGGTTCACAAGAGTAGATATACCTAAAAAAAAGAAGAAAAAAAAAATACCTGCATAGTAGCCAGAGATGCCTCTCTTGTTGATCCTCTATATAAGCTCATTTCCACTAGATTTATGGTAACAGAGACTTTCATCACAATCCAGGTTTCCCCATTTGCAGTATCAGATTCAACACCAACTGTACCCTGAGGAATGATGGGTTCTACTGCATCAACTGATGATGTCTGAGTCTCATGTTTCAGTGGAGGCACAACATGTGGTGTCTCAGAAATATTAGAAAGTGCACATTCGGTGATAATCCGGTATTCCCAACTCGAAAGAGCTGCTTTCAATACCTCTATCTGAAGAAGCACAACATTGGATACAAAGGTACATATAAAATGAGTCCTCATATGAACTTGCAGTTATCTGAAATTAACAAAGGAAACAACAATAAACTCTTGAAAGACCAGCCCAATAAACATCCTATGTATTACCTTGATTGCAGCTTCAGTACTTGGTATTTGATGCAACAAGTCTCGGAGTGACCTCCGAATGACAATAGAAACACCCTTCACATCTTTAATTATGCTCTCACCTAGTTCTGTTCCAGTACCAACATTTAAATTGATGTCCTCAACCTATCCATGAGAAAGATGGTCAACAGGCAGCAAGAAAAGTGATGCAGCAAGTGAGACAGCAGTTCAGTTTTTGACTCTCTTTTAGCAGCCCAAATGTTAGAAATCTTCCCATAATTGAGCTAGATAGTTTGCCAGTCCATTGTGCATACTTAAGAATATTTTTTCTTAATTTACTTCTTTAAATTAAATTGAGGATTAAAAGATCTGAATTGATTAGGTAGTACTTGGTTATGGCTACGCTATACGTACTCGAGGAAGTCATTATGGTTTTTTTTTTTTGGTTCAATTTTGTGAGTTTATTTAGTAAAATGACAAATCTTGTGGCCCTTCTTTAACCACAAGGTGGCCCATGGACCTCTAACTCCTTTTAGCTCCTTGCTTCCTCACTTATTATTTGGCTTATGTAAGACAAAATGCTGTGGTAAGATTGTGTTGATCTCTGCTCATCCGGTTGGTATGTACAATCAAATTTCAATAGTCTTCTATACTTGCAGCACTAGTAAGTTAAGAAAAAACCTTTAATGTCTGGGTGTACACCAACAAGAACTGGCAACTAAATAATATGCCAGTTGCAAATACAATGTTGAAGAGACATCAACATATGAAAGCCTAATTAACTCCAACAATTAAACCCTCATCGAACAATACATTATACACTGATTACATCATAAGCCAAATAATAAATGGGAGCAAGCCATGTGCAACCCCTTTTTGTTGAAACCACTAAACTCAGTTGAACTATAAATGCAACAAATCTAACCTGAACTGTTAATATTTCCAAATGCACAGCGTTCATTTCACTTTTATGTCCACAAAACCATTGAAATTTGTTCTTGACAGTTATGTGAACAATGTCAAGCTCCAAATAACTGTAAAATAGAGAAGTCGAACACTTATATTAGATGTCATGTCAATGCCAGGAACCCATATAGACAAGGAACTTAATCATGCAAAAACTAGAATGCATTAAATAGTACAAACCCAAGATAAACTTACTCAAGGCTGTCTGTCCTCCGAGGCATTACTATAATAGGCTTCCTAAGAGAAAGATCCAACTTTAAAGCAGGTGATCCTTCAATTTCACTAGTTGTAAACCACCTCTCTGAATTTGTTACTTGATCCTTTAATTTGACAACAGCTTTTGAATTGTTGGGAACAAGACCCATAAAGTAACTAACCACCTAGATATCATTTACATATATATGAGAATTTGAATAAAATTGAAGTACATCTTGAATGAATCTAAAAGTAGATTACCTCCTGGACAAATCGATTCAAGTAAACAATGCGTACTTCAGAAAGTTGCCCAGAAAGGCTATACTCATAACCTTCATAGTCTTCATCATCGACACTGTATGAAGTAAAAACCAACTGCATGATCACAAGCAAATATTTGTCATACAACCCACAATAGCCCAAAAAATATTTACATTATTCATCAAACAAAATATAACAGCGATAAGGAAAAAAATAAAGATTGCAGAAAGTTGCCAAATATAGCATCACAAAATCTTTCACATGATTCACAACATATACCAAAGCCACATAGCATCATTCCCCCCACAAGGCTACAGCAAAGGGAAAGAAAACATAATCAAAGGGAAAAATAAAGGCAAAGTGGAATAAAGATAAATAGAGACAAGAGTTTTTATCTGGTTCGATCTATTGCCTATGTCCACAAATTAAAGCTCTAAAGGCTACATTATGCTCTTATTAACTTGATAATGTTACATAGGGGTGTAAACGAACAGAGCTACTCGTGAACATACTCGGGATCGGCTCGACTAAACTCGACTCGTGCTCGAATTTGGTTATTATATGAGCCGTTCGTAAACACGAAATTATGTTCGATTATTAAACGATACAAACTCGTATAAACTCGGCTCGATTCGGTTAATGTTCGTGAACAAACTCGTATAAGGCTCGACTCGTCCGTTCGGATCGACTCGTATATATTTATTAATATATACATATATATTAATATATGTATATATGTTAATAAAAATAGTTATATAGTATATTATTTATTAAGTAAAAGAGTCAAAATATATTAAGTACAAACAATAATTAATTAGATAACTTGTATGTATATTGTATAATATATATTTATATACTATTAAATATCAAGACTTAATCATACCATTTATACGATTAATAATTATAATTATCATAGTAATCTCACAAGTTATATGATAAGTTTTTTAATTTCGATATATATATATATATAATTACAATTTATTTAAGCTATAACTATAATTATAACCATATAAATTACATAATGTTAATTGTCACATAAGATATCAATTTATACTAATAAAATAATTAAGTATCTAGATACTTAGATAGTTAGATACAATGTATATTATAAAAAGTATACAGTAGTGATGTACATTATTACTATTGTCACAATAATAATAATATACTAACTAGTTAAAACAGTATATTTATACTACTATTGTTAATTTACAACTTAATATATATTATCATAACTATTAACTAATATATTAATGTTAGTTAACTAACATAATAGCATGTAATCATATATGTTAATTATATTTTATGTATATATAATAAAAATATGTATATATGTAATGACTATTCAATTAATATATACTAACTTAGTATTACTAAGTTAATAAGCAACTTAATTAACAAAATACATAAGTTATAAATAGTTAGAAAGTTAGTCATTATGCAATATGTTAATATGTTACTATGTTAGTATATAACATTATATTTGGAGGTCTTATGTTTAGATGTTAGCATTATACAGAGAAATCAATTATTATGTAGTGACTATGTGTAACATCAAATATGTTAGCATTTGAATCAATAATGTGTTTCTTATATTCACAATATAAAAATATTATTATTATAATTTAGATCATATTATCATATTTAGATTATATGATCATATAATCTTTATTTTTATTTTTTTGAAGTGATATAATCATATAATCTAAGCATTATCATTATATACTTAGGATAAAATGATTCATAAGTATCTTATAATCTAAGTAATATCATTAGATATTTAAGAATTATGATAATTATGATTATTAATGATCATAAATATATATAATTACAAATTAAGCTATAAATATAAATTATAACCACATAACATGACATAAGTATACAAATTCATACTAATACAATGTGACATAGTTTAGGGTGTATATATATATATATATATATATATATATATATATATATATATATATATATATATATATATATATATTTGAATAAACAATTCGACTTCATTCATTGATCATAAAACTAGAGCAGATTGCTCTAACAAAACATTGTCACAAATACAACTTGAAATTATTCCAATTAAATATCATCTATGACGTGTTTAACTGCAACTCTAGCTAAGCCATGAGGTGCAGAATCAGCCTTTTCGATGAGAGTAAACAACTTGCCAATTAGACAAAGAAGCAAGGAACATCTGAGTGTCTGCTACAATATGCCCAAATCTACAAAAGCTTCGACTTGTATAATTCAGAGCATTAACCACTTGAAGAGCATATATATATATATTAGTTAACTAATATTGGTAATGTTACAAACTTAATATATATATTATCATATAAGTTATTAATATTTATATTAATTTTTTTACAACTGTCTATCAATAGATACTTAGATATTGTTAGATCAAATGATCTAAGAATGCAAATTCACATAATTACAAATTAAGTTATGAATATTAAACAACTAAGCTATATGTATAATTATATAATCATGTTTATATTTATAACTTAATTCACAGTTCATACAAGCATATAATTTATAGTTTAATTTATAATAATATAATTACATATTTATATATACTAACTCAGTACTACTATGTTAATAAGTAATTTAATTAACATAAGTTATAGTTAATTAGAAAGTTAGTTAATATAATAATATGTAATATGTTAGTATGTTATAAAGTAACTTAATGTTATATATTGATAACATATACACATATATATGTTAAAAATTTTAATTTAATAACAAACTTATTCTAATATTAACATATTAATGCATTTTAATTTTTTTAAATACAATATAATTTATATATGTACAATTATACAAATACAAGATGTTACATATTTTAATTATTATAAATACATATTATTTTTTGAGTAAAATACCTTTTACCCCCGAAATATCTAGCCATTTGTGTTTTAGTTTCTAATATTCAAAAAGTGACGATCCTCCATAATCTATCACATGTTTGCAAATAAGATTATTCGTCCATTTTTTCTATTATTTTTTTATGGAAATTAAGTCATGTGGGTGGCACGTGACTTTTTTCTACCTAAATGTTCAAAAATATCCTCATGTGGATAAAGTGTCAAAAAAAAAAAATTAAAATCAAATTTTTTTATTTTTTATTTTTAAAAAGAAAAAAAGAGGGGTGGGGGCAGGCTGCCACGGCAGCCACCCCTCTTTTTTTCTTTCTTTTAAAAAAATTGATTTTTTAGTTTTTTTTTATTATTTATTTTTTGTGGGAACAGCTGTTAAGCATTATCCATGTGAGTGCTATATGGTGTTCCGCATGACTACATCAGTTCACTAATCCAACGACTAAGATAGAATCATCAAACTTGAAATCTTAATAAACGGTCAAGATTACTTATTTGACTGATGCAATATCGGTTTCACCAAGAGACGTGTGTAGAGGATAACTATTTAAAGCCATTTTTTAACTCACGCACGCAAAATCAAGTCTGACAATCCCATGCATTTATCAGCTTTTCTATGCTTAATCTCAGCCTTTGGATAATAACCTTGATTAAATGGTAGCCGTTCGATTTTGATAAAAGACTACAACTGTAACGCATGACTGTTCGATAATGGTGGCCGTTCGATTAAATGGTCTTCATTCGTACTTGTACAGACACCTTCCAGAGAGTTCTTCTCTCTCTCGTCAAAAAGTAAAAAGACAAAAAGGCTTTATACTCTTTGTTTTTTTGAAAGGGAAAAAGGCTTACACTCACGCACAAAAATAAAACAAAAAGCCTAGTCTTTCTCCTCTTTTCCTTTTATTTTTCTCTTCTGGAAATCGTTGGAGGAAGAGGGACTTCCTTCTCCTTTCTTTTTTCTTCCCTTTTTTCTCCTCTTTCTTCATCCTTTGTCTTCTGTTTTTCCTTTTTCCTTACCCATCTGCAAATAGGTCAGATCTATGGGGTTTGGCACTTTATCTCTACACGCACACCCTTCGTTTTCCACCGCCGGTCTCCGCGACTTCCCCCATCTTCTGCTGCTGCCGCTGCTCGTGGTCTTCGTACGCCACTTAGACGCGCGTGTGTGACACACGCCGCCCTGGTTTGGGCCACGCTTTTGCTCGTTGTCATCCCCAGTGTCCATGTAAAGACTCTTCATAGTTGGATCTCTTTTTTGGGCTATGAAGTTTTGCTAATCGAGAAGCAGATAAGGTTGCGACGTCCTCTTTTGTGCTGGGTCCTTATCTTGCGGAATGTTGCCGTTGTGGTCCACCTAAGGAGCTCTGTTTCTACCGGTTCAAGTGCGGTTATCGTCAAATGGGTATAGATTAACATTATTTTAAGATGCAAATTTGTTTAAATTTGATTTGCAAGTTAAGTTGATTATATTTGTGTAAATTTATTTGTAATTGTTTTGGAAGAAATTATTATTAATAAATTGGTTTAATTAGTTTCTTTTTTTATTTTTATATTTAAACAAAAAAATTAAATATTTCGACTCGAGCCGAGTACTCGAACTCGAGCTCGGCCAAAATGACCGAGCTCGAGCTCGAGCTCGCACAAGGATCCCACCTTGGCAAACCGAGCTCGAACACAAAAAATAGGTTCGTGTCAAGCTCGAGCTCGAACTCGAGCTCGAGAAAAATTTAGACAAACCGAGCTCGAGCAAGCACTACTCGCTCAAGCTCGGCTCGTATACACCCCTAGGTGTGTTACAATACAATAGATTCCTTTTTATAGAAGAATTGGGGTAGATAAGTATGATAATCAAATCTGATTACAATCAAATCCTATAAAAGGTAAGTAACGTATAATATTATATATTCTCCTACCATATTCAATCACAATTTTATGGAGAATAATTTTAATATATTTCCTTTCAATATAGGAAATATATTCTCTAACATCCCCCCTCAAAATCAAGATGGAAAATTCTGAAAGCTTGAGTTTGATTTTTTTTTTTTTTTTTTTTCTATTGGAGATTACAGGTGGCAGCGGATGCTAGAAACTCGCTGGAGTTCGCGGCGGTGACTGAAGGCAGAGGAGATGATAGCGATCGAAGATGGGCCTTTAATATCAATGAGCCAAAAGATGGCCAACTATGGGCAAAAAATGAGAGCCAACAATGGGTTGAAATGAGGCCAATACAGACCTAAAATGAGCTGGGTCTTCAAACTATACCACAAATGACAAAAATTGAGCCAACAAGCATTTCAAGACCGAGGTGGAGAAAGAAACCACAAGGTGCATCAAGGTGATTAGAACTGATCATGGCTTGGAATTTGTAAACAAAGTCTTTCTCAAGTATTGTTATAATCGCTTAGTTGCCTTATTATTATGCAAACCCCGTCTTGTTGTCCTCGAATTAGTTTAGAACAATTTGAGGGCTTATTCTATTCACCGAGCAGAAGCTGCAGTTCAACCAGCAGCGCCAGTCGCAGTTGACCCATCATCATCTCGTGTCGTGTCCCTCTCGAATCGGGAGGCCGAAGCAAACCTTATACTAGTTCCTGAGCCCCCTGTTGCCAAAGCGAGCAGTCCCGCAAAGGTTGGGGTATGGGACGCAAAAGCATAGGGACTGATAGTAGAAATTGATCCTGATTTGCTTTTCTCAAGACCATCCTACAGGATCGAGATTAAGAACCACCAAAGGCAGTTTCTCTTAATCAGCCAGTTGCCGGATCCAGATGCAGATCAAATTGGACCCGTTCTAGATCCCGTTGGCTCCAAGTTCTGTTTCCGGCACATCTTAACGTATTAGAGAGTTTCTTATCTAGAGTCTCTCGACATCTGTGGCTCCCATTTACTTATTAATATTAAGTTAAGTAAACTGGAACCTTGTCCATTTACGAGGTTAGGAATGAGAAATTGTCTGTGTCCTTTTTGAGGAATGGTACCTGGTTGCGATATCCGTAGGTGACATGGTACATTCAAAAATTGTGGTAGTTCCGCTTCTTGCTCTAAAAATTCAGAAAGACTTGTCAGAAATCGCCGGTTGGGTTGTTCCAACCGAGAAAGACATGGGAGTTTTTGGGCATTGTTTTACTTGAGTTAAGTAAAGACTACTTACCTAGATAAGATAATCAACTCTGGCCAATGAAATACCCCACCAAGGTATTCTCCCAAACAAAACAGCCCTCATCAATAATACCACGCGGAGGTCTCCCTCTCACTCGCCCATCCTCAACAACCGGCTGATAGAATTCCAAACACATAGAAGAGTTCAAATTGTTACCTGGTTCTGGTGACTCGAGGTCCATTGGAGCTGCAGGGAGAGGTAAGAGCGGCCGTGGTGGTGGCAGAGGTCATTATAAATACCACTAGTAGTTGCTCCTTAATACACAATCCATGGAAAGAACTACTGCAAGAACTTGCAGATCATAAGGGATGTGGAGTGCTATTATTGTTACAAGAAATGGCACTATAGAATATTTTGCAGAGTGTTGAAACAAGATTTGGAGGATAAAAATAATCAGAAAGGTTCCGCAGATTCAGTCAGTGTGGCCAACCTTCGGCTTCTACTTGTTCAATCCGGCTAACCGAACCTATAAAGTGAAAGAGGAAGGAATGGGGCACATAACACTACAATGAACTAGGGAGATGGGACAGAACTTCCCTTCCAATCTCAAGGGAAGGGGCAGCCTCATATATACTATGATATTTATATGTTCAGGCAAAATGATCATCAAAGGAAAGTTTACCTTAGCTGTAAGCCCTAAAGCTTTCGTGTACAGTGCGCGGTCTTGCATGAAGCTTTGTGTGTTTAGCGCACACGGCGCAATAGAAGCATCAGTGTATGATGCGCGATACTGCTAGCTCCTTGGTCAGGGGGCAAAGGAGGAAGTTAGAACACATAAGAAGAGAAGGAATCCTGGAAGCCTGTTTTCCAACTAGTCCAAAAGCCAATTACCAAGTCCATTTCCTTGAAAGAATTGAAGGGGTTGAGGATAGAGTTTCTTTTTCATTTCCAGGGTAGTGGGCAAGAGCTATGGCAGCTTACGATGTGGTTGATTCAAAAACATACGCTAGGGCAGTTGGGTAGGGTCGAAAAAGGTGGGGAGGCAGATCAAGCCAACGGTCCTGCTCCGCTTTAGACTAAGAGAGTGTGATTTGGTCTGACTCCATTATAAGGCTATTACGCCAAGCAGCTTCTCGTTATGTTGTGCCAGTGCACAAAGCAAGCACGCTTAGACTGCGATGTGCAATCTTTGGTTTGCCTATCATTGCCCATTAAGGGCTGACTCTGCTAGGCAAGAGGGCCACTACTGAGATTATTCAACTACTAACTGATGACCAGGGGACTACTCTTCTTCCTCCACTACTGATATTGACTGACCTGTTGATAGGATAGCAGAGGCAGTTGAGAGTATATCTGGGGAAAGATAAAGAACCTATGCAACCGTAGTGCACACAAAGAGCTCGTTCAGTTTCATGTTTGAAAAAACCCGTTAATTAAACCAAAGACCTGTCTTAAGCATCTTGATTCGATTTCAACATCGAATTAGACTCATCCAACGCGGAATCAACTCAGGGAGAAAGAATGGTGTCTTGAGATCAATGACTTAAAAGGACAGATGCCAAGATAAACTGCTACACTTCTTTATTGCATTGGGAAGAGAAATCAAAGAAGAAGATTTGCTGATGCAGTGCGGGCACTAGATGAAAAAGACAGAGAAGATAACAACCCACCGGAAACGGCAAAAAAGCGCTTAGAAAACACTGGGTTTTCAAACAATACCATAAAGGCCAAAGAAATTGGGCCAACAAAGGGCAAAAACAGGGGCCACTTGGCCTCCTTTTTATTTTTTATTTTTTTCTTTTCTTCAACCTTTTTTTTCAGTTTTTTTTTTTTCTACCGATTTTTATTTTTTGGTTTTTTTTTTCCTCGGGCTGAGTGCCATAAACATTCCATAAAATAAAATCGAACTTACAATAACAAACAGGAACCCTCTTGTCATACCATGAGATAAGAGATGGGGCTGTCTTTCGCAAAGCTTTTCAGCCGCACCTTTCTCAACAAATCGGTATTCTTCCTCCGCCGCCTTCAACCACTGCATGAAGAGTGGATGGTTGATGTAGATCACAGGGATCACAAACCTTTTTTCCTCCTCACCTTGACCCACCAAGATTGCCAGACACCCCTTGGAGATGCCTTTCAGTTCTTTCATCTTATCACAATGGTGATGGTGAAAATGAAGGTGTGGAATATGGATCTGGAAATTCAGGTGGGGTTTGTCTCCAACAATCCCCATTTGCAACAGAACCCAGAAAGCCAAACACCCTACTTTGTACAAAACAAGCCCTTTTGTTTTTTGTATTTTGTATTTTTTTTAAAAAAAAACACACAAATAACATAGATTTTTTGGGCCGTATTGAAATCGTGTGGTGTGGGTTGGAGAAAAGCTTTTCTCCAACTCACACACCAGCATTTGGCAATCCAATAGGAAAGACACCATATGGGCCCAAGAAGGAATTGCAACAAAAAACAAAACTTGCATCGACAAATTTTTTTTTTTTTTTTTAATGGCGGAGAAGGAAAGGGAGTCTACAAGATCAAATACTGGCGTTAGCCAATAGCCCTGATACCATGTAGAAAAATAAAAGAAGAAAATATATTCTTAATTCCTTGATTATATTTGTCAATAGGGTTACGTGAAGAGAAAGAGGAGGCACGTTATATTGTCTAACGTAGCCTACCTCACACATTATTATATAGGCTTTTAAAAGTATTACAATGACCACAATACCCTTAAACCCTAATACATTATTCTAACACTCCCCCTCAAGCTGGAGCATATATATCATATAAACACAGCTTATTACAAATAAATTCTAACTAGTTCTGACATAAAGCTTTTGTAAACATATCAGCTAACTGGTCTGATGATAGTAAGATAGTTCAACTTCCCAACTAGACGACGGTACCTGCCAGGATCTTCAAATAATTCACCTTCATCCTTCAATAATTTCTTATTTGGATCCATCGGAGCATCAACTGGTCGAGAACCCAAAAGACATGTCTCTTCTAATAAATCAAGTGCATACTTTCTATGAGATAAGTTGATACCTATTCGAGATCTAGCAACTTCAATACCTAGCAAAATATCGAAGTTTGCCCAAATCCTTTGTATGAAACTGCTGCTGTAGAAACTGTTTTAAACGGGCAATGCCTCCTGAATCATCTCCAGTAATAACAATATCATCTACATATACCACAAGAAAGATATAGCTTGCACTAGTGTATAAGTGAAATATTGAATGATCCGTCTGACATCTCTGAAGACCAAACTTCAATACCGCTTTGAAGAATTTTCCAAACCATGCCCTCGGTGATTGCTTGAGACCATACAATGCCTTTTTCAACTTACAGACACGGCCCTGAGACTCTCCCTGAGCAACAAACTCAGGTGGTTGCTCCATATAAACCTCCTCATGCAAATCGCCATGTGAAAATGCATTTTTGACATCCAATTGAAACAAGGGCCAATCCAGATTAGCAGCCAAAGAAATAAGAATACGAACAGAAGAAATTTTGGCAACTGGTGAGAAAGTTTCAGCATAATCAATATCGTACGTTTGGGTATAGCCCTTAGCAACCAACCGAGCTTTCAATCGTTCAACGGAACCATCAAGATGAAGCTTAACTGTGAAGACCCATTTGCAACCAACAGTCTTCTTATGAGGTGGTAAGGGAACAAGCTCCCACGTCCCATTTTGATGCAAGGCCCTCATTTCCAATTCCATAGCTTGCCTCCAACCGGAGTGAGATAAAGCATCATGCACTATCTTTGGAATGGAAATACTAGAGAGGTGGAAAATAAAACAAGATAGGGAAGGAGATAAAGAACTAGCGAATACAAACTGACTGATAGGATGGTGAGTAGTGCAAGAACGTGTACCTTTCCGTAGAGCAATGGGCAAGGAGGCTGATGCAGGATATGGAGACGGTGAGGATGATGGTGGAGGAGCAGGAGCTGATGGGCGTGGTCAACGCGTATAAACCTGGAGTGGGGCAAGCAAGCGTGGTGCTGACAATATTAGAGGAGCAGAGACAGGATCAGAGAGAAATGGGACAGGCAACGGGATAGACGCGATATCAGATGCGAGATAAGTCACCCAAATAAGTAGGAGTAGGAAAGTAGGGGAGAGACTCAACAAATGTGACATCAGCGCTAGTGAAGTAGCGTCGAAGAACAGGACTATAGCAACGATATCCCTTCTGAGTGGTGGGATATCCAAGAAATACACAATTAGTAGCACGAGGATCAAGTTTATCAAAACCGGGACCTAAATTATGGACATAGCAAACACACCCAAAGACCTTAAGTGGTAAGGAGAACAGGGAGGAGGAAGAAGGATATAATAGAGAATGAGGAAAGGCACCATCTAAGACTGAGGAGGGCATCTGATTAATGAGATAACAAGCAGTGAGAGTAACATCACTCCAAAATTGTTTGGGGACATGCATATGAGACAAGAGACAACGTGTAACATCCAATAAAATGAAGATTCTTGCGTTCAGCCACCTTATTTTGTTGAGGAGTATGAGCGCAGGAGGTTTGATGAATAATGCCTTTATCAGACAAATAAGAGGCAAATGAACCAGATGTATATTCTTTGGCATTATCGGAACGCAAGATACGAATTTTCTGAGCAAATTGAGTCTTAATCATATTGCGGAAAAGTTGAAAAATAGAAAATAACTCAGTATGATTTTTCATTAAAAATAACAATGTCATACGAGAAAAATCATCCACAAAGGTCACAAAATAATGGAATTTATTGGATGCTATATGAATGGGACTCCATACATCAGAATGAACCAACTCAAAAGGACTCAAAACCCTACGAAAAACTTTGGACGAAAAAGAGACACGATGATGCTTACTAAGCTGACAAGCTTCGCAAGACACAGAAAACTCAGAACTAAGACTCGGGACTTGATGCTTCAAGGTGGGAAGAGAAGGATGACCAAGACAACAATGCCATTGAAGAGCGGAGGCCGAGGACTGCAAAGCGCGAAAGGCGGGTGTAGGTGCAAGTTCCAGATAATATAAGCCACCAGCTTCATGCCCNAAAAGAGACACGATGATGCTTACTAAGCTGACAAGCTTCGCAAGACACAGAAAACTCAGAACTAAGACTCGGGACTTGATGCTTCAAGGTGGGAAGAGAAGGATGACCAAGACAACAATGCCATTGAAGAGCGGAGGCCGAGGACTGCAAAGCGCGAAAGGCGGGTGTAGGTGCAAGTTCCAGATAATATAAGCCACCAGCTTCATGCCCCATACCAATCATCCTCCTCGTCTTGAGATCCTGAAAAATGCACAAAGAGGGGTAAAAACTAACTAAACAATTAAGGGCTTTGGTAATTTTACTAATGGATGACAAATTAAAGGGAAAATCGGGAACAAGTAGAACAGACAATAACTCAATGTCAGGACTCAAATGGGTAGTGCCTGAGCCGGCCATTTGGGAGAGGGAACCATTAGCAAGAGTGACACTCCGAGGTGTAACAACAGAATGATAATCAGAAAGGGAAGTGGACGAACCAGTCATGTGTTCATTTACGCCAAAATCGATAACCCATGGGATGCTAGTGGAGGATAAAAGACAGTGAGATGCAATACCTGACTGAGCAAGAGTAGCACTGGAAGAGGAAGAAGCTTGCTTATGGGCCAAGAACTGAGCATACTCATCTTTCGGAATAGAGATGACATCACACTCCAAATTTAGGCTTAACGGTGCAGGAGGACCAAAGGTGGCAAGAGAATCTGCTTGAGAAGACACCTAATTAGCAAACCCAGATGGTGTGCCATGTAGATCCCAACAATAATCCACAGAATGATTGCTCTGGCCACAATGAGTGCATTTGCAAGACCCACGACCGCCCATACGACCAACTCCTCAAGAATCACGTCCACCACGAAAACCACGACCACCTCAACTAACACGTCCTCCACGGGAACTACCAGAACCACCCCGGGCAACAATAAAAGCAGCTCGATCACCCTCATGATCAGAATTCAACGCAGGGCCATGATCATATTGAGTAGCGCGCTGAATCCAAGAAAAAACCTCAGGAAGAGATGGGAGATCTGAACCACCCAAGATTTGAGCACGAACTGACTCATACTCTGGTTTCAAACCGAGAAGAAACGGAACCACATCCACATCTTGACATTGCTTGCCCATTTTCTGTAGATCAGTTGAGAGCGGTTAATACATGTCCCGCTCCTTACAGATGGCCACAACCTAATTGTAATACTTGTCCACAAACTGAGCACCTTGCTCGAGCCCAAAGTATTGTTTGCAGACTTCATAAATGCGAGTAATATTTCCACTACTAGAGTACATATGACCGAGATGATCCCAAATATCTTTAGCAGTAGGAAGATAAATACACGAGGAGCCAATGTGAGGTTCAACACTATTCAACATAAGAGAAATAATCTGATTGTCTTCCTATTCCCAAAGACTGGAGGTAATAGGATCAGTCGGTTTGCCTGATTGCAAATGAGTATAGAGACCCTTCCCTTTTAAGAATACCTCGATAGAACGTGCCCAATAGACATAGTTTTTACCATTTAATTTCACAGATGTCATAGGTATGTGGCCCATAGAAGCCAAGTGGCTAAGTCTGATTTAGTAGTAGTCATGCTGAGACAAAGTGTAGCAACAATAATAGGGAAGCCCAGAAAACACAGCCACACAAGCAATAAGTAGTGTAAAATGGACAAAAAACTGGTACAAGGATACCTGGACCGAGTCGGAAACGCGCTGAACTAAGCCAAAATGGGTCTAAACCGGCTTGAACCACACTGAACCGGCCTGAATTAAGCTGAACCGGGAGGAAACGGTCTGAACCGAGCCTGAACTTGCTTGAACCGGCCTGAAACAAGTTGAACCAATCTGGAACTAGCTAAATCGGGTCTGGAACTAGCTTAACCGGGTCTGAAACTGGATGAACCGGTTTGAAATGAGCTGAACCGGTAGACAGAACCGGGCTGAGATGACGCGGGTCAGGTTGACCCGAAACACTAAACAACCGGTCTAACCCGTACGGGTTTCACTGAACCGACCCGAAATAGTGGGCCTGACCCGAAACTGAACCAGGTTTGAGTGACCCAACCCGACAGAGTTGGGCTATAGACAATCCGGCCCAAGGAATAACCAGGATATCCTATTCCAAGTTAGGATATCCTTGTTCCGGATAGGGAATAGTGAGCACCCGGACCCAAACAGGGGTCTTCTTCTCCGAAAGCCACCGGAATCTCGCCGGCGAGACTCAAACCGTGCCGACGACCATGACGGCAGCAACACCAGAGAGTTCCGGTGATCACACACCAACCTTTCACCGAAACCCACTCACCAAACATTCACCGAGAGAGTCACACCACCACCAATAGAGAACCGGCCACCGCAAACGGCACCAACCACCACAGAACTCGCCGACGAAACCAATCGACCACCCTGAAACATCTATCTGAAATCAGGGGTTCCACCTACGACACCAACCGCACCACTGACGGAGCAAAACATGGCGATGACGACAATATCACACCAATGACGGTGATCTCGTCGCCACCGCTCGCCGGACACGGGCATGAAGCCCAGTGCCTTGGTCTCCTTCGAGATGCAGCAAAATCAAGGCTTCGGAGGGATTTTGTGTTTAATGGTTTATGGTTTATCATTAATGACGACAAACAAGAGGAAACAAAAAAAAAGAGGGAATAACGTAGAGGATTAAACCCTAGGCTCTGATACCATGTCAATAGGGTTATGTGAAGAGAAAGAGGAGGCACATTATATTGTCTTACATAGCCTACCTCACACATATTATTATATAGGCTTTTAAAAGTATTATAATGACCATAATACCCTTAAACCCTAATACATTATTCTAACAATATTCAATATGGTTACATAGATTTAAATATACAAGACCTAAAAACTAATATGGAAAGAAATAATGAAATATTACAATCAGATGAAATAAAAATAAAATCAAAATAAAAACATAATCAAATCAAATCAAGAGAGAAATCAGGGAGAGAATATTTTTGTTTTCAACACTCCCCCTCAAGCTGAGTCATAGATGTGTTGCATGCACAGCTTGCATAATGCTGAATGAAAAACACTGCTAGACATTCCATTTGTTTGCAAGTTGTTCTCCTGTCTTCACATATGGTGTGCAGATGATCTTCTAAATGACCCCCAGGACAACCACGAAATCTCCAACAAGTCTCCTGACATCTTGAGTGTCATGCATGGAGAATTGGATTCTCACTATAGGAGGTCACCTGACTCTCTATCCCAATTTTTGTGAGATTCGAACATCCAACTAAATAGCTTCTTTTTTTTTTAGGTAAAACATTTTATAAAAAGTGTAAGGCACCCCTAGGTAGCTCAACAATATCCAAAAGAAAAGCACCTATTTTTATAAGGGACCCTTCCACCACCACAAAGTGGAAGGATTTAGCCTCCACGAAGAAACGACTCTCCATCTACGTCACAAACACCAGCAACCAAACCACACTAACACGCACCAAGACAAACCTAGAAGCACCAAACTAAACTACTAGATGCGTAAGCCGCCAAAACCAAGAGCGACGAAGACTACATGTTGAACCTTCTTCAAGAGACGGAGAGAGAAGCCTAAACTTACAGCTACCTACGATACCTAGCAAAGAGTGTAGATGATGAAAACAAGCTTGAAAACTAGTACGACGCACCTACACGCGCCACTGCTAGCGGAGGGAGGGATGCTGCCAGAGAAAGTTGAGAGAGTTGACCACAAGATCCACAAGATATCTTAAAGTTGATAGAGAGAGTTGACCAACTAAATAGCTCTTTTTTGCGTAGAAGGTTGGATTCTCACTATGGAAGGTCAACTGACTCTCTATCCCCATTTTTTGTGAGTTTAGTCATCCACTAAATAGCTCTAGTACAAAAGCACTAGGGCTCGAGGAGATTAAAAAGGAACTCTTTATCATCCATACCACCAACAACATTTGGACAGCGGCATATGTCTCTCTCTTGCCTGTTAGTTTTAGTGACTTTTTTGTTTATTTTGTCCCTCCTAGTTAGGAGTTTCTTTTATATACTTCCTATGTACTTAGGAGCGCCGTATACTTTTTAATAAGATTGATTTTTTACTTATTAAAAAAAAAAAAAAACATTTGAAGACGACAACTTATAAATTACCCTACTACTCCCCCTGAGCAACAAACCTGATGGTTGCTCCATGTAGCCGAATTGGGCGATAAACCACCTCAACCAGCACGTACCGGGCTTAAACCTTACTGAACCGGCCGGAAACTGCTCTGAACCGGCAAGAAACGCATTGAACCGGACAATTACAACTGAACCGGATTAGCAGAAAGAGACTACCGGTATTGGAGCACTCTAAACCAGATAAAACACCAAGAACCGGATGTGAAAGATGTTGGACTGGACTGAGCCAGTCTTAAAACGTCGAGAAACGGTCTGAACCGGATGAGAAACAATGCAAATGTCCTGAACCGGCCGAAAAACAGCAAACCCAGCTAGCCTTATCCAGGATAGGGAATAGCAATCACCTAGAACCAAACAGGGATCGTCTTCTCCAACCATACGCTGGAAACTCACTGGCGATGACGAGAACTCACCAGAGACACCTCAGAAGTCTCTAGAGAACTCAAAATCCACCGGAAAAGACCACAACAGCTGCCGAAAATAACTAAATCCACCGAAAATTTCAATATTTCAATGGAAATTAGCCGGAGACAGGCAGACGTCGCCGCAAACAACACAAAAGGCTGCCGGGAACTTAGAACTCGCCGTCGACACCAACTACAACCTCCTACAAGCAAAGGGACCAAGGATCTAAACCCTAAGGCTCTAATACCATGAAAGAAAACATAATCAAAGGAAAAAATAAAGGTAAAGTGGAATAATGATAAATAGAGACAAGAGTTTTACGTGGTTCGGTCTATGACTTACGTCCACAAATTAAAGCCCTAAGGGCTACATTATGCTTTTATTGACTTGATAATGTTACAATAAAAAAGACTCCTATTTATAGGAGAATTGTGGTAGATAAGTATGGTAATCAAATTAATCACATTTAATGGTAATCAAATCTGATTACAATCAAATCCTATAAAAGGTAAGTAATGTACAATATCATATATTCTCCTACCATATCCAATCACAATTACTAACACAAAGACTGGTACTTATATCTCAAAATCATGCCAGCAGAAGCAGAGGAGAAGAAACTGCAAAGTTTGAAGAGTGACTAAAAAGCTGGATAATCTAGGAATCTTATTAGTATTGCCTCTACTAGCTGTAGGGCAAAGCAAGGCATTCAGCTAAGAACAGCCTGCAGCGATAGAGCATCCTGCCCATCAAGATAGATGGTATAGATCGATTAGCTAGCAGTAGATGAAGTGAAGAAAATTGTGGAACCTCATATAATTATAGATTACATTTATTTATAACCATAGTCTTCACATTACCCAGTGGGTACCAGGCAGCAGGTAGTGTGGCACTTGGCTTCCAGCTATGAGATGTGCAGCTCATACTTTAGGAAACTTGACCTCCATGTTTCCTCAATCCTTACAAATTTCACATTTTCCTTTCCAAGAAATACGAAAAGAAACACAAACACTGTTCATAAATTTCACACCTCTTTGTAGCTTTAAGTAAATATTTTGAATAAGAAATCTAGATATCACTAAGAGTGTCATAATGTCGTGGCCCAATGTCATAGTCTTCCACCTTCTCGTTTTAAAATAAAGAAAACAAAAATTAGACCCTAACAAACAACGTTACATACTTATAAAGTTTCCTATATATGAATTGCAAATGGGTGGCAAAGTGTTTGACGTGCATCAAACACAGACACAGGACACACATGCCCCCAATACATGTTGGACACACATCCGTATATTTGTAAGGAAAATAAATATAATTAGATACTACCACAAGACATAGGACAAAAAAGGTCCAAACATGTACTTATCTCAGCACATGATTTAGAGAAAAAAAAAAAAACACTAGCAAGAAAGAGAGGGAGAGTACCTCAACAAATGAACTGCCCCCAGGATTTCTCATATCACAGGCCCAGAAATACATATGGCTTCTAGGAAGACTGTCATCACTCATTCTCAGATTTCCAAGGGCTGCTTTAATACTAAAAGATGATGGGAACACCTTAAAACCAGAAAAACAATTAACAAGCATAAAAAATTAAGAGTTTAATACTACAAAAAGACAAACAAACTTTGGAGTCTTGAAGTTGGGCAAAGCTCAAGCAAACCTTAATATCCATCAGTAAATTATCTTGTGACAGACTGGATAACTTAGTTTCATCCTCATTCATCAACAAAATTTGAGCACGTGCCATATGTAGTGTTAAATTGAACATGATTCTGGATTTCCCCTTTCCTAGCAAACCTTTAATTACAGGCGCCTCAACTGTCACTGAATATTTGTCATCAACCACATCTTCCCTGACACCATCCTGTTTCATAATGGCTGCAGAAGAACTGTCGGAGAAAGATTCACAACTTTCATCCTCAATGTTAATAGCATTGACAAATTCCATAATGGCAACAACTGTTGTTCGACGGCAGAAAAATGACAAGGTAGCCAGGGTCACTCTGACCTGAAAATCCATGTTATAACCTAGTCAAACAATCAAATAACAGACTATAGGCAGAAATTTAAACACGGAAAATACCCACCTGATTATCTATATTACTATATCGAGGAGAGTTCTGGTCACAAATAATTAATTGAGCTTTCACAAAACTATCCAAGGTATCAGTTAATTCAATGTCCAGCCTCCTAGTTTGAAATGCATCAGTAGGGAGTAAACCAGCAATACGGCTAAAACTTGGGGGCATCAATGATAAAATTTCAGATCGGTGCAAATTTTGGGAACCTGGATCCTCAGATTTGTTTCTTGGTGACTGCATTGGATAGTCAACAGAATCAATCAAATTTTCCGGTGCCTCATAGAACTTATCATCTCCTTCACTAGGAGTTACGCCATTGCTGTCAAAGTTCTGATCCCCAACATCATAGAAGGATGAATTTGCATCTGCACTCCCAATGAATGACCTCGCCAGAAAACAAGGACGAGACACTCTGTTACAGCAAACTAAATCTTCAATCTCCAAAGATTTCAGCACAGTGCCAATGAACATATCCTTCTCTATGAGCAAAAGCTCAACCTGTTTGTACCGATAAAAAACCTCAAGAGAGTTAAAACATGAAAACCTGCATAAATAGATTGCTTCCACATCTATATTACCTGACCACCTATCGCCCGAAATTCAAATAGACGAGTCTCTTCAGCAAGAAGCACATTCATGAAGCTTTGGCCATGCTTAAAAAAAAAAAAAAGAAGAAGATCTCTCAGAACTCTGAGTACTTCCATCACAAGGCAACTTCATATAGTAAAAATAGCCTAGACATACCTGCTTACTATAACTGAAGCAAACCTTTAGTTCATCAAGAACACCAGTAACAAATAGCCTCTCCAAATTCATTATCTCAATTACATCATGTTTGTCACTAAGTTCCGCTTCTGAGTTCTCCGAGTCTGATGAAGTTTCCGATAAGCCAGTGACAGGAGCAGTACCCTGCATAGAAATTTAAGAAAATCCCTATTACTTTTTTTGTAGCTTAAGCCATAGTCTGATCAAAGGCAGGAACTGGCTTGAACAAAGAGTTTCTATTTTGCAGCAGTACTCCTTGTTCTACAGGACTGCAGTGTAAAACTAAATCAACTAGCATTATCCTTAGAGGTAATATACAACAGATTCAGGTGCTTGCAATGGTCTATTAGAGATTATTAGAAAAAGAAAAATTAAAAAAAAATTGGGGTGCAATTTCAAATTTTTTATTGGATAAGTAAACCAGTTTAGCTATCTTCCCTGCACATTCAGAAATGCTCAAGGGTATTAGCACATTGAAAAACTTTGGACAGGGGAGGTAGTTGACTCTATCTATATTCTTTCACGTTTCCCTCCAGTTCTTCAATCATATGAGAAAATTAGCCACTAAACTTTTCTCTGGATCCAAAACCAAATAACTAATAAGCAGTTATTAATACAAGTAATAGAGAATATCACAGTTGTAGTAGTAAGAGTAATTGACATTATTAGAGTTATCATAATAATGTTTGTAATAATATAGGGGTGCTATCTACAATGAAATTAGCATTGAATTCTGAAGTTGGTCGTAATACAAGATTATGGGTAGCACCCCTATCATAGTAGTAACAATAAAGGTCACCACAGTTATAATAGTTGTAATAATAGAGATTCTTACAGTTACCATAGAATGTTCGTAAAAATAGAGGGGTGCTATCTGCAATGGAATTAGCATTGAAGCCCTCTGACTTTTCCATATAAAACCATTGCAGCAGATGACAAACTATAAGTACACTACATGGAGATCACAAAAAAAAAAAAAAGGAAACAGTTTGAAAACTTGAAGTTCAAATTTCATACAACCATGAGGTGTAACACCCATGTCCCACATTGGGAAGATAAATAGCCCACAGAGTGGGTGAATTATAAAGGCCCTCATGTGCTAAGTCTCACATTGTTCTTTACTAGTTGAGAGTGGGCTTGATTCTAAGGAACTTCAAATTGACTAGCCCTTTTACAATGATAGCACAAATATGACTAGTGCTTTCCCAGGGTCGTTAAATGATGTCTTTCGAGATCAAAATTATATAGATGTTGCTTAAGCATGAATGTCCACAGCATGTAGTGATATAAAAAATAGAACCAGTACATATTATCTATTAGTTAAATTAAGTAATGAGACAGAAACCATTAAAAATGGGCAAGTTTCTAGAACTTCTCTCAGCACAATGCTTGAGTAATTCTAAAGCAAAACAAAACTTTAAACTAGCAAAACTCCATGATCTATTGAAGACCTTAAATTTTACTTGACAAGAAAACGAAGTAAAGGAAAACCTCCTAAGCGAGATTAACTAACAGAAAGCAGCAACCAAATGAAAAACAAACAAGCCCAAACAAGAGAAGCATATTCCTCTCATAATTATGATAGGTTGAACAATGATTACAACAAGTCATTCAACATAGAAATTCAATTCAGATCAATTGAACTAAACAAATGATTTACCGATGCACGATAAATAGCCCCCTGCATGCGGCTTTGCCAAGATTTCCTTGAATCATCAGACTCACATCGTAATATTAATGCATTTGCATCCTCCACAACCTAGATCCAAATGAGAATTGATAAGAACTAATATTCACGATTCTATCAAAATGAAAAGGACGACTATACTATTTGTGAAAAAAAAAAATAGAAATAGTAACTAGATTCTCTTAGTTGTTGTTTCCAAAGACATAGCTACAACCTTGGTGTTGGATCGTGCTGTATTACAAATAGCCAAAACATTTTCTGCATCACCAACAAACTCAGGGGGAGCTTGATATATCTGTTTTCCTCGTAAACTACAATAAGCATATCAATAGAGATATTAATTAGATCAAACATGGATGGGTAGATACACGAACTTTTTCAATAAAATTTAAATACAAAGGAATAGTTAATATATAAAATATTTTTGATAAGTAAAGTTAATACACAAAATTTTGAAAAATAACTTGATGGGCTCGAAGGTATACAAAGGTCGTATTTGGTTTCGTCAGCAAGATCTAGTTGTTTCCGGCAAGGTCTGATTGTCACCGCATTTTACCGGAGAATTGGTGGAGACGATGACCTTGTTTGGTTCTCAATTGGTTGTTGTTCCCTATCCTGGATAAGGATAGCTGGGTGGTATTTGGTTAGTTTGCTGGTTCTCGGCCGGTTCAGATGGTTTTCGTTCGGTCCGGTACATATTTCAGCCGGTTCAATGGTTCTCATCCGGTTCATTGTCTTTCCTGACCGGCTCAGTGGTTTTCTGACCAGTTAAGTGGTTTTCTTTCTGGCTCAATCCACTCTTTGGCCGGTTCTTGCTATTTCTTAAATGGTTTAGATGGTTTTTCAACCAATTCAATTGTTTTTCGGCCCATTCAAGTTGTTTCTTAATCGTGGTTTATCGCTCGATTGGATTACATGGAGATGGAGCAACCATCAGGTTTGTTGCTCCAGGAGAGTACTAGAGAAATTTACAAGTTGTCGTTGTTGGTTTCTCCAAATGTTATTGGTGGTATTCATGATAAAGAGTTTCTTTTTAATCTCCCTTGAGCCCAAATGCTTTTTGTATTAGAGCTATTTAGTTGGATGTCTGAAACTCACAAAATGGGATAAAGAGTGAAGTGACTTCCCATAGTGAGAATCCAACTCTCCACACGAGGCTCAAGATGTTGGGAGACTTACGAGAGATTTTGTGGTTGTCCTACAAGAAGTTGAAAGGGTCATTCAGAAGATATCATCTAGACACCATATGTGAAGACAGGATAACACTAGCAAATATCTTGACAAATGGAGTGTCTAGCAGTGTTTTTCATTCAACCTTATGCAAGTTGAGCATGCGAGGCATCTATGACTCAGCTTAAGGGGGAGTGTTGAAGATGAAAATATTCTCTCCATGATTTCTCTTATCGATTTGATTTGATTATGTTTTTATTCCGAGTGTAATGGCTTTCCATTGTAAGATTTGTATTCTCTCCTACTTAAACCTATGTAAAACGTATTGAAATATCATTGAATTTAGAATATTTCTCTTCTTTTACTTTTCTACTCAACTTAGCTCAACAAACCTTTTTTTTTATATAAATAATTCATATCATATCAATAAAAGTGATAGGGGCGCAACCCTAGTACACAAAAAGTATATAAAGAAAAGCCCCACTAAAGGCAAAAAGAAATACTAAATTCTGCAAAATGCAGAAAACTAGGTAAAAGAGAAATATGAAATGCCACAGTCCAAGCAAAAGCTCAACAAACTTATACTTCTCAAACTGCTATTAATCTTAATCAACATGCAGATCGCCTTGCTCCATGTTTCCAAGCCAGTTTTAAAAGAAATTATGAAACGAATCACATGCTTTATACTTGGAGATCTCAGCCAAAATATTAAGCGCATACACCTTATTGCTTTCCTGCTCTCACCAGCTCTTGTTGTTCTATGTCTCTGAATGGTTTTTTGCAGAAGGCATTTCTAATATATTAGAAGAAAATTCCGTAAAGAACCACATGCTTTTCACTTGGAAGTAGCTTCTTTCAGTCCAAGGTTTTCAATGTTTTATGCCATGTTTCCATCTTTTTCAGATATCTCAAATTTATGTTAAGATATGATATGGTCATGCTAATCATCATTCAATTAGGGAAAGTTAGCAAGTGAACCTGATATACTGCTTATAAGATTTAGAGATAGGGCTCTCGAGTACATAGAGGAAAGGCCCAACTAAGCATAAGTATCGGCGCTGCCATACAGCTTCCCTATTTCCCACACCCTATCACATTAAAACAGAAGAGAAAAATGAGGCAATATTAGAAGATAGCACCATGTTAAGATACCAAACTACTCAGGGAAAGGGGTTTTTCGCATGGGGGGGGGGGGGGGGGGGGGGAAGATACCTTCCAAGTAAGAAGGGACAACCACCCTTCAAAGTCAGCTTGATTCCAAGGGCGTAGGAAATCTGAGTCCGAGTCCTCAACATCCTTCCCCTGAAAGATCTTCACTACTTGCATCAATCGATGATACCGAGCTGGAGAAAAGTGAAACCCCAATGATGGTAGCCGTACAGCAAGTCTTGTTGAGGGATAGGATGGGCTCTCTACTCGAATCTTGACATCAAAATAAATTAATTTTCAATAGCATGAGATCTCAACAGAACATTAACAAAATGAATGTCAAAATATTAATTAAATTGACTTTTTTCTATTAACTTAAACTTTTTGGATACATGTGTGATTAACATAGTATTAAGGCAAAGGTATTGAGTTCGAACATTGACTCCATAATTTACCCCCTCATTTTGTAAAAGTATTCTACTTGTTGGGTGAGAGGGAGTTTAAACCCACACATAATGGAGGTATTAGAATATTAATTAAATGATTAAATTCATCATTTCCTATCAACTTAAGTTTTTGGGATAAGTGGTAATTTAACAACTAAAACTATAAAGACAAAAACTTAAAGAAACTGTTGAGTATTACCTGTTGAAGCTTCAAAATTACACCACACTTATCAATTATGGGCAAGAAACTAACACCACTTATGTCTGCAGAAACAGCATACTTATTGGAATGATTTTGGCTCCAATGGTAGTCGCCATCAACCAAAAAGGCAGATACGTCACTCAAAACCAAATCAAACTGCAAATACATATTGACCTCCTCAGGTGATCCAGCTTCATAGTCATCCTGCTTACATTTCACGAACTCTATATAAATTTCAGCTTAAACTGATTCAAACAGAAATAATTAAGAATCCATATTGTGCATTAACCTGTGTACGAATCAACAAATTTCCCAAATCAATCAGAAGTTTTGTTGAATGGGAATTGTCAGGACGAAAATCAGTAGGAACGGTAATTTTGGGAGCCGCAATATCCAAGTCCAACAAAAACCTTCCAGCAGATAAATATCAAATGTGTTAAATAAATACAGCATGCCAAAAATTGCCGTCAATTTGCACAAACAATGATATACACGCATTATAAATTAGTTGGGAAAAGAATAACATGAAAATTCAAAAACGCCAAAAACCAACACCATAGAAGAAAAGGAAAGTACAGAAAAAAAGAAGCAAACTTCTATTCAACAACATCTACATGTATGCTTCCAATCCATAAGACGTCTGTAGTCTTTACAGAATCAAGTTTGCTAAGATGACATCAAACCAATTAACATTATCTCATATCTGTTTAACCTCCAACGAGTGGCTAACAATTAAATCACTTGCCAAGGCCTTCCATTATGATCTCAAGACTCATTCATCAAAAAAAATTATGATCTCAAGACACTAGAAGAAAGATCATAAGATGATAAAACATTCCAAATTCTAGGTCCAAAAGCCCCAGGGTAACACTAGCACCAATAAAATTTCATGACTAACGTGATCCTCCCAAGGTCACTAGTTAAAAGTTAAAACAAAGTAACAAACACCTGGCGTGATCCTTCAGTGCGCGGTTCACTTGTTGCTGAGCAGTGCGTTTGACACCATCAATTGTCATCTAGGAAAGAATAAAGGAGACCATTAGCACACCATTGTTGAAATGAAGCATGCTTACCATACTTGATGAAACAGAATAAGCACATCTGCACTTTATTTGGGATTTAGACAAACTAAATATAAGTGATGGTGCAGCAAATACAATTGCAGACTCCTACTAAAGTAGACCAATTTTGGACCTACATGAACATGCAGGTTGTTTTGATCCTCCTGGTGTCATAACAATATTTTCTGCTCTCCGCATCGTATTACAAATTCATTAAGTACACATAATGGCACTAGCTATGAGAATTAATCCAGGGTATTCAGAACACTGAAGTATTCCCAATATATAGCGGGAAGGTGAATTTATGGCATGATGTGTGATGTGGGAATCAACTATTGAAGATATCTTATCTGGACTTATTCAGTATTACACGTAGTAAGGATGCATGGGTGGTAGATAATTTTTTTTTTTTTGATAAGTAAGATTTTATTAAAAAGGAAAAAAGCTCCTACATACACCTGGAGTATATACAAGGAACTACAAAAAAGGCTCAAACCCAAAACAACAAGACACCCCTACAAAGATCCCAAACCCAACACAACAAGCCACCCCTAAACCCGCAAACACGCCCTGTTTTTAATCCGGGTGGTAGATAATATGCAGTTACGAGATGGAAATATTCATTGGAATGTAATTTTTACTAGACCCGTACAGGATTGGGAGATGGATGTGGTCTTTTCTAATACATCTCAGAATAAGGCAAGGAGATGTGGAGAGAATATGTCGGATTCCTTCCAAAAGGCGCAAGTTTGAAGTGAAGCCATTTTCTCATGTGTTAATCAATACTACTGGATCTTTTTTTCCTTGGAAGAGTATTTGGAGAGTTAAGGCTCCTTTGAGAGTAGCGTTTTTTGTGTAGACAGCAGCATTAGAGTAAATATTGACTTTAGATTAACTTGAGAAATTTGAAATGGTGTAGTGTTGTATGTGAAAGAAGATTGAGGAGTCCATTGATCACCTTATGATTCATTGTGAAGTTGTAAGAGATTTATGGATCTCACTTTTCAAACTGTTTAGTGTTGATTGGGTTATGCCTAGAAAGATGAGAGAGTTGTTGGTGAGTTGGAGAGGTTAGATAGGGCTTAGTAACATTTTAGAAGTCTAGAGATTGGCTCTGTTGTGTTTAATATGGTGTATTTAGAGAGAGCAAAATGCTCAGAGCTTTGAAGATATAAAGACTTCGGTGGTAGTGCTGAAAAGGATTATGTTCAACATTTTATACACTTAGATATCAGCACATCAAAGCTTTCTTTTTTCTAGTTTTTCAGATTTTTTGCACTTTGTTAATCTTTTTCTCTTAATTAGGGTGTTATCTTATATGCTTCATGTGTACTACAGTTGTGCCCTTTTACGCTTTTTAATGAGATTGAATTACTTAATAAAAAAAATCTAAAATGAATAACCAATGCATTTCAGCAATGATTATGCTCAATTCCAGCAAGCCTGGGTAGTACTTAGAAGTAACTCCGAACAATACTATCAGAGGATCAGCAAAGATAAAACAAACCTGCACAGCAGCTGCAGTTTCCAATGCTATTGTCTGACTAACAGCAGTATTACTCTCAAAAAATTTGATAATTTGTTCAATGGAGTCCTTCAGATACTGGCCAAAAGACTTGTAATCAGTAAACGACCAAAAACTTGTGGTAAGAACAATCAGAGAATAAGAGAATAGTAGCATACAGTCATGTAACATGGAGAAGCTTTAGCAACCATGCTCCAGTCCACCTTACTATTGAATGGCTTATAGCAGAAGACACCAACTAATGAATCATAAGTAGTAGCACTCTGCAAGGAGGTGGGAGAAGATTCAGGTGACACCGCTACTGTAGTTCAACTAAGCAACCAGATTTTCGGGAGAACTAGAGCAATCTCAAACATACACAAAGAGAGATGAAATTCAAACCTCGGCAAGGAGACCACTTGGGGATGACAACCGATATGACCCTAGTTTCACGTCAAAAACTTTTGTCTCTGGATAAAGCTTTATGGAGCAATCAAGGCCTTCACATGATAATTCAGCAAGACAATCCAGGGCCTCATCAAGAAGCTTTGTAGCATTATGTTCCATGTGAACCTCCAAGAAGGTATGAAGAGCATCCAACTTGTCATTAAGGATAAATGACTGCCCTTCTTCACCTTCCTTATACCCAATAATTTTATTCAACTGTTGCCAGTCTTCCTCACCGAATTTAAATGATTCAGCCTCACCTTTAAAAGATTGGTCGTTCCTGGAAGAGTATATGCATATAGGCAATCACCATTATACTCTAAAGCATCACCAGATAAGAAGACGTGGGGAAGTATGACAAGAAGACTGGCAAGTATTGAGAAAACCAGTTTCAAGCTAAAAATACTCACCATCCAAATGACCACCAAGATTTCTTTTCTTTCTGTTTCTTCATGTAAATGTCCGACTCTATTGTTTGCTCCACAAATCTGTGAGCCAACATCCTGTATGAAACCAAGATTAAAAAATGGTAACTTGAAAACAGAGGTTAGCAAATTAAATCAGTATTGTAGGCAAAGTTTTGAATTCAATAAGTATATGCATGTATGCATGCAAGCGTGTTTTGATGTTCACAAGCACGTAAATGCATGTGGTATGGATGTGCGGATCTTAGGAAATGGTATGGTGTCAAGGAAACTGCCTAGAACATATGAAATGTAAAGATGCATACATGCATATTCATACGTACTTCTTGTATTCTATTACCTTTGACTCCTAATATAGAAACAAATAGTATTATTCCACATGTTATTTGCCAAAAAAAAAAAGTAACTATCTAGGAAGTATGCAATGTATGTATTCTTGTTTTCTATTACTTCTTTGACACTTGAAATAAGGAAAATACAGTTAATTGGAAAAGAAATATAAACATAAGAGGAAGGGAATGAAGACCACAAATTAAGATTGTCAACAGGGAAATTCATGGAGCTTGCTATGTGGAAGCAAAAATAGGGATCAACATGCAATGGCACTTCTCGTAATCTAATTAGCAAGGTATCCAGATCCAATGGCCGAGTACCATTGTACTAATGCTGGAGATTCTAGAAGCAAGTCCTAAGAGACACATGAGTTTGGAGAGGATTGAGCCAAGCTTAGTAGCTTACCTATTGGTGAGCCTAGTCTACGGCTACAAAATAATTAAGGTCAAATTGATGGGCCCAGTAATATAACAGTAAATTATCACACTTTTAATCACATATAAAAAGAGTCTTTTATACATATTCACTAATATCATAAGATAACATGGATACATTTATGGCCAGAAAATATACCTCCACTGAAGTATGAGTTCAATATCAAGTCCACGATCTAATTCCTCAATTTCTTTGTTGTCATCAACTACAGCCCGGCTGAGGTCAGACTTGAGCAGTGAAGCATATATAGATATATATCTCTTCCGCAAGCTTGCGAACCTCAGAACCTGCTCCCATGACAATTTACCGCTGTGACAACACAATATTCTTAGAAAATATAAAAAGAAACCCAAAGTCCATTTCCAAACATGTCTATATTAAAAAGTAAAAATTGCTCCACTACTCCAACCATAAGCCCTCCCAACCCACCCCCCACCCCCCCAAAAAAAAATAATAATAATAATCCAACAGACAACAAGGATACATCTTGCGAGACATTTCTTTTTTGACTTTATGAATGTAATAAGTATATCATATAGGGGTATACCCATGAGCTTGGTTTCTCTCTCAAATATATATAGGTTATTATTGTGTTGTGGATCTTTAATGTTTGGTGATATTTGAAGAAAGCCCCTTATCTCAGTATACTGTATAGGAAAAATAGACATATCTGGATGGAAGGTTTTACTGATGTAGATTGGGTGGGATCTCCCTCAAATAGGAGATCCACTACAAGTATTATAGATTATTGGGAGGAAATCATGTCACGAAGAAGTAAAAAACAAACTGCTAGTGAACTAACATGGTTGCAACATTTCTCTTAGGAGATCGGTTTTTCAGCTCCTACTCCTATTCCTCAGTTTTGTAATAATCAAGCTGTTCTGCACAATGCTTCAAATCCCGTGTTCCATGAAAAAGCCAAGCATATCGAGGTTAACGGACATTTCATCTAGGACAAGATACTGAGTGGAGACATATCTACACAATTTGCTAAGTCTAATGATCAACTTGCTGATATGTTGACAAAGTCCTTATGTCAAAAAGCACAAAAACCCATGTATACAGGAAAAACAACTAACTAGAAAGAGAGAACAAGTCAAGAAAATCATAAAAACCAAGCAAATTAAGATCTAAAGCAGTTGCACAATGGTAAAGAGTTTTGAAAAAGAAATACTTAAGTTCCGGCACCGTCCTCTCATTGTCTTCAAAACTTCTATCATTTCTTTTCCTCCAAAAACACCACGAAAGGCAGGATGGAACCTTCTTCCACACATATGTGCTTTGAGGACAGCCTTCCAACCCTCTCCAACAAGAAACAAAGTCTACTACTCTCTTAGGCATGACCCAAGCTAACCCAACACGATTGAAAATACCACTCCACAAGACACTAACGATCTCACAATTGAGATAAAGATGATCTACAGACTCCTTACTCTTTTTACACATACAACATCAGTCAACCACAATAACATGTTGTTCCTTGAGTTATCCATGGTGAGGAACTTCCCTAGGATGACTGTCCAGGCAAAAAATGCTGCTCTCAAGGAGACCTTTTTTGCCAAATACTCTTCCAAGAAAAAATGGTGCTATCATGAGGTACAAGAAAGTTATAGAATGATCTAACGTGGATCCCAACAAAGTTTATCTTCATCTCCCTGCCTCAATCTAAAGGAGTAGAACAAGTTAAAAAACGAAGCACAGATATCCACCTCCCAACCATGAGCATCTCTTATAAAGCTTTTTTTTTTTATGAATAAGAGAAAATATATTAAAGGCGCAAAAAAGGCGCAACCCTGGTACACAGGGAGTATACAAGGGACCCCCTAAGAAGGGGAAGAGAAATGTACAAGAAAATCATTAAAGCTTAAAACGACAGGAGCTAAATAAGCAAAAGTCCAAAAATACAGAGAATGGAAAAAGAATGACTTAAGCTCCTCAAACGATCTCTCTTTGTCTTCGAAGAGAGAGGAATCATTGGATAACTCCAAGTAATCTACCACGGAAGCATCCTTCATACAAGCAATACAATACAAATCCGAGAAAATATCCTTAAGGGACCTGATTTGCATACCACTTTCATGCTAGTATCTAATTTAGAGCCATATCCCACCTCAAATAAGATATGACTAGAAAACTCCTTCCAACCCCTCCTGATATTTTTCCACGTACTCACCCCATACGACCCATGAGCATCATTAGAACACCACTCGCCCCATGAGCTACCATATTTGGAATCCACTACGACTCTCCACAAGGCCTCTCTCTCATGCACATAGTACCAAAGTCATTCCCCCAAAAGAGCACAATTAAAGAGAATCAAGTTTTGGACCCCTAACCCTCCCTCAAGCAGATTGGATAGGGTGAAATTTGAACTTGTTGAAGAATTATCCCACATCACCAGTGGAGAAGATCTTAAGATGAGTTAAGCTCACGAATTTCTTTATGATATCAAAGCCTACCACAAGGAGGAATGGACCCACTACTTATCCCGTGACAAGAACCAAAAAAAATACTGGCTTGCACATGAGTGAGGGTGTTGAGAAATAGTCTCACATCGCCTGTAGACAAGGCCTTAGGCATATTTATAAGGAGTGGACAACCCTCTCCTTTTGAGCCGGTTTTATAAGATGAATTAGGCCCACGAATTTCTTCAGAACTCATCACCCAGCAAACCCCATAAGAAATCTCGTTGCAGCTTTTCTATATGATTGGCAACACCAATAGGAACGGGGAAAAAAGACAAGCAATACGTTAGCATATTGGATAGGGTGCTCTTTATTAAAGTAATCCTACCACCGTTAAACAAATACATCATCGTCCACCCGGCTAAACAGCGCTCAATCTTCTCAATAACACCATCCCAAATAGAGTTGGCAGTAAAAGGAGCTCCTAGCAAAAGGCCAAGATACTTCATAGGTAAAGAAGTCACCATGTATCCTAGAATATTAGCCAAGCCAACAACATTATTAGCATTACCCACAAGAACCAATTTTTAGTCAAGTTAAACTGGAGACAACTTCAAAGCATAAGAATAAGGCATGCAGATAGCATAGATATTCCGGGTTTTCCTCGCAAAAAAATAGGGTGTCATCTGCAAACAGAATATGGGAAACATAAAGCCCACCAAAGTTCCCAGAACCCATAGAAAAGCCTTGAAGAAAGCTCCCACCTAAAGTAGTGGATAGCAAAGCCTCCATAACAATGAAAAATAGCAAAATAGACAAAGAATTACCCTGTCTCAAAGCACGAGAGCTACAAAAGAAACCATGAGTGCCATTCACCAAAACAGAAATTTCATCAAAGAAATACAATGCACTATCTAGTTACGCCATTTCTCCCCAAAACCACTCCTCCACAGTAAGTATAATAAGAACTCCCAATTAACATGATCGTAGACCTTCTCAATATCTAATTTTCATATTACACTTGACTCACCAGATCTTATCTTACTATCCAGGCATTCATTTGCTATAAGAATGGACTCTAGGATTTGCCTACCTCTAGCAAACGCATTTCGGGACTTCAAAATAATCTTCTCTGACTTTGGCAATTGACTTGTAGACTCCACTAACTAAACTAATGTGTCGAAAATCTTTAACACCACAACCCCGAGTTTCTTCAAAATGAGCACAATGAAAGTAGTATTGAGGATTTTTTTCAAACTTGCTACTAGCATGGAACTCATGAAACACCCTCATAACTTCTTTAATCACATCCCAACAAGTTTGGAAGACAACCATAGTTAAACCATCAAGTTATCCTTGTTCATACCTCTCACCACCTCCAAAAACTCACTCTCCTCAAACAAACGCTCTAACCAAGTGGCCTCCTCCTCATCAATAAAATCAAAGGCAAGGCCATCCAACTTGAGCCGTCAACTAAATTGTTCAGTAAACAATCTATTATAAAAATGCACAATGTGCTCCCTGATCTCAAATTATTGATTTGAAGTAACTAAACCATATTTACCAATAGAGACTCAAATGGAATAAATTCTCCTATTCAAGTTAGCCAATCGATGGACAAACTTCGTGCATTTGTCCCCCTCTCTCAATCAAAGAGCCCTCAATTTTGCCCTTAACTTATTTCCTCCATTGTAGTAGCCCTCTCCAAATCACCGATAACTTTGTCTTTCTTCAACTTCTCTTCCTCACATAAGGCTCTCTCTTCCTCCAAACCATCAAGAACAAATAATTCATCCAAGAGATGCTTTTTTTATTTTTTTCCACATTACCAAATACCTGCGCATTCCAAGCTCTTAAATCAGCTTTCAAGGCTTCGAGTTTGCAAGCCAAAGTGAAGCTCGGAGAGCCTTGAAAATGATAGTATGTCCACCATTTATGCACTCTGTCCACAAAATCTTCAGCCTTTAACCACACATTTTCGAACTTGAAATATCTTTTACCGCCCTAAATGCCTCCACAATCAAGGAAAATGGGAAAATGGTATGAACAAAGTCTAGGCAACCTCTTTTGCGACAGATCCAGAAGCTGGGTATCCCAATCTAAAGAAACAATAAACCTATCAATTCTAGACCAAGAGGGCAGCTCCCGATTACTTGGAACACGTAAAAGTCCCTCCTACAAGAAGAATATCTACAAGGCCCTAGTTAAAAATAAAGTCTAAGAACTCCACCATAGTTGGACAAAGACGAGCGCCACCCGATCTTTCGCTAAGAAAACAAGTGAAATTAAAGTCTCCCCCAATGCACCATGGCAATTTCCACTAACTAATCAAGCCAGCCAATTCCTCCCATAAATACCTCTTATCACAGTCAAAGTTAGGCCCATAGAGTCATAGACACGCAAAAGCCCAAGAGAAGCCACCTTCAACATTTCTAAAATAGCAAGCCACAGTAAACCCCCCATACATTCCTCAATTTTCTCCACCACTCTCCCATCCAGAGGCCCCTCTAGAAGCTAAAAAACACCAATCCACATGAGGACATCCCCACAAACTACGCACTACACAATTGGAAATGAACTCCAGCGTAGATTCTTTTAAGCATGTAATATATGTTTTCCACTATCTGAGTAAGTTTCTGACTCTAAGGCGTTTGCCAGCTTCATTCAACCCTCTCTCATTCCAAGATAACAACTTAGGCTTCATAATAACCAAGTATTGCCCTCCCCTTAGTTCTGCCTAGACTAGAGCTACAACCTTTCGAATCATAATTGATAGAGCATGATAATCTTTTTAGTTCTTTTTTTTCTATGCTGCCTAATTTGGAACTAGAGACCAACTCCTTATAATGGCTCGCTTCAATACCTGTGGGCAAGGCCATTAACGCCTCTTCGAAAACCTCACATGATATCCCCACTTGATGCCTGATTTCCTTCACTTTCTATAAAACCCAAGCTCACGACTTAACCCCTGCACTTGTCTCATACTCTAATGAGGAGCAAGAGCTTAGCAATATGGGTTCCACCCCCAAGAACCCTTTCAAATCTAAACAAGGCGAAGATCCATCACCAAAAGAACTGCTCCTCTCCATAACATCCACAACACACCCATTTGTCCCGGGGGATACAACAACTTTCCCAAACACTCTCTCCCACTACCCACCTCCTCATAAATGCATGGAACAGAGGAAGGAGAGAATTCAAGCAGGGGAACCAACTTTCCCCCTTTAAAAATCACAACCCATTCCAAATTAAGGGGAGCTGGGATGGCTCTCAGAAAGCCCATGTTAAAAGGGTCTTCTCTACCCCTACAGAGGCTTCCATGGCCCTCAAACCATCACTTCTCAAACAAAGAGAATCATCCATCTTACCTTTGCTTGAGCCATCTTGCCGAAGCACACACAGCATCAGCCCTGACCTGCAATCCTTCCCACCAACAATCAAATCAAGAAGCCAAGAGACGATTGGGGCTAACATGTAATCTCATCACCAGCTGAATCTGGGGGAGAGGGGAAAGACGAGCTGTGACTGGTTAGCAAAAATCTTCGTCGTGCATGATTAAACCCTAACAAGCAACGTTGCATCGCCAGAGCCCTATAACATGAATTGAACACCTCCCAAACCGCCGAGGTTAACCGATGAAGCCATCGGAGATCCACTAGATAGAGAGGAGCTAATGGCCGCTTGACCCACTCCCAGACCTAAGTCTATACCCGAAGATGGCTTCTCCCCAACCTGTGTTTGTCTCACAAGTAATGCTACATACCATTTTTTTATCCTCCAAAAGTTGATATGACTTTTAAAAGCACCATTTGATCAAAATCTAATTGTGATCCATCCTAAATGCAAACGTGCGTTTAAAAGCCATATAAAGTTTGGGAGGATAAAAAGATGGTATATAGCATTACTTCTATCTCACCCACTTAAACGTGGGCTTAAGATGAAAAGAAGGTTTCAACTTGTGATGGTTTGGGCCTTTGTTTTGCTTACTCAAATGGGATTTGATCTACACTTTTGGGCTATGAACATATGCATTTGGTTTTGAAGTGGAAAGGGCATGCACTACATAGAGCCCACAACACCCTCTACTGAAACCCGATCCACAACGACAATTGATTTTGAAACGGTACGGGCTGGGGTAGATGAACTAGGCTTCTCCTTTACAAAATCGACTTTATCCGCTATTTTAAAATCCTTCGACCCCACAGAAAGCAGGCCCTCATCCACTTTTGCTAAACCAGGTCCACTTCCCCTCAAAGATCCTCCAACTTTCTTCTGAAACTACTAAGGGCCTCTATTAAATATGGAACATTCTCTCGACCTACCACGTCTCTAGCTTCAGCAGGAAAACAGGGAGTGGGTACTACAATGTTGCAACCACGATCACTGTCCTTCTGTACCTTTGAAGGTACAGCCATAGCTGTCTTTGCATGGCCCAAAGGAACCACCATGCTTTTGCCCTTGGGAACCCACAGCCCCCAACACCCCTGGCACCAAATTGCCCCCATGTTAGCCTCGCTCTGCCTAACACCTCCACATAGGATCTCCTATCCGCACCTTACACTCAAGCCTGACCTAGTGACTCCGAAGGAGTGCCACCCACACCATAAGCCAACAAGCCACCATTGGGTCGGTGAGGAAAAGAAACTCCCCTCCCCCACCAAAAAGAAAGTCAAGAAAAGTCCTCGCCTTTCTCAGCTTAGTAGCACAACTTCTCCAGCAGCTTCTGTCGTGTCCCTCTAGAAATATAATGAAACCTCGCCGACCACCACCCCCGTACTCCGCCACCACCAAATACCGTCATATCAGACCACCACGCAACCACCCAAACTCCAGCAAGCAAAAAAACAAAACGAAGAAAAGACACTAGCACAAAGGGAAGGCGGGACCTTCCTACACACGCCGCCAAGAGAGAGAGTTAGTAACTGATCACAGCAATCAAGAAAAAGAACTAGGAGGTTGAAGCTTCTTTATATATGTAAAAATCTCCAAATTGATAGGATTGAAGATTTTTTATCCCCTTTTCTTGTCAAGTATAGAGGTTGAATGTTCATCAGCAAGGTTTTTTCCCTTGATAAGCTAACAAATTATTGCCTTTTATAACTACATAGGACAGTGACATCTTGCATGCCTTAAATATAAAGAGACAAAACAACAAAATCAATTAGTCTAGATACCTCGCCTTCTTCATCTGGTCAGAAATGACTTTGTAAGCATACTTCCACCAAGACCTCGGATCAGATTTCACAGAGACATTCGGACGGTAATGGGCATATTTCAACCGTTGGTTAAAGGCAGCAAAGTTATCAGCTAATTTCAAAATATCCCTGTACCCATTCTGCAAAACAATAATACCCAACTTATTCGGACCAATTAATATCTACAACTGCCATCACAAAGCATGAAGTGGAAAAATAAAAATGAACCTTCGATAGACAGAGTGTCACATCATCCAAGTTTACTGCTGCTTTCTGCAAAGGTTGAGTGCTTTCAGCATATTCATTTTGCCGCACCTTTGTGTACATCGCATTCCCAGAAACCGGTTGCAGAATGTAATTGTGCTTTTTCACAAGACTATCAGCTGGTTTGCCATTCTTAGTACCAAATCTGAATATCTGAATCTCATGGTAAACCATACAAGTATGACTAGATGGGCTGCAAAAGAGTAAACCATAATATATATGTACCATATCAAAGAGACTGAAGGGCATACCTGAAGCCACTCTGAAGGAAGCAAATCCTCCCATGGTTTGTCCAAATGCCATGGAACAATATCAGAATCCAAATAAAGTGCAAGACGATCAAGTTCAACAGACTGTAAAACGATGAGGAATGAAAGAGTAAGACAGCAAAAAAGACAAATATGGAGCCACAAACCCAACTTTTATTCCTCACGGGGAAAAATGCTTTCTTTTGGTCAATTTCTCTTAGCTACCTTTTGGAAGAGATTCATCGGTAATGAATGCATGCTTGCAATCAGCTCTTTAGGTTTTCAAAACATTAAAATCAAGGTTACAATAATTTATAATAATATGCTAATAAAAGAAGCTTTCTTATTCTGCTACAAAAAATTAGAAGAGCATTTAAATTAGTGGAAAAATATCCCACGGCCTTGTACCCCCACACACTAAAGCACATATATACAAAGAAAAACATGATTCCAAAACTTTTCCACCAGTCAAAAAAATTTTGAGGAAAAAAATAGGAACCTTCTGGATACGGTCTAGCGCGCCCCCAGTAACAAAAGTCTCCTTCCCGTTATCATCAACTGTCACAGCTGAGAGCTTCTCCAAGGTTATGCCAGCTGCAAATGGGTGGCCCGGATTGCTACAAAATGGAAGTTAAGGATTCAACATGGGTCAGTAAGAAATGATATATCAATACTCTGTCTTTTATCTTCTTTTTCTTTTCTTTTTTTACCTCTCAAGATCTTCATATCTAATGTGAATATTTGAAATCAAAAGCTTCAAGTTTCCAATTATAGTGCCGATCAATGATCCCACCCATGACTTGTTCTGTAAGGACAAAAACAAAAAAGCACAAGGCATGTTAAAATTTGAGCCCAAGTGAATGTCCATGAGAGACAGTTTAGTTAAAGCAGATTTAAATCAGGATTGAACAAGCAAATAGGACTTTGAGGAACAGAAGTACTAAGTAGATAAGAACATAATAATTCAAATCAAATGAACCTCGCCTGATCGGCTATGAGCTCTATACCGTTAAAAGAATAATTTAATGATTAAATCAATAATTTCCTATAAGCTAAAACCTTTGGGATGGTGATTTAACATAGCATCAAAGCAAAGGTTCTGAGTTCGAACATTGTCTGGATTATTCACATCTCATTTTAATTAAATATTCAACGTGTTGAGCCTCATTTATTCAGAAAAAGTTTGAGCTCAAACGTGTGAGGAATATTAGAAGATTAATGAAATGATTAAATCAATTATTTCCTATAAGCTTAAGCTTTGAGGATAATTAATTATTTAACATATACCATTTACATAGTAGTACAACAGCAACAAGATTTCAAACCAGGAGGGACCTGAAGAAAAAGGATTAGGTAAGCAAAAACAATGTAAGGCTATAACAGTTTGGTGTTGGTGGCATTGACATAATTCTTGTCCATATAAAGTGCCACAATTTTTACTTTTTTATTGATGCTATAAAAATATTCAAAATAAGTCTTCACTATACACACATTCATGCATGCACATGTTTATTTTTTCTTATAAATAATTCATTTCATTAGAATACACATAGGGGCGCAACCCTAGTACACAAGATGTATACAAAGATAGTCCCCACTAAAGGCCAAAAGAAGAACAAAAATCCACATAGTCAAAAAAGTTAGAAAAATCAGAAATATTATATGCCCCTGTCCAATTAAAGAAAGGTTTGACCAAAATGTTCTTGAGCTCTTCCTTCAACTTCTCACAATTTTCAAAACATCTTGCATTCCACTCTCTCCATATGGTCCATATTAAGAACAACGGAGTTATCCTTCACACAAGCTAGAACTAAACGACTACCCACCTAATCGCACCAACAATCTAACAGTATCAACCTTTCAGGCATAACCCATTGGACTCCAAAAAGTGTAAGGATCGCACTCCATAAGTCTCTTGCCACTTGGCAATGAAAAAGAAGATGATATATAGATTCTCCACTCCTCTTACACATACAACACCATTCCACCACTATTACTCTTCTCTTCCTCAAATTATCCAAAGTCAGAATTTTACAAAAAGCCGTCATCCATCCAAAAAAAAAAACACCCTTACTCTCAAAGGTACTATAACTTTCCAGATACTCCTCCAAAGAAAAGAAGAACCCACCAAAGTAGATAACTTGTGGAAAAATGACGGCACCTCAAACTTCTTCCTTTTTGAAAGAATCTACCAAATACAATCCTCCCCACCTTGTCTCCGTCTAAGAGAATACAACACCCCAAAAAATGCAAGCACCACATCTACCTCTCAATCCTATACAACTTGTAAGAAAGATACATTCCACTAAACAACACCATTAGAAACCTGCATATTATCCCACACCTCCTTACATCACGCAATACAAAATCACTCCGGCAAGGGTTCCTCCAATGGGTGATCCCCACACCAAACATCATGCCAGAATCCAATCTTAGAACCATCTCCCACTTCAAATCTAATAAATCTCGAGAAAGCTCCTCACCCCCTCCTAATATGTTTCTACACTCCAACGCCAAAAGGCCCCTCAACTTCCTTAGTATACCAACCTCCGTTCAAACAACCATATTTTGCTTCCACTACCAAACGCCATAACGCGTCCCTTTCCATAGCAAACTGCCACAACCATTTACCCAACAATGCTTGATTAAACTTATTCAAGTTTTTAATCCCCAAACCACCATACTGCATCAGAGAACAAATCTTTGACCATTTAACTAGATAGAATTTAAATTCCTCATTGATACCACCCCATATAAAATCTCTTTGAAGTTTCTCTATCCTATTCACCACATCCAAAGGAATAGGAAACAAAGATAAATCATATGTGGGTAAATTAACCAAAGTACTTTTGATAAACATCATCCTCACTCCCTTCGACAAATATAGCCTCATCCAACCTCTCCATTTTTTCGACAATACCATTCCATATAGAAGTTGACTTGTATGGCACCACCAACAGAAGACCCAAATATTTCATTGGTAACCGAGCCGCCCTACACCCAAAAATACTTGTCAATCTTTCTATATCATCCACCTCACCAATTGGAATGATCTCTGACTTCGACAAATTAATCTTTTAACCCTGATATCACTTCAAAACATTAAAAAATAAATAAATAAAAGACATCTCAAATTACAAAGATGTTCACCATTTGCCTCGCAAAAGATCAAAGTATCATCTGCAAACAACAAATGCAACACAACCATTCCTACATTATTTCTCAAACCCACTAAAAAACCATCTACAAGACCCCTGTCTATTGTGGCTACCATCATCTTACTTAGAGTCTCCATAACCACTACAAAAAGCAAAGGGGATAGCAGATCCCCTTGTCTTAAGCCCCGAGTGCCACTAAAGAAACCATAAGGAGCTCCATTTATCAAAATAGAATAACAAACCATAGTAATACAAAAGGCTATCCAAGCTCTCCATTTCCCCCCCAAAGCCACTTCTTTGCAACAAATATAACAAAAACTCTAAATTCACAGGATCATATGCCTTTTCTAGATCCAATTTGCATAGTAAGCCTGGTACCCCAAATTTGAGTTGACTATCAATACACCCGTTCGCAATCAAAACGAAATCCAAAATCTGTCTCCACTTAATAAACACATTCTGTGAATTTGATATCTTCTCACTAGAACCTTAGATATTATTTTGTACACAGCACCCACTAGATTGATGGGGCGAAAGTCGTTAATATCAACCACACCAAGTTTCTTTGGGCTAAGAGATATGAACATTGCATTAATACTTTTTCTCAAAACTCCCTTTGCTATGAAATTCTCTAGCCATAATATCCTCTTTAAGAACTTCCCAACATGTTTTAAAAAAAATAACCCAAAGGAAAACCATCGGGCCCCGAGGCCTTGTCACCATTCAAAGCTTTAACCTCCTCAAAGACCTCACTCTCCTCAAAGTCTCTTTCCAACGAAGAACCCTCCTCTTCACCAATGGAGTTACAAGAGAGTCCATATGGCTTTGGCCACCAATTACACTGTTCTGAATACAATTGTGTCTAAAATTGTACTATATGCTCTCTTATTACTATAGCATCTGAAGACAAGGACCCATCAACAGTTAAAGAGTCGACAATATTATTTCTTCTATTTGAATTCGCCACCCTACGAAAAAAAACTGTATTCTTATCACCCTCTCTCAACCAAAGAGCCCTAGACTTCTATATCCAGCTTACTTCTGCACACAACCACCTCTCCAACTCCCTAGAAAAATCATCATTTCTCACCCTTTCCTCCTCAATCAACGTTCTCCCTTTCCCAATGACATCAATCTCTTGAATACCATCCAATAAAGCCTTTTTCCGCCTCCCTACATCCCCAAAAATTTCTTCATTCCATTTTCACAAGTTAACTTTCAAAGCTTTCAGTTTTCATGCCAACACGTAACTAAGACAGCCATGAAACTGATAAGACTTCCACCATAATTTCACTGTTTTTTTATAAGTAATGTCAAATCTCATAAAAATAAAAAAGCGTGAGGGGGGAGTATACAATCGTCTCTGGCAAGGGGTCACCTTCGGTGGGGTTTCTTAAGCCGTGCTCTTTTGGTGGTGGTGGTGGTGGTGGGGGGGGGAAGCTTGGAGAGGAGGATGTTATTTGTCGGTCTCCCTTGCCAGAGACCATCTTAGAGGTGGGGGAATCTTCGAAGATGAGTGATTTGCTTAGGGCTGTGGATGGAAAGTTTGGAGTTGTGGGGGTTGACAGCTACTCCGAGGTAGTGGTTAGTAGGATGGGGATCGCTCCAACTCTGGGACTTACTTTTGTGGGAAATGAGAAAAAGTTTTTGGATCTGTTGAGTGTCATTGAAGAGGGACAACATCAGGATGATAGGTGCTGTTTTGAAACTGAATGGGTGGAGGGACAAGAGAAATTTGGAATGCTCTATCAATTTTGATGTTGAAGGCAATGGGTTTAGCCGGGGTAGAAACAGGGCGTGTTTGCGAGTTTAGGATTGCTTTGTAGTGGTTGAGTTTCTTTTGTAGGTGTTTTGGGTTCTTCTTTTGTTAGGTTTTACTTTTTATTTTGTGGTCCTTGTGTATACTCCCTGTGTACGTAGGGGCGTCTTTCGCTTTTTTAATAAAATTTGCTTCTTACCTATCAAAAAAAAGTATACAAAGAGAACATTTAGAAAGAGAAAACAAAAAGGAAGCAAAGACCCTCAAAAATTCAAAATAACACCCATAGCGTACCCCCACCATTACCCTTGAGACCCACCACAACTACAAGAAACACCCCCAACAACACAACCCGAAACCTCAAAATACTGACATAGCCCTCTTCCCTTTGCCACGGTTAGAGCCTTCAAAATTAATAGAACATTCCAAATTTTTGAGTTCCCTTTTGCCTTTTGTGCCACATTTGGAAACAGTAGCCAAGACCTCTTGACAATGTTCCTCATCAAGGCATGCCAAGAGACCTAGAAACTATTTCCCATCACCTCCACAAGAAATCCCCAATAAAGGGCCAATCTCCATCGCACATTTCACAATCTCGGATTCCTCTACGTGCTGAACCCTGAACTCCCCCTCAAGTTGAACCCCATGCTGACCAAGGACTACCAAATCTATCAGAGGAGACTGTTCAACCGACAAGACCTAGGGACAAACCAAGCCCATCGCTTCCGACGAAGGCTAAACCGGCAAAGGCAAACAGCCACGAATCATAACAGAGAAACTTAACCTAAGAAACCCCCTCCAGAGAAAACCCCTTGCCAAAGGAACTCAATTTGCCAGGACGTGGGCAACCTCCTATGAGGTCTGTGCTACGATCTTACCAGATGGAGAAGATGATGCAAACCCAACGAAACGAAGCACAACAGGCGGAGCACTAATCACCGACACTGCCTTGGCGATTAGACTATCATCCAACTTCGATAACCTATTGGCCTTGGATTTACGGTTGTAGAACTTCAAGGGCTTAGGTGCCGAACACTGCCTCAGCGAAATTTGTTCACCGAGACCGGGGCAACCTCCTACGAGGTCTATGCTACGATCTTACCAAATGGAGAAGATGACGCAAACCCAACAAACCGAAGCACAACAAGCGGAGCACTGATCACCGACATTGCCTCGGCGATTAGACTATCATCCAACTTCGATAACCTACTGGCCTTGGATTTATGGTTGTAGAACTTCAAGGGCTTAGGTGCCGAACACTACCTGGGCAAAATCTGTGCAACCTCGGGCAAAAACTTGGCTACTGCCGACGAAACTTCCAGCCTTGGAGGGAGCAAATGGAACCACTAGCTTCACCTGGGCATGTCGTACTAAACCCAACCTATCAAACATCTTTAGACGCGGACACCAAAAGTAGAACCACCTCTGGCGAAGCAACCAGGATCAAAACCACCTCCAACGAAGCAGAAATGAGGTTAGGAAAGCTCAGGGCCCCGCAACCCACATCCAAACCCTAAAAAGACCCGACCTTGGAAGATTGGATCTTGGGCTTGTGTTCAGACCCATGATCCATGACTAAACCCAGCCTCTTAGAATGGGCTTGGGCTTGCGCACTAGTTTCATAGCCCTTAACTTCACCCTCTTCTTGGGCTTGGGCTTAGGCTTGGGCTTCAAAATAGTGGTGTTTTTAGTTAAAACCCAATCTTTAGAGCCTAACCCAAACAAGTCCAACCCTTCATACACACATTGTAAGGCCCACCACTCCACCTCCCCTTTTAATTGTTAAAGCTTAACCTTCCACGCCCAAAACAAACCTATCTTATCACTCTTTCCACGTTGGACAGCCTCGTCAGAATCTGAAGCACCAAAAGGGAAAGAAGCATTAGCAGAACCTCAAGCATTGCCTTCTTCCACCGTAATTTCACTTGATCCACAAATCCCTCATATTTCAGCCACATATTTTCAAACTTGAAGGATCCACTACTTCTATTCGTCACCCCACAATCGAGCATTAGAAGGAAATAATTCGACAAAAGTCTAGGAAGTCACATTTGAACTACATTAGGAAATTGTTCTTCCCACTCGAGAGAATAAAAATCTATTAATTCTTGACCAACATTGCTCATCCTGATTATTACACCAAGTGAACTTACCACCCCCCATGAGAATGTCCATGAGCCCCTGATCGAAAATGAAGTCTGAAAACTCCCTTATAGATGATGAATAACGGTTATCTCCTGATCTTTCACTTGGATATCGAATAGAATTTAAAATCTCCTCCAATGCACCATGGCTTTTCCCACTAACTAATTATTCCAACCAATTCATTTTTTTTTATAATAATGACCACGACAAAAAAATTTTGTGTGATGAATTGGTTGGAATTGGAGTTGGAAAATTATTCCAACCAATTCATCACACAAAAATTTTTTGTCATGGTCATTATTATGCCATACACACCTACAAATGCCCATTCAAAACTATCACTGACACACCGAAAAGAACACACAATGATAAATCTCCTCACACAATCCTCCATCTTTTCCACCACCCTTTTATCCCACATTAGCAAAATTCCTCCGGAAGCCCCTCTCAACCATAAAAAGCACCAATCCACATGAACACACCCCCACAAACTTTGTACCACCTCCCTATTAATGAACTGAAGTTTAGTTTCCTACAATATCCGAATTCCACTCCCTAATAAGTCCCTTCATCCTCATCCTCTTCTCCTCCACATTTAGCCCCCTCACATTCCAAGATAAAATCTTAGGCTTCATTAATCATGCGGATTCCCTTCCCCTTTCCTTTATCTCTGTTTGATGGCCCTCCCTTTACACCATAATTGATAGAACATGCCAATTGCTTTAATGCTCTTTTCCGTCTGGAATCTGTCTTGGTGGAAACATATGAAGCACTAGCCATACTACTCTTCTTCCGATTTGCTTCAATAGCTGTTAATATCGCCAAAATCTGCTCCTCAAGCACCTCATACAACAATCCCACAATATGGCAGAAATTTTTCACCCTCTTGACTACCCAGTCACACGATACTATCTAAGTCAGTTCCTGTCCCTCTATAACAGCCACCAGATGGACATCCAGTGGTTCTATCTCCATCACTTCATCAACTCTGTAAGGCACCATATCCAAGCCAACAAAATGATTTTCCCCATCAGCTATAAACGAACATGATCCACTCTCAACACAATCTATATTTTCGGTCTGAATTTCCTTATTGTCTTCTGCCATACCTTTTCCCAAGAAAACATCAGAGTTCTTAGAAACACCCCGCAAAGACAGCACACACATACACACACCTTCTTTTTTTATAAGGAGACGCACATACTTATACACCAAAAAATATATGGCTATGTATGCGCATATGATATAAGTTTGAGTCGTTTCACTGTTAACATATTACGAGTGCTTCAATTGACAATTCCTGCTTCCACTAAACTTTTTCTTCTTATATAATCATCCTTCCACTAATCATAACAAATCCTTTTCAGAGTTGTGAAGTGTTGGGATAGCTGGATAAGAAGGGGAACATGTTTTGGTATCTGGTGATATATCCGACAAATATGTACGTTCTTGCATACTAACATATATGCATGGGTACTATAGATACATGTATGCGCAAAAAGTGAAAGCAGCAGTTTACATGACACTAAATAACTTTCCTTTTTTATAAGTAAATGGAATTCAATAAAACGTGCAAAGGCGCAACCCAAGTACAGAATAAGTATACAAGAAAAACACCAAACTAGAAAAAGAACAAATATCTAGAAAATCAGATTAATTTTAAATAACTGACAGATTAATTTTAAATCGTACCATTTCTGACTTCAATTGCTGTGTTCTCTCCAACAGCTTCATTTCCATTTCCTATTTCCAAAGGGAAAAAGCATTAATTAGTCTCAGACATATTCTGTTGGGCAAATAGTGTCTACCTTTTGCATAAAGGTCACCATGTCCTACCCGCACTCGGCTTTTCTTAGCTTCCTGGACAGCATCCTCACTGCATCCTTCAACTTCAGTTGCTGGTTCAGCTAATAAAAAAATTCGATCCAGGTACACCAAAACTGGATCTTGGCCAAGCCTGCTCCAGGGAACCTTATAGTGGAAACATCAAAAACCCACTTTAAGGACTGCTCATGCATATATTAGCTGCTAATGAGCAGTATGCATATGATAATCAGCTGAAAATCCTCCAAATACATCAGGAATTGGAAATGGTTGGGGAATAAGAAAGCTTTCAGAAGGTGAGATTTGGCAGTTCAACAATAAGTTGCTCACTTCAAACCCACCAATAGCAGTAAACGTCTATGCACAACATTTTTAGTTTGTAAATTATGTTGTAAACATCCCTTGAACCCATCCACCACCGTAGGGGGGTCAAGAGAGAAAGAGAGGATTTCAACATGGCAGAGATCTCTATCAACCACCTCTAGCATAATTGTTTATGAACAAACAACTGTTTTGTATATTTTTGTGTACTGAACTAATGATGAAAGGATGAAGAACACAACCATATTAAGCAAGAGAGAAATTTACAAGCAACCACACTAGAAAAAGAACAACATTCAACCCTTTCACTAAGAAAAATACACATATGTCCTTTTAATTAGGAAAACAGTCTGGTTAACCAATTGTCTAAAGAAATGCACCTACTTAAAAGAGACACCAAGGACATACAAGGCCAAAATCACTATCGCGAGGTCCCCATGTCCCAAGCTTGCTTGCTTGCTATACCAAATCCAAGTAATAATGGTTGAAGAGCTACCTAAAGATCCCCAACCCAGCTCCTTAATACATCTTAGGCCAAATATATATATATATATATATATATATATATATTGAACAAAAAGTAATCAAGTTGTAGATAACTATGCCAACAATTTCACCTTTACCTACCAAATAGTAACCATCAAAATTGAGCTTAATATTGACTCTTAAGAGATAAGTAGACCTCTATCTTTTCACCTCACCTCCCAACTAAACAGGAGAAATACCTTTGAATCTTACAATTAGATTCAGCAGCTTTTACAATCCATAAAATTTTCGTGCAAGATAACAAATATCCAAGCTACTTTCTTGTACCACTACCAATATATATACATACATCAGCTAGTCAGTATCTTCAAAATTCCACAAATCTTTCATACAGAAAAGGAAGGGAGACCCCTTGTCTAAGGTGCATAGTAGCTGATTCAAAAGGGCAGGCTCTTTCTTATATCTTGTTACATCCAATATAAGGTAACCATTTTCCTTGACTTAATGAAAGTTTCCACATCCAACTTAATAACGGTAGGTTTTCTAGCATTCCGAAGTGAGTAAGAGGCATGGAATTCCTTTGGTTGTACGACAAGTAAACTGTTCAGATAACAATGCTTAGGAAAATAGCTTTGTATAATTCACCTTCCAACAAGGAAAAAATAAATTGGACCTGCCCTTAAAAATCAAGACATTTCAATTTTTTTTTTTCTTGGGGGGGAGGGGGGGAAGTCAGGGTAAAGATCTAAAATTATTTCAATATTGAGCCTTGGACATATAAAAGCTCTGAAGTAACCAGCTCCTACCCCAATAAAATTTCAGTTATTCGGTTATTCATACACTTCAAAGTTTCTAGCAATTCACAAGCCATCATTAAATGTTAAAAAGTCTTTGATACAAATCTACAACAAACTAAAACACCTTTGTTGATGATCTTCTACTCCGACAACATCTCAGATGCTACCACGAAAATACTTTATTTAAAGCGGGTGATGATGAGTTCAATGGTCACTATTAACCGCCTTTCTCCCAAATTTTTGGGATTGCTTTTTCTAGGAATCCATTAAATATAGCTTCCAGGTTCATGCATAAAATAGTATCATACAAACACATATCTAGCTATTTACATTTACAAACTCATGTTCAAATGAATGGTACGATTACAAAACCAACTCCACCACCACAAACAATTCAGAAAATATAAGAAAAGTCAACTAGAAATGCCACCTTGCCATAGAGAAAATCACGAAATTATAAACCAGTCATATCGGAACTCAATCATACTTCAAAAAATGATATACATTGACCTTGTGAGACTGAAACCCAACAAACCTTAATTTTCACGGATCCTAGAAATCCCGCCTTGACCTTCACAGGCAACTTTAATGCATTGAGTGCCTCAGGCTTTAACTGCATATTTGTTAACTCCACATTCCCTGTTTTATGTTTTAGGCAACAAAAGAAGATTTAAATAAATTAAGAAACAATATCATATATGATAAACAAATTTTAAGCTTAACAATATAATATCCCTAAACACCAGTGAGCTTAATCAGCAATGGAAAATGCATACATAAAATGCCAAACTTTAACATCTTCCGTCCACATTTTTAAATGCCAAACTTTCTAAGATTGATGAATTTACCCAACATTTTAGCTTTTATTATACAGAGTATCTCCTTATCATCCTTTTTCAATAGTTCGCTCTTTCCTCTCGTATTCACATTTCAATTCCACACATGATTAACCACCACCACCACCACCACCACCAATCCAATCACCATCTCCACTAACCAATACTCTCTCTCTCTTTCCAACTCTCTTCCTCACTCGAATTTGACAGTTTGATCATCCAAAAACACCGTTGAACGCCATTTCGAGGCCTATAAAATTTCGAATCGCTCTCATATTCCTAAATCGGAACCATTTCTGAGCAACGAACTTGATCGCAGCACACAAGAAGCTTCATAATAAAACTTTAAAAAGCTAAAGAAATGAATGAGAGAGAGATTCGAACCATTCCAAACACTGATCTTGAGGGCCTCTTTGTTGAATCCCCTCACGTAGTTCCCTAGGTACTTCTGCAACAAATACGCCACCTGATCCTCCAACATCTTCTCGTCCTCCTCCTCCTCCTTTCTTCAACGTCCGATCAGATTCTCATTACACAACACCAAGTAGAAGAACAAAGAAAATTCAAACAAGCGAAATTCAGTGAATGCGAGTTTGAAGAACTTTGAATCAGTAGCCCAGACAGGGGAGCGACATATTATTCGCAAGCTTAAAGGCCCACGTCTCCTAGTCCGAGAAGACACTAGAGACTCTTTTGGCAGTATTCGAACTCACCGATAGCCTATCACCCCCACCCCCAGCAATAGGCTTCCGCCACGTGAAGTTTAAATCACGTGCTGTGCGTGTGAGAGAATGGATTGAATCCACACAGGTTAAATCTCTAACAATTTGGACGGCTAACGTAAAACAAAGTACCTATACAACTTACCTGTTTAAATAAATTTTGAGCATTTCAATCACATACTTGAAATGAAAAGGGCAGAACTAAAGTATTAGAAGAGTAATGATACAAGTCACCTTTTATATGTATTTTATGTCAACTAAAAGTGATGTGACTTTTAAAATTACCATTAGATCAAAAGTCAATAATTATCGATAATCAATTCAATTTGTGATTTTAAAAGCCACCTCACTTTTGGTTGACATAAGATAAACATGAAGGATGACATATATAATTACTCGTATTAGAAAAAAGGGGGCAAAACAACATCTAAGGGAAATAATTCTCCCTCTCTCTCTTGTAGACAAACTCTTTCTGATTACTTTAGGAAAAGGAAAAATCCTCCTTTCTTCCCTCTCTACTCTCCATTTCCTTTTTCTCCCTTTTCTTCCCGCCTTTTCGGAGTCAATTTTAGCCTCTTTAGAAGTCGTATTTCAGCACAGTAGTTTTATCGACCTCTTATTCACTCCATGATAACCAGCCTCCTCCACCTCTCACGACTCTCACCTCGGATCTATCTTCGCCAGTTAGCTTCCTCGTTCGTATCGCCTCGCATTGATAGATCTATTTGGTGCCCTTATTTTATGTTCTTTATTTTTTTCCTGTTTTTGTTTGTCTCATTCTATGGGCGAGTGTTTCTCTCTTAACCTTTAAGATTAAAGAGGCGTATATCGGTATGAAAGACTATCTCACACGGTCGGAAAATAAGAGGTGAAAATTTGAGCTACTCATGTCTCAAATCTAGTCTGTTTAGTGCAGATCTGCTCAGAGGTCAGCGAAAGTTAAAGTTATAGATTATTCTTTAATTGTTAAAATACTTTTGTCCAAATTTATAATTTTATAATTTTATAATTTTGTGTTATGATTATCTGTATTTTATACTATAATATAAGAGTTTTATATTATTGATTTATTATCAATGAAATATGACGGAGTTACACAAACAAAAAGGGAAAAAACTAATAAAAAATTAAAAATTTTAAACGGAAAAATTAATTTTGAATGGTCCATTTCATAAAAATAAATAAAATTGAGTGGTCCATTTTGAATGGTCAAATTGAGTGGTCCATTTTGAGTGGTCCATTTCATAAAAATTAATTTTGAATGGTCAGTTTCTATAATTTTGTGGGCCTTTAACCCCCCAAAGGAAAGAGTGGTCTAAAGTGAACGGGTGAATTCCATATATGCTCTCTAATATAACGGTCAAAATTACTAATTATTTTGATGATCGAATTATCTATCAAAAGTTACCGGAAAGGGACTAAAATCTGGTGCCACCTATTGTTATGATTGCTAGCTAATTCCTGTGGATCCGGATGCACCAACGAGGAGCCATTCTGCTGAATAAAGTCGGTGGTAGTGATGACGTGGGCTCCGCGATTAAGAGCTGGAAGACACGCGGCTCAACTTGACGTTTCTTTACTTTATATAGAATTTAGATGAAATCTCTCTTTTATCTTGAGGCCTAGTTGTTGCTTTGACAAAAATTGAAAAGAACTAGAAGTTGACATGGGCCCATGGATCCAAACAAGTTCAGTCCAGTTCCTATACTCGCTCCTCAAGTGCTGTTACGTACGCATATATGCAATTCATTATCAGTGACAGATTTTCTCTAAATTAGCTTAGAAGAAGCTTTATTTGGCTCAATTTATAAAATTTTTATATGTCTCCTAAGATGTAAAAAGCGTATATTTTTTTAATATAATTTTTTCTAACTCTTTTAATGGTTCTTTCTGTATGAACTCTTTTCATGTTATTAGAAAAAAACATATTCTTTTTTTACGTGTTTAATGGACATATAAAAATTTTATACACCAAGTTGAATGAAATTTGGAAAAAAAATCTTTGTCCTATATAAATGCACAAAAAATAATGTTACAAAAGTAGCAATAAATAGTCTCCATGTATGATACCAGGTTTGGAAGAGATGTGCACAATATTAGATGATGAAATAAGGATTCATTAAGAGATGCAGATTATGCTTTTGAAACTCATGCAAACAAGGTATAAATTTGTTGAAGTTCACACATTGATCTCTGCACTTGGACAAGTGTGATGCTTGGAGGTTTTTTTTTTGGGAAAAATCATATTTAGTCCCTAGGTTTTTATATGATATAAATTTAGTCCTTGGGTTTCTAATTTCAAGAGTATGATCCCTAAGTTTTGTCCAGATTTTAAATAGGTCCCTCTATCACTTTTCCATCAAAATAAATGATTTGTCATATATTACTTGTATCTCAATTCACATGTTAGCGTTCATATCAACACCTAATATCAATGTCATCTCATTAAGCACCAATTCATTCATAAAAAACAAAAACATAAAAAACAAAAAAACAAAAAACAAAAGACCCAACTTAAAAAATAATCATCTTCTTTGTCATCTTAATCTTCTAGATTTGTAGCATTAAAGGAAAAATCATTAACCTTGATGTTGATATAGACCTTGAAATGTCAAATGAGACACACGTGGTAAATAGAAAATCATTAATTTTGACGGTAAAGTGATAGAGGGACCAATTTCAAAATTTGAGTAAAACTTAAGGATCTTTTTCTTAAAATTGAAAACCTAAGGACTAAATTCAAATCAGATGAAAACTTAAGGATTAAATATGATTTTTCCCTTTTTTTTTTTTTTTCTTTTTTCATCTTTTCACTCTTTCTCCATGTGGTGTTTGAGTTACTTCATGGTTTGATTTAGGTGACTCAGTGGAGGATTGGGCTTCTTTTTTTATTATTATTATTATTCAAATGGGAAAGGGAACAAAGGAGAGTATTGGGCATATTTGGTAGAGAATATATATATTGGATGAGGCTTGGGTGCTATAAAAATTGAAATCAAATTTCAACTTTTGAGCATGAGTGTTGTAATTATTTTTACAACACCCAAACATCATCCATACATATCTATTTTGGGCATTTGAGTATAGCCATATTAATTACGTCAGAAGTACTTAAGACACAAATAAAATATGCTTTATATAACGCTCATGCCCGTTAGGGTTAAGTTCGTCGACTTAGAACATGTTTTGCATTGCATTGAGAAATAAAACTTTTAAAATAAAAAAAGAGCTTTTAACTAAAAGCTTCATTTTTAAATTTTTTTTCAAAAATGCGGTTTGACCCTTTTTAAATTTAAAAAGTCAAATAAGTATTTTTGAAAATTTTTATCAAACATGCCAACTTTTTAAATACTAAAAATACTTTTTCAACTCCCTAACACAATTCCAAACAGACTCTTAATATGTAAGAAATACAAACAATTACAAAGTCTATCAAAGCATTTAAGTAAATGCATAAATGAATGTATAATAAGTCAAAAAATGTCAAATTGAAAATTTTAATAAATGCAAAAATGTTTGGTCTAAAGTAGTTCCTAATACTAAAACACTTGTTAATTAGTCATGATAATAAAAATGTTCTTGTGCTGCTGCACTTATTTAAAAGTCTAAAAATGAGTTTATAATGAACTTAATGATTTCTATTGTCCCCATTCTGGCATCCTATTAGATCCCGCTCATAACTTGAAATAATAAAAAAATAAAAACAAAAACAAAAATGGGTGAGCTGAAAGGCTCAATAAGAAAAATTGTCAACCAAAAAAACAATTGGTTTAAATTCATTGTCTTTAAAAATCATATTTCGGTAAAATCATATCAAAACATATTTACTTCCTTTGAACATACAGATATATCTACTAGTTTTTAAACTTTCTCTTAAAATGGCCCTTGTACACTGGCTCCGTTTGTTAACTTCATACTCGTTAGATAATTTTTTAAAAAGCTGCACAGGGAACGTGATTTGACAAAAGGCTGAAGCAATCTGCAATTTTGTTGAAAAAAAAAAAATTGGTCGAAAATGCCCCCAAATTTGTGTATGTATTCGGTTTTGTTTTTAAAATGGACTTTGGGGGCATTATTAGAAGAAATATGTTAAGACTTTGAAATTTTGGCCAAGAAGTACAGTTTCACGCGTTTTAGTCAATGTGAAAATTTTGAGAATATGTTACTGGCGTGAAACGGCTTTAACAAACGGGGCCACTTTATCCTCATGTATTGGGGTTGTACAGGTCTTTATGACCATGGTTGCAATTGTGGCCTTAGATGTGTGAGCCCCGCTAATTAATCGAGATGCACTTGGCGTGACAATCATATTGATGAATTCTCACTTTCTCTAATGTCTTCTGGTGGTTGTGCTTCTACCCATTGTTGGTATCGTGTTGTGTAATGTCCCCGAAATTAATTAACCAATCATTAACGCGAAATGTTACCATAACTTCGTCGAGCTCATTTAATAGGTAAATAACCCAAAGAGATTACCTCTTCTCCTTAAGATCAAAATACAAAATGGTGGAAATATATAGCTTTTCTTTTACTCTATTAACATTAATCATTACAATTAGAGCATTTACTAAGAAGAATAAAATATTAAAAAAGTCTACTAAACCAACAATTTTTTTAAATAAAACCCCATGAAGTGTCAAGTGGTACAATTTGACCCATCAAACTACCATTATGTAACAAAATTGCCACTTTTCAGATTTTTTTTCCTATAATACCGTTAATTTCTTAAAAAAATTAAAAATTAAAACAAAAAAAAATAACAAAACAAAACCTTGGGGTGGCCGCGTGCCACCCCAAACAGGGTGATGGTGCATCTAACTATGTATATGATGTCAATGTTAGCACGTCTTTTAAAAAAAATAATATAACATTATGTACACCGTTAGATCACCAACTTTAAATCTTGATCTTGAAATGAATAGTTTATTTCAAATGAAATTGAGAGTATATGTGTTCACCATATATGGCCGACCACTAAGTAATTTGGTGGGAATTGATTTTGTCATAAAGGTTTTATTGATACCAACTTGATGCTTAAGTGTGTAGAACACAAATAGACTAATTGCATATCTTGGATTAGAATTCCTTCTTTGCATTTTTTTTTTTATTTTTCCGTTTTCAATCATCCATTCAAACTTCATATTTTGTAGGGGATATCAAATCGGCGGCTAGGTAATTAGGGTTAGGTTTTGTGTTTTACAAATTTTTCTTTTAGGGAATTAAGCAAAATTTATGTGAAATAAATTTTTGTTCTTGTGGAGATTTGATCATGTGTCCACTTATTATTAATGTTGTTAATTATTCCATTAAACTAACCATGTCATTCTAAATAAAGCAGTAAAATTAAATTATTCATTTTACTTGTAATATATGTTGTGATCCATTCTCTAATGTAATTTCATATATAAAATGGGCATCCACTTACTCTAAGCTCATCTATCTGAGATAGGTGTACAGTTTACCCCTAGCATAGAATTAGGTTGTAACACTTTAAATCATCAATAATAAACTATAACTTCCTTTTGATGGGACAAGATTCATTTTCTTCGTGTATATGCTTAATGCACCAACTTTAAATTATGACCATGAAATGAATATTGATGTGGGGTTTACTTTGTGTGAGTAATTGGTACATGATAACAAAGTGTCATTAAGAACCATGTAGTCTTAAGTATGATAACAACATACAAGATCATGTGTGATTGTTTTTCATCCATCCACCAAACAAAACTAAAGACATATTCTCCCGGTGTTAGGGCACTGAGAATTCATTACTTCATGTCTGTGAAAATGAAAAAATATCACAAATATGAAAATTTATGCGTTGTGACAATTTTCGACATGCAAATTCAAGAAACAACCTATTTTAAAATTTTGTTTTATATACATGTTATAAAATAAGGATACCATTACAATCTAGTACTTAATCACCCATAAGATCTTTCTTTAACTGCCTATGTTGTTGAATAATCAAAATTGAGCTATTGATGTTGATATCTGAAGAAGCCAAGAGATCTCCAACCGTTCCAAGCTCAGGACACTCCTCCCAATCACAAATACCGGTTGTCAATGGTGAGTTCCCTCGGCCACCTTTCCCTACAATGAACAACGAGTACATGTCTCCAATGCTTCTCAAAGCTGACACCGTCTCTGCCGCATTATTCACATTCTTCTCCACATAACCAACTTGACCCGATGTCACATACCTAATCAACATATATATATTCATGGCTATATGAAACCAGAAAAGATAAAGAGAAATGTTGCATGTATGCTTACTCTCAAGTACTTACTCCATGATCTGGCAGTGAAAATCACTATTAATGTGAAATATTCGACAATGATTTTTACTATCAAACAAGAGAATAAGCATATAGAAGTACATGTAGTACTTACCAAGGATAAATACAATGAGATTGTTTCTCATCCATTGGGAATCACCCAAAAAATATAAATAAAATCAAGACACATGTGCTATTGTGCACAATCATGCTACAACCAAGTTTGCACTAAGCGTTTCTTCATGTAGTTCATTTATTGAACTGTCTCAAAAACCATCGTTTTTATAGCCCCTTCCTTGAACTATGGTGGGTCAGGCCATTTATTTGGCCCATACCCATATATTAGGTTTTATCTTACACTGTAATATTATTTGTTCTAGGGTCTATGTTGGGATGTTTCACCCTCTTTTTTTGTATTAACTTTTCTTGTACTAATACATTTTCCAAAAAAAAAAAGGTACTGTAAGCAGTGTATACGTATACATATATAAATATAGGGTCATAAATGAAAACCTCATGAAACTAACATAAAATGGTTAATGTATGGTACCTATTATAGAAGTCAGATAGGAAAGTAGTGTCAATTTCATTCCTGCCATTCCCAGTTTCTAGTCTTGATAGTGCCATTAGCATCCCATCATCCTCTTCATTATCAGTCTGTGAATTGTGTAAACTTGATGATGATGATAATGAAGTTGGTAGGAACCTAATGACAGTCAAATTTACACGAGGATGAGCAGCAATGCGTCTACTCCACGCCACGGCCTCGCGATCATCAGGACCACCAAAGAAAAGAGTTGCAACCTGTATATATTAAATCACCAGTTATCTCAAAATCTTAAGCTGATAAAAAAAATAATTAATTTAATCATTCAATTAATATTCTAACAACCTGTTGTATAGATTCGGAGCCAAGTAGTTGTGAGAACCCAGGGACCACTTCGGTTCCTCGGTTCACGATGATGCCAACTGTGCATGGAGCATGGCGAAGAACCTTCTGGTTTGTAGTCCTAATGCCCTCCTTCCCACTATCCATTTTCCCATCAATTCGTTGGTGCTTGTGAAAAGGGAGAAGAATAATGGATACTCGCAAGTCCTCAGCGATGTTACATACATCCTCGTACAAGCTTGCAAAGGATGATACTGCTTTCCCTGCATGGATAAAAATTCTTGTCTCAGCACTAAACGCATCCACAGCTTCATGGATTCCCAACATATCATTTCCACCATAGTCTTCATCGTCACTGAGCTCATCTTGTTCTAGTTCATGATAGGATACTTTGGTTCTGCGTTTCTGGAGTAACTCTATTAGGTGCATCACATAAGGCGTGGTAGGTGCTGTCTGAGACCCACTTAATGCTGATATGAGTCCAAGTATGGCCGATACCTGACGAGGTCCATAAACACATGCCAGCAACCTAAGCTCTTCATCTGGGTCATGGATTAATTCAAGTGCTGTCCGCATGTTTCCAAACAACCTTTCTTCTCTTCTCATTAGGAAAGCCACTACTGGCCCCGAAATTATTGTGTTAAGCACTATTGATATTAACATCAAGTTGTAAGCTTTTGCACTCCATACCTGTAAAATATATCACAATTAGACTTTGCTAGTCATACCATCTGTTTAGGTTTGCAATTTTAAAAAGTTCTATTAAAAAATATCGATTTGAAAATACAGTTAAGCATTTGGTACGTAAAACCGCGATTTGGCCTTTAAAATAGCCTTTTAACTTTTAAAATAGTGCGTTTTTAAAAACGCGCCACATTGCCTCCAATTTGAAAACATAGTTTTTTTCTACATTTTCATACCACAATTTTTTTAAAACACATAACTCCACATATATAGTTAAATAGACAAATTGATATTTCAATAAGAGAAAACCAGCTTACAATAAGCAACTTTGAAGTAGAGCCTATGAAATATAAAATAATGATTTGAAAACGAAGTTAAGTGTTTTGTATGTAAAACTACGATTTGGCCTTTAAAATCGCTGTTTAACTTTTAAAATAGTGTGTTTTAGAAAACGCACCCCTTACCTTCAATTTGAAAACACGATTTTTTCTACGTTTTTGAAACACAATTTTTTTAAAAAAAATGCAGTACTCCACATATATAGTTAAAGAGACAAATTAATATTATAATAAGAGATAACAAGCTAGAAAGCTTTAAAAGTATTTAGATGTGCCAACTTTCGTGTATATGTTTTAGCTAAATGGGTCACTTCCAATCTTGTGTTTGGTATCATTCCCATAAAATCTCTCATTATCTCTTCCATTCGGATTAGGAGTGAAAAAAATATTCTCATGTAGTCCTATTCTCCCCATTGAATTAAAAATAAAAAAATAAAAATAAAAACTTACAATAAGCAACTTTGAGGCAGAGCCTATGAAGAGAAGATCGGCATGGCCTTTGAGGTTCATTAAGAATCCGAGAAGAACCCCTTCATTGAGTGGAATGTTTAGGTACCAGCAAGCAGCAAGCGTGCCACAAATCTTGCAACCAATGCTCAACAAGACTAACATGGCGACAATGAGTACATTCCCCCAGTTATTCAAATAGGCTCCATTAAATTGAAAGCCAACGTAGCCGAAGTAAATGGGAAGAACAAAGTTGTGAACTGAATAGGTGAGTTTATGCAACAATGTCCGAGTAGTTTTTCCTTCCCTTGGGAACATCAGGCCAATGGCAAAACAGTTAATTATGCTATTATAATTCGCCCATTCCATAAACATTGCGCTGCCTATAACAAGCGACAAGATAACAAACACCTCAGGATTTTTCAAGTACTTTTGGGTATGGTTCCGTTTGTTGAACCAATTAGACAAGTACTTGTTTATAACTACGACGAAAACACTAAGGAAGAAGCAATAAAACCCATATTTGAAAAGCTTCCCTGAATGGCAAGCAAGTATGAAATTGAAAACCAACAAGCATGTTATTTCAGCTATCAGTGAAGAAGCTATTGCCAATCTTCCCACATCGGAAGTATCAAACTTTAGCTCTGCTGCCAAACGGATCACAACCGGAGAGGCTGTGTATGCTAAGATTAACATGGTGATCATAACGAATGAGGATTTGAAATGATCGTCCTCTTGTAACTGATGCTGCAAAAAGAAGGAAGCTCCTAAGCCGAAGATGAAGCCCATTAAAGCGCCGCAGTATGCAATGGTGCTCGCCGAACGGAAGTTGCGTCTTACGTAAGGAATGTCCGTCTCGAGCCCAATTAGGAACATGAATATGATGCGGCAAAAGAGACCAAAAACTTGGTAGAAATCTGCAGCGGTTGTTTGAAAAAAGAATCCTTTCACCGGTTTTAAATTTGACAACGCTGAGGGACCCAACACCATTCCAGCCTATCATGAAAATTAAAAAACACCCACAAATTAACCAATATGTATATATGTTAGCTAGCTATGACAAGTATATATATGTGTTGGAAACATAAAATAATCGATGAGGTTGTTTGAATTTTATAGAAATTCGAACGGTCTATGATAAGTGGATTGAGGGGCTCATTGGTTTCGAACAAATGCAGGACCTATCTGTATGAGACAAGTGAGCTTAAAAGCCTAATTTCAAGAATCCTCAGCCTACAACAATTCAAATAGGAAACGCAAGTTCATAACATGTGTGTATATATGTGTCTGAAATTTTATAGAAAACCTAATTTAAAGAATCCTCAGCCTACAACAATTCAAATAGGAAACGCAAGTTCATAACATGTGTGTATATATGTGTCTGAAATTTTATAGAAATTCGAGTAGTCCATGAGGAGGGGGATTGAGGGGCTCATTTGTTTCGGACAGGTGCAGGATCTACCTATATGAGACAAGTGAGCTTAGGTCCTCTCTCATGGATTGCTCCTTTTTTTTTTGAAAATTTGGAAAGTCTAATTCCAAGAATAATCAACCAAAAACAATACAAATAGGAAATGCAAATTTATGTGCGTACATGTGTCTGAAATTTTATAGAAATTCGAGCTGTTTACGAGAAAAGGATTGTAGAGCTAATTTCTTCTAAACAACTTAAGATGCGAAATCGACCTATTTGAGTCAGGTGAGCTTATCATCCACTCTCATAAACTGCTCAATTTATTTTGAAATCTGGGTATGTGTGCCCTTGAATGTACGTTTAATTAGAGGGATGAAAGACTAACAAAAATCTGAGCAATGGGTCCAGGCTGACCCAAGGCCTTGAGCACGAGGTGAAAGAAGTGGGAAATGACAAGAATGCAAGACAATTGCAAGCCCATTGAGGTGAGAGGATTGAACAAATCATCTCGACAAACCACGCGGTGGGTAGCGTCCATTGTTGTGCGTGCTTGCTTGCTTGCAAGGAAGAAAAAGATTGAGGATATAGGGAGGGAGGAAGAAAAATAAGAACCGAATTATCACATGCAACTAATTGTATTAATTATGATGGTTAATTCAGAATGCATGGGATGAGAAAATGGGTCAATCCCTTCTTTTTTATTGATGATCCGCAAAAATTTAAGGTCTTTTACTTTATCAACTCTTCACTTACCCAAAAAAGAAAGAACTATAAAGGTTAGCACCCCCACATTTTTAAGCAAAACGTTAAAAATAGAGTGAGAGAAAAGGGGATAACTTATTATTAACTTATTTAAAAAAAAAAAAAACAAGAATAGTATGAAATCTCCAATTTTCTTTATTGATTCCCACGTGTTGTATTATTTCTTTTCTTTTCTCTGTTTCTGGAGCTATACAAAATGTGAGCTCCTACCTAGGAAAATATGAACTTGAGCGAACAAGGCTTCAATCAAATCAAATTTCAACAACTGGATTGGGACTCACTAGTTACTTTAGGTAATTACATGAAGAACATTGCTATTTATGCTATCTTATTCACATATATAATTTATGAAAAACACTGATATTTGTGTACATGTATTAGGCACATAATTTCGCAAATAAAATTATTAGTCTTTTAAGAGTATTATTTATGCTGATAATTCTTGGTTTGGACCTACTAATTTTGAAGATAAAGATAAAAAAAAAAAAAAGGTAATGTTCCTCTTCGCACCAATTTATTACAATCATGTTATACGGCTGATATGAAATGTTAAAAAAAGTAGTAGCCTTTAAATTAATTAAAAAATATATATTTTAGGTCTTTCATTTTTAACTTTTACCCCTCATAATTTTTTTCCCCTTTCCCTCTTTCCCCCTCTTGAATAGAAAAAAAAAAAATACCCCTCATAATTTTTTTAATATAACCCAATCCCTCAAATTAAATTTCTAATTTCGTCTGGAGTAGCATTACTCAAAGATAAAATATGTTCACATGTTACAATATTACTTTTTCATAAATTATAAATTTAGTTTTTGGTCTTGGCATACAAATATTACTTGATGGGTCATACTCAAAAGAAAATATCAATTAATTGACCAACTACCATTAACTGGATTTTTATTCAATCAAGTAATTGAGGACGAAGAGCTATGGATAAGTCACACAATTATTTCACTATGTTTATACAACAATTAATATTAAAAATTAGATTTTTATCTTATAATTATCTTAGTAAATTGATGTGTCAGTCTCAACTAACTTTTTAATTTTTTTTAACAATAACTTATCCAAAATTTAGTTAAGACTGTCACGTCAGCATTGAATAATAACTATGCGATAAAAATGTGATTTTTATACAAAACCTCAAGTTTATCTGAAAAACTCTCAAAATAATAGGTGTTTGACAAGAGTTTGGCTTCCTTCCAGTGAAAAAATCACTGAAACTATCCGATGAAACAATAAACTATCAAGATTGTGTTTTTACTCAAAGCAATCTTAACTGTTTACTTTTTAAAAAATAAATCTGTAATAAAAATAAATAAAAATAAAAAATTGGAAAGGCCAACCTCGTTTGACAACCTACCATGGTGGTTACTCACAAACAAAAAAACAAAACAAAAAGAAAAGAAAGAAACTTCAAACTACCATGGTGGTTGTCACCATAACTGTCTAAAGCATTTGAAAAATGTTCAACCAGAACAGCTCATTGGGCCCAGGTCTTTGGACTTCATCCCCATGGACCTCAACATATCACTTCAATATGGGCCATATCCCACTAAAACGACATCAGATTTAAAGCAACTTTTCTGATACTTTCTGACCCCATTTTAGAAAATGAAAAAACTTATGATGCTTTGCTGAGGTTCATATTTCTATGAAATATATGATGATTTATAGTAAGTGAGAGAGAGATTTCATATAGGAATGTTTTTGTGATGGGTTAATACAACCATTAAACTATCATCCTTTTTATGAGAAAAAAACAAACCAAGTGTAAAACATTTTGTGAGCACACATCATAGTAATCTTAGTTTCTAACCAACTTTTGAAGAAAATCGGGAGACTAAGAAATAACCTAACTTGCTGTAAATATAACCCAAAAAACAAAAAAAAAAAACCTAGTTGTATTTACATGCTTGTGCGATCATATGCACATGTCATATTACATTCTCGCGACATTTTACAACTCAATCATTTGTCATTACAAATGTGAAAATTATTGTTAGAGCATTAGTAGCAACTTCCTTTAAACTCCATTATCTTCCCTAGTGTAGAGAAAACTGTTAAAAAAACATAAAAAAGTTCATGCAGCAACTTCCCTAAATATTCCCTAAACTATAGAAACACCAAGGGAACCACTTTTGGTTCCCTTAGTATTATTTTAATATAAAAATTTTCTCTCTCCTCTCTCTCTACTCTACTATTTGTTTAAAACAATATTTAAATAATTTCTCTTTCCTCTCTCTTTCTTCTAGCATTTAATTTAAATAGTATTTAATTCATATAGAGAAAGATGAAGGGAAGCTGCTGTAGAGTGCATTTAAATAGGGAACTAAAAAATAATTTTGTTCTCTACATTAAAGAAAAGTGTAAGGAAAATTGCTGCTAATACTCTTAGGTATATTATAAATTTTTTTACTGACTAATGTGACGACNTCCCTAAACTATAGAAACACCAAGGGAACCACTTTTGGTTCCCTTAGTATTATTTTAATATAAAAATTTTCTCTCTCCTCTCTCTCTACTCTACTATTTGTTTAAAACAATATTTAAACTAATTTCTCCTTCCTCTCTCTTTCTTCTAGCATTTAATTTAAATAGTATTTAATTCATATAGAGAAAGATGAAGGGAAGCTGCTGTGGAGTGCATTTAAATAGGAAACTAAAAAATAATTTTGTTCTCTACATTAAAGAAAAGTGTAAGAAAAGTTGCTGCTAATACTCTTAGAGCATTCTCATCCGGCTCCCTACTATAAGGATATCCTTATAGTAGGGAGCCAAAATAGATTTTTAACCATTTTATTGCTCACATCCGGCTCCCTACTTTGAGGAAAAAAGTATGGAGCATGAAATGGCTCCCTCCCTACTCTTCTTTTTTATAATAAAATATTAGTTTCTTTCTCCTACTTTTTAATTTTTTTAATTTTATTTGTTTTTCCCTTTTAGAGAAAGAATTAAAAAAAATTTAAAATATTAATATTTAAATGAAAAAGTCAAAGTGGATCCCTAAAGTAGGGAGCCGGATGTAGGTGTTCAGAAAAAGTGGCTCTCTAAAGTAGGAAAAATTGATTTTACTCCCTACTTTGAAGATAAAAATAGGGAGCCGGATAAGAATACTCTTAGGTATATTATAAATTTTTTTACTGACTAATGTGACGAT